>VZTY01001043.1:181344-221933 GCA_013400935.1 Turnix velox | reverse complement strand
CAGGCGGGACCGTCGTGCCTGGCTTGGCGCCGAGCTCAACCAGATTATTTTAATTTTTGTTGTTGTTGTTGTCTTCCCTTTCCTGAATTTAGAGACGAGACTGTGCGTTACGAAAGCGGAGAGACGCGAGAAGCCCCAGTGAAGGGCGAGAGCAGCGGCGGTGCACGTGCCGAGCTACAGGCCCAAGATTTTAACCCCCCCAAGGACCACTTGTGCGAATTAAATTGGAAACAGAGGTCTACAAGGCCAAAAATCAGCAATAAAGTTTAATGTACATTTTTTAGGAAAAAATGATGGCTGTTGGGAGAATTACATGAACTAAACAGGAGAGGGAGGCAGTTCCAAGAGAGCAAGTTCTCTATCAGGATGCACTTTACTACCAAACCACCTGTTGTGTCTGGGGAGGAGATCGCTCCAATTACACGGCTGTACCCTCACCACCGATTTTAGAGCACATAGTATCACCCTTTTGTGGCTCCCCGATCACCATTCCCTAATAAACGTGTTGCAAATCACATCTGGCTTTAGGCAAGGCAGTGTATCAAGGGAACAGGAATCAAAGCACGGGCTTGTGTGGGGAGTTTCTTACCTGAAACTGCTGCAGCAGACTTCTCCTCTCTGTCTGGATAGACACATAAACAAAATTTTGCAAAATGCCCTCAGGCAGTCATTCCCAGGTCAGAAGGTTTTCCCTGAAAAGCAAAGTAATACCTATTTTTCCTGTGCTTTAAGGAGCCATAGGTAGGGTTTACCACTCTTACACAGCCAGAAGCAGTTAATTTGACAGTCCTGCTCTACTTTTGCATGAAGGTAAGACCTCTCCAAAACTTGAGACTGACCCTGTAGGAAATTACATAGCACATATCACAACTAGCAGTAAATACAGATAATTCGGGGGGATATCAAAGCAACAACGGGGACCTAAAAGGTGGCAGTTAGTCTTGTAATGTAAGGACTTGAGAAGATTAATATCCACATCAAATACCTAAGAATTGCTTCCAAAGATAAACTAACCAACATGATTAGCTCATACTATTTTAGCAAGATGTTTGTCATCTCACAGTTTTACTGTTATTTTATGAATGGGGACAGACTAGGTGCTGCTAAAGTTAATGGAAACTTAATTATCAGTCTTACCTGAAGTGACACTAAGCTACAAAAAGTCTCGGACTGAAACCTAATCCAGTGGCGAGGGGAGGTATCTCTTTGGGGAAAAACCTATTCAAATTCTTTCCTCTGGTAATAGGCTTATTCCATACTCAGTGGTATCAATGGGACTGCTCACAGAACATCACCTAAAAATGTTAATTCTTTGCAGAGTTAAGGGATCAAGGGTTAGTGAACTTTAAAAAAAAAAAAAAGATTCTAGTAGAGACTGAAAGGGAAAAGGAATAAATTATGCCAATTCAGAAATTCTATTAGCTCCCAATGTAGTTTATTAACTCCCTATGAAATTAAAACTTAATTCTTTCAGAACTGGTAGCAAATTGTATAGAACATAATCAAAAACCCAATCCAGATTTTCCATCATATTTAGGCAGAACAAAAGATAGTTCAATTTATTTTGCTTTCTCTCTTATCAAATTTTTGAAAAAGGGCTGAGTTCCCTCCCCTCATTCTCAAAAGGTATCAGCAATCCACACATTTGACTAACGTTTTAGAAGTGGGCTAGTATAAGTGCAGCAGAATTTAAGAAATCAAACCTTAGAAGCAGTAACACAACTGTCCTAGTCTTCAAAAATAGAAACAGCACTGTAATAGAGTTGTGACTCAAAAAGACTAAAGTTTTTGCTGCTCATCATTACTATAAAAAAAAAAGGTAGTTTTTAATTAATTGTTTCCTATTTTTAGGGGGCATAATATAAGCTTTTTAAGTTTCACTCTGTAATGTGGTATATACACATTTGCACCTATATCCCATCCCACTGATGTCAAATATGACAGATTCTAATGAGAACCAACATGAGGGCTTGAATCTAGTTATCAACCTGCTTTATTTATGCAACACAACAGTAACCTGCACTATCAGTAATTATACATGTACAGTATTTTAATTGCAAGGTAATGCTGCAATATAAATGGTAAAGACACTATTAAAATTTTTAAAAATATTGTAGTATTTATGAAAGGGATAATCTCAAGTATGCAGGATATTTGGGTTTATAACTGAACGGTAAGAATTGTATCATGATTGCTGTTAAAGAAAACCCCTTAGATACTGTATCTTTGAAGGAGAAAGCCGATTTCTATCTACAAGAAACGTGAGAACTGTCAATCAGGCTGCACTAAGCTAATTCATCCTTATTCCTTCAATGATAATTCAAGTAATGATATAAAGAAACTCTTTACATAGGCTGTGTTAACTCCAGCGACATGTTTAGGAGATAGCATAGTATCTCATTCCCACTAGAAGCATTGCTTTACAGGGACATCAAACCAAGAGGGAGATACTCCCATGTATCATATCGTAAAGCAGAATCCAGAACTGCAATTATAGTCCATAATGTTTGGGACTTGCCTCATCCTTGCTTCTACTCTCCAGACCCTTAACATTGAAGCCTAAGGGAAACATAACACCAGTAAAAGGCTGAGGTCAGGACGCATGGACAACTTACTGTATCCTCCTGGAATTTCTGCAAGGAACCCATGCCACAGTTACCAACTGTCCTTATGCTCTCAGTCCTTCACAAAAGTGAGGTCCAAAAGCCAAGCCATGACAGATATATTAACGTGCATAAGCATGTATCTCAAATGCATAGGTGCATGCAGTACTGTAAGTACATTTTTACTTACATTTTAAATGTAAGTACATTTAAAAGCCTCCCATTGTCATAGTCTATCAATATTTCCAGTGTAAGTGGCTTTTTTAATAGAATGTGGTGTGCATATTTCATACCATCAAATCAGAGAAATGTACTACAAGACTGCTCTACTTAAACACTCCAAGATGTCCACACAGCAATGAATAATGCACCTTAAATAAACCAGAAGAACACTCAAAGTTATTTGGGCATTGGGCTATTACAGTGCTAAAAAGTGACACAACTCCAGTGGCAGTAAGAATTTCAAATTTCCAAACAAGTTCTCCTGTTTTAATAGTTTTAATGAACATCAGTCCAAGAGATAACTTGATGGGGTATGAGGTACATTCCTTGACCACATATGGCCGCACTTAAGGAAAAGGCCAAATATATACTCAAATTAAATAGTGTAATTTAATTTAGTAGCATTTGAATTAAGTTAAAAAAGTTATAATTAACTATTAACATTAATGACTTGACACCTTTCAGAAAGCATGAATCCAAAAGAAAATACTCAGATGTCACAGACTTCTAGTTTTTCCTCACCAGCACTGCCACCTGCATCAGTCTCTGATAGGAATTCTTGTTCAACAAAGAAATCTGTCTACAGTCTTTTACAGGAATCTTGGCTCTGCTACTTTGCATGGTCCTCTAAGAGATACACAATTAACTCATAGGTAGACAACACGATGGCTGTATTTGGTATCTGCCGGATGAGTTGGGCAAAGAGTCCTCTATAGAAGGCAAGATAGCCTTCTTCACGTGCTACCAGACGGGCTGTCTGAATGAAAGCCTTGTATTTAGTGCCTTCTTCTCGCAGCCGTGTCCGTATGACCTCTGCAAAAAAAGAGAATCGGAGACCAAAGTTTATGAGAATTAAATTTTCCCACTGAGAAACACATCATTACCAGTTATTTGCTCATTCAAGCTATGTCAGAACTAAATGTTTCACTGATGCTGACATAATCAATATTCCTTTCTCTCTATCACCATGATAGCAATTCCCACCCCTTGATCACAGAATCCCAGTGGCTTTGAGTATTCAGATGAGGCTACTGGTGAGAACAGGAGAATTAGGCATTCCATTTCTTTTTGGCGTGTTTTGGATTTTTTTTTTTTCTAAACTAGAAACCCGCAGTAACTAGCTAGGTGGCCAACTATGAACAGTAGGAATAGTACTGAAAATACCAATGCATACATACATGCCACAGTAACTGCATTGGCCACTCAAACAACTAAGAATTTTACAGCCCTAAGCCATATTTTTCATTTTGGATTACAGGCAATAGCTGTTCTACTGCAATCATAAATGAAAAGTTAACATACCATGTGGATAAGCGATACAAGAAGCACAGCCCTTGGAAACAGCAGCAGCAAACATCAGTCCAAATAAATTTGTGGATTTCCTTTCAGTCCCATTAGGAGAAGGGGGCAGCTGGACTTCCTTCAAGTGCTTTTTTAAGCTTTCATAAATAGCAAAGCAGATAATCGTCTCAGAAATACCAGCATATGAGGCAGTCAGGCCCCTATAAAAGCCACGGATGCCTTCTGCCTGGTAAACATATCTAGCACACTGTAAAGCGTTCATTGGTTTTGAACCTCTGACTCTAAAAAACAAACAAAACAGAACATATAATGAGTACAGAAAAAAGAATATTTGAAAAACTGCATGGCTTTCAATAGTTTGGATAGCTACAGAAATGGCTCTCTGTTAAGTTTTAGTCCAAGAATCTTCTAGGAAAGCTGCATAGAGTAAGAGTCTCATGCTAAGAGTGCAAAGCTGGCTTAGCCAGCTCATTAATATATACTTGTAGTATGTCTTTCAGCTAAAGTTCTATCTAGTTTGTCACAGTCCTCACCCATGCTCTAAGGGACAATAAGCACTGAAGATTCTATGATCTTCAGCAGACAGAGGTCTGCTACATGAAGAAGGATCCTTCATTTCAGAAATTGAACAGAACTCTAAACTAAAGGCAACTTCCACATCCTTCTCAATAATAACTATGCATCCAACTGAAGTAGGACACACAGAACCTCAACCTTTACTCAGACCATCCAGAAGCATGGTAGCTTGATAGGTGCAATTGCACATTAGGGAAACAACCAGGCAAGATCTATTAAAGTACAAGAAGTCAAAACATGGATGTTCAGTTTTGCAGAGGCTTCTTTAATCGGTAGCATCTTCCGCAATACGTACTTCAGTTCCAGTTGCATTCTGGTTTTCACCATCCATATAGGATTCATCAGGGAATTTGTGATAAAGGCTGAAAAAGAGAAAAAAACCCCAAAGTACAGCTGGTGTACTGCCACTGTAAACATCAACTGTTCACACTGTGCAGTGAGATAGTTCAAGTTACCAGCTCTATCTAGAGGTTTCAAAAGAAATGTGAGTGCTTAGTGTACAATCTGCACCTTGCTACAGAACCATCTTGTGGCAAACTTCGGGAGGTTGCTAGTCAATGGGCTTGAAATTCCTTAAAGGATTCTTCCTTTTTGCACCTAGTTTACTAAGTGTTTTATGTTCTTAAAGATTGCTGTTAACAAGGTACCTTCTTTACCAACTGGGCTTTAGAATAACAGATAAAGGAAATGTGTGGGAAACATACAAGTGTTAGTCCTTTGTTTCCCCCAAGGCTCTAGGGGGTGCCCTTGAGCCATCACAACCCACCCATAACTACGGCGGGGTTAGTTTGGGAAAGATGGTTTTTAATGATTACTAGTTAATAAAACTCGACCTAGTGGAGCTCTCCTGCAGGATTTTTCCTTCCAGAACAAACAATTGTATCCATCCTGGTAGGAAAAATACAACATACTAAAATACCGTGGCTAAAACAGTATCAAAATTTGCTGGTGTCTACTAATGCTTTTTCCAGTTGGAGAACAATTCATCTCAAGTTAGAAAACAACAATCTAGAAGTATTTTTAAATGCTGAACAAGAAAAAAGTTCCTCTGTAGACAAGATAAGTTAGGAGCTACCATGTGAAGTCTGTCTTTGGTTCCCTCCAAAAGTTAAATTTTAAAAATACTACCCACAACACTCTTAAAGAAGTAAGTGCACATCTCAGAGCCATGCAGTTCCAACGCATGCTATTCGTAAGCATGCACACTGGGGTACTGCTACAGAATATGCAGAAGATGAATTACAAATACATACCAGCAGAACCTGCAGAACAGATGTGCACAATGTTGCTGTTGGGCACAAAAATGCCATTAAATTGCTCTTTGGCTTTGGAGTAGCACGCAAAATAGACAGCTCTGCGGAGTAGGGAGGGCAGGTAGGGAAAAGAGAGAGAAAAAAATGTAATAAATGTAATATACACAGTATCAAATTAGACAAGTTACTATTCCTCTGGTGAAAAAAAAAAAAATACTCTCCAGAGAGGACTTCACACGACTGCTTCCATCTACAAAGACACGGAGGTGGTTTGTTTTGGTTTTTTTTTTTCCTCCTTATACTACATTGCCACTATCTGATTTGACACCACTAAGGGCATATTCTAGTTCTACACCAAGTCTGAGATTGGAGACAACATGGTCTTGCTGATAAAGCAAATTAGACTGAATACCTACATCAGCTCTGGCATTAAGTGAAGTTGGAGCTGTCACTTTCCCCACTCAGAGACTTTTTCTATAAATTCCATCAGCATCATTATTGTGCTAGAAGCTCAGATGATCAGCAACAGTCAATATGATGATGAAGCCGATGTCTGAATCAAGTATGTTCATATTCTAGCTCCCTAAAGTGAACCATTAGCAAAAGGTGGATTTTGATGGCTACAATTCAAGAATTTCCATTAAGTACCTTATTCCAACTTTATGAAAGAATATGAAGGAAAACAAAAGATAACATGATTAAGCTACATGAAAGAGCAGATGGTCCTGGATTCACATCACTGCTGCATAGACTACCTGTACAGAAACAGGATTCCCTGCTTTCAGGGGGACCATCCTTCCTAATAGGCAAGTTCCTTTTTAACACATTCATTTTCAGGCAGTGAACATCTGTCAATTTTCTGATTGCTAGCAAATTTTAACATTCGCTAGGCACAAAGATCTTCACCCTTGCCTGAAACAGACTGTAAGTACACAAGGAAACTACCAAGGTGCCTGTAAGACTTCCAAATATAAACAAACTTTGTAGCCACTTTAGTAGCTGATGTTTTAAAAAAAACGGGGGTGGAGGGGGCGGGTGGTGAGGACACAACCACTCACTCACCTCTTTGGGGTTATGTGGTTATGTGCCAGTAATGCAAGTCTTTTGCCCTCAGGTGTGGGCTTTCATTTGAGAAGAACTTAGGCAATTGAGGAGCAAACAGGCACTCCTCTCCCCAGCCATCTAGCTCTCAGTGTATGGAAAGCAATTCTATGTATTCATAAGGAAGTAACAGATCATATTAGAAACATGCAAATATTAATCTAATAGATTTTTCTCCAATATTTTCTCTTGTTTTCTCAAGCATGTGAGTGGCTCTTAAAATGACATGAAATTTAAGTGTCTTATTTAATCTGCACCTTCCAGTGTTATAGAAATGTAAAGTGGATTTTCAGAATTATTACTTGGTACGTATACTGTGCAGAAGACATGCACAAATCCCAGTTTACACATGGGATAACTTCACGAACTATTCCTTTGAATCACTAATGGTTTAATTACTTACCTTGATGGTGCGACTCCAACCAGGTTTGGACCCAGACCTCGGAATAGTGACCTTGCTCCTTCTTTTTCCAGAATTGACCTTAAAATAAAAACCAACAGGGAAAAAAATAAAGGATGGCATTCCCTGCCGGTGGCAGGGGGGTTGGAACTCGATGATCTTTAAGGTCCCTTCCAACCCAAACTATTCTATGATTCTATCATTTGTGTTAAAAGTTATGCTTCTCATTCTAACAGTCAAAAGAAATGTACCAAAGCAAGCATCAGGTGTGAAACTTTTAGCGTTTAAGATACATATAGTGGAAAATTAACACTACTTAACAAAATCCACTATAGCATAAAAATTCAGTACACTACAAGGAAATGCGTGTCATTCTCTGAGAGCTATCAGGAATTTACAGATAATCCAATTATAGTTGACTCTAATTAAGCAAGTGTATTCTGGTCATTCTCTGTGTCTAAGTAATTCACAGAAACAAACAAAAAAAAGAAACCCTTTTCCCTTAGACAATATACTGAAGAACACCAATTGCTTGGAAAGGTTCCCCAGCAGCTGCCAAGCTCTGTACAGTATCTTGCTGAAATGCATCTTTAAAAAAAAAAAAGTCTTTAATTCCTTGCTCAACTAACAGCAGACATATTTACAGGGACTAGAACAGCTGAGCATCATCAAACAGACAAAGGTATCCAGTAATCACTGTGATTTCAGTGTACTATCTGCTGTACAGCAGTCCTCTTAACTGAGTTCACCTGGTGAAAACCACTCTTGAGAACATCCAGATAACACATTCACTTGCACCTGTTGGAACTACGCATTTCCAAAATTTGCTAAGTCACTAGCACTGTAGATAAGGCTCTCCCTGGATTCCAAAACGAAGGCTTATTAAACAAAAAATTATACAAGAGCTTCTTGAAAAACTTTTTTCCAGGGCAGAGTTAAAATTTCTGTGTGAACTCCATGGCTGACTGTCTCCAAGGAGACAGATCCACCAACTACTTGTTCTTTGTCACTTAACAGACACGACTGCGGATTCCAGCTGGGGTGACTCATCACAATCTTAAACGGATTAGACAAAAACAGCACTGTCCTTCTGGAGCTCTTTCTATTCAGCGGCAAAGTTAACCGGCCCTCCTGAGTACCTACTTACTTTTTATTTATAGCAGTTAGGGGGCTTTCATTCTCAAGACCTTTAAATCCTGCCAAACAAGTTTATATGCAGGACTCTAATGGCTGTTTCTTTAGCCCAAGTCCCAGTTTAGCATTTCATGCATGACCAGGATTAAGAAAGGGATGAAGCAGTAAAAGCAAGAGGCCTAACTTCACTTCTTTCTTCATTTGTATTTTATCAGAAGTATCATAATCAATAGCATTATTTGCTCTTTGTAGATGTTGACTGCAAGGGAATGGCAGCATAAATATTCTGCTCTCACATCTCAATCTTCTGAAGTAAGCAGGTTAAAAACCCAGTGATAGATGCATCTGAGTAATTCCTGAAGTGAAAATCAAGATCACAGTTACCAAATTTCATGAGTTTAATAACTATATTAAAAGGTTGACCCAACTTTAAACCATCACTTTTCTCCCTGAATTAAAAAAGATAGCTTCTGAAAATGTGGGCCAAGAGGATGGATTAAGAAATCCTTCACTTCCTTTAGCTACAGTTGTCTGAAGTCCCAAACTGCCAAGTGTAAAAGATAGCACAGGAAAGGAAATAAAAATCAAAGACAACTGCCACTACCTTAGATTTTTCAGTCACGAATTGCTCTAGACTCACCCCTGAAGAGACAAAGAAATGCTTGGCAGGGGGAAGCAGCCCTGTTTTTACAGCAGAGAAACTCCTGCCCTGGAATGACTCTAGCCAGACAGCTCAGAGGAGAATCAGAATTAGCACTGTACAGTTACATAAACCAGTGACTCCCTACCGCCTGCAAGCACAAAGCCAACCATTCAGCACACTCCCCTCATCACTCTGTTCTCTGGCATTCCTGCCACCTGATCTTAACAGCAGCTCTCTGCATCAACTCCAGGTGCCTAATGATCCAAATAAACTCAGATCATTTGCATGAGGTCTGAATCATAAGTTTATGGTGCCTTGGTACCAAATATAGTAGTCAAGATTAGTACTTCAGACTTGCAGGTAAAACTCTTCAGTAGTTGGGAGCTAGATGATTTCACAATTTCTTGCCTTTATGAATACACAAAATGGAACAGCTGGAGCATCGACTGCTGCAGTCTGAACTGCACAGAAGGCTAGTTATTCAGGTATAGATAGGATTGATGCATAATAACTGGCAAAGATAACAGCTGAAAGCAAACAGAGGAGAGTTCATTAAGTCAGCTACAACTGAGGAAAAAAGTTTCCAAGACCCCAATTAGACACATTTTAGCGAGACTGCTTTCACATTAAGTGTCGTTCCCCTATTTCCAATAGTTTCAGTCACAGATCATCCACACAAGAGCACAGACTTGCAATACTCACTTTAGAACACTGAAGAGCCCAGGAGATACAGATGTTGGCCTCACCATTCCTTCACCACTGATGGTCCCCAGCTGGACTTGTGGGTAGTAGACAGCCCGGAAGGCTAGCTTTGAAGACTGAAGCCTAGTCTTTATTACCTCTAAGGGACACGTAAAGATGGCACCAACTGTTCCTCCACATCTGTAAAATAAAATTTAAACAGAAGACAGTGTCAAATCACAACATGGCATGTAAAAAAAAAATCTGAAGACTTGTCTCCAGTAGCTCCAAGCTGTGGACAAGTACTCAGAAAGCAGGGCAGTTTCAGCATTAGGCAAAGGAGACTGTTCCCAAGTCCTGGGGGAGGGGAGAGAAGGTTGAGAAATTCTTACAATGATCATGTGCAGTGATGAGATCAGTAAACACAAAGATGATACTCAGCACAAACAAAAAAAATCCCAGCTTGTCCCATTCCACTAAGATTTGGAATTCTGCCTGTAAAAACTTCAGAGGCATCCACATTTCAGAGGTTGTTGTCCTAAAACAGATATAGCCTTGGATGTATTTTTTCTTATGGGAAGCAGGAAGATGGCAAATGAAAACAAGCCACTGGGGATTAGGACATTACAGACTGAACACACGGCAGTAGCATATTTCAGTACTCAGGATAAAAAAAATCCATCTAAAGAAACAGCAAATATCAAAACTACACTAAGTTAGGCCCTCCTAAAAATAATGGATAACAACTACTCTTTTGGAGGTGAGGGGAAAGGACTCTGCAAAGATAAGACAGGAGGTGGGAAAATAGAGTAACTCGCGACTGAAGAACAGGATTCCCATACTCTGGTAACAGAAGGATGAAACCAAAATACTAAAGACCCACACATGTATGTGTGTGCATATACACATATAAAAATACACATACATACAGAAGAAATAAGTGATCCAATGATAGGTATATATTCATCTTTATGTAGGTCAGGCTGAGCCTCAGAAAAAGCACAAGGCCAACCATATAAGATGTATGAATCCTCACCACCTCAGTGATTTGGAAAACAACTAGTCAAATCATTTCTCTCTCTCTGCTGCCGTTCCTTTTTGGTAATTGAATGTCCCTTCTGTCAAACTTCACAATTAAACATAATATTGACATTGGCTAAAAGGCACTGTATCTAAAATTTCTTAATCAAAGACAATGGTATTTAGAATTTACTACAACTGAACTTACTGTCTAGAAAACATACAAACACATTCAACAGAATAAACTGCTTTCACTGAGACTGGCAATATGATTTAACAACATGCTTCAATGAATTTCTCCTTTAAGTTCTTGCTCCTTCCTCTTCTCACTTGAAAGGGTAAAAGCCTAAATTAGGGACAATCCACAAGTCCAAAGTGACAGGTGCTAAAAGAGCGAGCTTTGTCTTCACTCCTCTTAAACAACTTATGCTTTGTGTGTTTAATAAAATCACTGAGCTGCTCATGAACTAGGTACTGAGAGGATGAAGCTGTGTAACTTCACTCAGAAATAACTCTTGTCACAGAGACTCTATCAGGCCCTTGACTATTTTGTGTTCTGAACCAAGGCTTGGACAGAAGCCTTCTGTTGTGTCAGTACTGCTCTGGACATTAATTCAGTTTATCCTTTTCTGTTTTGTCAGATGCGTCTCACATTGTTCACATTTCTCTGAAATTAAATCTTGGGGGGAAAAAGAGAGAGGTCAGGAATAGTTTATCCAGCAAAACCTTCCCTGCTTCCACAGCTCATGCAACTCAGAACTGTTCTGCAGATCTTTCTTGTAGATCCACTTTTCCTACTATTTATATCCCACACAGACACAAGTATGTATAATTAACACCTAATCAATATACTCAAGAGAAATTTTAAGTCTGTAGGAACTTCATGAAAAGAATCTGATGCCTTAATTCCCACTCATTTACCTACCAATGCTCCACTACCGCATACTTATCTCACTTATTTCACATTTATGAACATTAAAACAATACTTTCACAGTAGCAAATCGTAAATACAGAACACTGAAATTCCATTTCCTGTTACTGCACTAACAGTCTTTAGCCTCTCTGGCATATTCCCTCCTGCATCTGCTACCTTCTTGCCTGCCTTGTCTTTCATCCTTTTAGCCTGTTAATCCAGTTAATTTATTCAGCATTTAATATTTAAGTACTTCTAGTAATGGGGATGTAAATCTTCTCATATTCAACACAACGAGCTAATATCTAACAGTTTTAGCAGCTCAGAGTTTATACTGTCAGTGTGACATTTAAGGAAAAAATAGTAAGAAAGATGCTGATCCCATTATATTAGACTAAAACACTGATAAGCCTAAAATTCTTATTTATATATAGTCAGGTGATTTATACGAGGACACCTAGAGTTCTGGGTAAGTATTGTTACTATCCAAACAAATTGTGTTAATTCAGGTCCAGTTTCTTTCATAGGCTCCAGGTACTGCTGTAAGACAAGCAGGAAAGGCAGGGAAAAAGGGCTCAAAACTACACAAACTACCAATCCAAGTTCACAGAAAGGATCTAAAAAAACAAACCCTTTAGCTTTGTTTGGTTTAATATTATCTTAAGTGAACTTGCTGCTCTGGGGCATGTCTAAAGTCTTCTATCTAGCAACTGAAAAAACAATACTATTAAATTGATCTAAGCTAACAATAGATTTAATGGGGGCTTCCTAACTATAGTCAGCTAACAAGCACTGTAGAAAATTCCAGTTTAAATGATAGAAATTGTAGAAAATTATAGTTTAAATGGTTAAAAATTATATTAACAAAAGAGTTCCAATAAGGACAGAAGTGCATACAACAGCAGTTACTATCTGCATAGCAGATGATTTCTTTTTTTAATTGAATTCTAATTTCCACCAAAAAGTAATCATACTGGACTATTATTGTATACTACTCTATTAATTAGGAAGGGATTTTGGCTTGGTGGTTTGGGGTGGTTGTTACTTTAAGCCTTATCATAACAAAAGTAAGAGGCTTACAGGACCCTGCAAGAAATAAAAGTGGCCTGGCACAGCAGCAGGTCCCATACTCAGAAATACCAGGTCTCTCTCCCCCTTTTTTTTTTGCAGTACTTGCCTTTCAGAGCAATTGTATGCATCACACAGTTACACAACTTCTGCTATTGTCACCGACGCAAAGCTTATTAAAGTGTTGTAGCAGATAGGCTGCTTTACAAAAATCAATCTATGATCCATCGAAAAGCATAAAGCCTGCTGCCTGCACAGTGTTTTCTGGATGACATCCCTCAGTCGTGGGCAGGATTTAGAGTAAGCAGTTCATTTAACAGAGATGGACGCTGCAGCTCTGTAAGATTTTGAAATGACACACGGCTAAATGTCACTGCAACCCAACTAACTGCCCGGCGCTGATCACAAGGCCCACCATGATGCTCTCTTTCTTTTCCTCAGAACAGAATTGCTACTTCTGACAGTTCTGCGTCTCCTTCACGGACACACCGAGCAGAAGAACGTTGCCAGGCTGCTGGAAGGGCAGAGAGCGTTGTGAGGGAGAGGATGCAAGCGCCTCGGGCCGCGCTCGCCGCCCATAGCCCGTTTCCCCATTGCAGGCCGCGAGAAGGCAGGCCGCTGGCACCCGCCGCCCCTCCGACGCGGCCGAGCGGGGATCCCGCTCACCCTGCGCCCCCCGACCCAGCTCCTCCTCCGCCACGGCAGCCGCACTCACCCCCCGGCGAAGAGGTGCAGCAGCGTGTTCTCCTGCGGGCCGCCCGCCATCCTTATCCTTACGCTCCCCTTGCTGCCGCCAGCGGCGGAGCACAGGCCCCGGCGCGCACGTGATGCCGCGGGCGGCGCCGGCTGCATCACACCGGGGGCAGCCCCGCCACTGGGCGTGTCCCGGCCCATGGCAGCGCCGCGGCTCAGAGCAGAGAGAACCGCAGGGGCAGGGAGAGGAGAAAGTCGCGGGTTGAGATGGAGTCGCTACTCGGTAGAGGACAAGCCGCGCGCAAGCAAAGCAAACAAAGGAATTCACTCCCTGCTTCTCATGGCAGCCATCGCCGCGGGAGGTGACGCTGTTGTACATTCACCAGAGCAATGCATAAGCTAAACTTGTGCTTTGCTCCTTCCCTTGTGAGGGCAGTCCACCTTTCAAGCTAAAGGATAATTGAATCATAGAATAGTTCGGGTTGGAAGGGACCTTCAAGATCACCGAGTTCTAACCCCCCTGCCATAGGCAGGGACATCTCCCACTAGATCAGGTTGCAGAGTTTCTTGTCCAGCCTGGCCTTTTAAACACCTCCAGAGAGGAGGCATCTACAACCTCTCTGGACAACTTTTCCCAGTGTTTCACTACCCAAACTGTAAATAATTTCTTTCTTATATGATTTGTCCCTGGTGAAGCCATGTTGGTTGCCACTGTAAAGAAATTCTTTACAGTGAGGATGGTGAAGCACTGGAACAGGTTGCCCAGAGAGGTTGTGGATGCCCCCTCTCTGGAGGTGTTCAAGACCAGGCTGGACAGGGCACTGGGCAGCCTGGTCTAGTGGGAGGTGTCCCTGCCTATGGCAGGGGGGTTGGAACTCGATGATCTTTAAGGTCCCTTCCAACCCAAACTATTCTATGATTCTATGAATCACCTCTGTGTCATCCTCCATGTGTTTTTGCAGCACCTACAGGAGGATCTGCTCCATGATTTTGCCAGGCACAGACATAAGACTGAATGGCCTGTAGTTTCCTGGATCTTCTTTTTTTCCCTTTTTGAATATGGGGGTTTTGTTCACCCTTCTCCAGTCAGTGGGAACTTCACCAGTCTGCCACAATCTTTCAAATATGATGGACAGTGTTTTGGCAACTTCATCTGCCAGTTCCTTAAGGACCCGTGGGTGGATTTCATCAGGTCCCATAGACTTGTGCATCTCCAAGTTCTTCAGGTGGTCTCGATCCTGCTTCTCCCACTTTATGGTCTTGGTTTCTAAGATATGAGTTGTGCAAGCAGAAGCCTTGCCAGTGAAGACTGAGGGAAAGAAGTTATTAAGCAGACAGGCTTGCTTCTATCTCACATTCACCAGCAGAGGGCGCTGTAAGGCAATGTTAGGAGCAGAGCCGCCTCAGGGCAGTAAGGAGTTAGGCAGACAAAGTTTGATCATCTTCAACAGATCCTGTGCACGTTTGAGCACCTCACTTGTTTGAGTGAGTAATACCTCACAAAAGTAATACCTGTGTCCTGCCTGACATCACCTTTCCTTTTTATTTCCCTCATCATGGTGGAATGAAGAGATAAATTTGCTTGCATCTGCTTGTCTCAACAGCTGCATAAATGATCTGTGCATCAGGCTGCTTCTCCTTCCCCATCATCATTTTCCAGCGTTGATCTCAAACTGGGAAAAATATTGACTGTCCATTCAGACATCAGAAAGTCAGACTCTTACTTGCCATCCGCTGAATTCAAACTCTCAGGGTGCCCCCAGTATGATGATGTGCCCTCTCTTGTATCACACTGTGCACTTCAGCTGTAAGAGCTGAGCTCCAGAGTAGGTATTCAGTCCAGGAGATGCAGTTACAGGCAGGGAATTCATAGCAGGTCTTGCAGTTATGCTATGAGCATATCAAAGCACAAGGAGAATGGGCCAGATTCAGGAAAGCACTATATTCCAGACACTGTTTTTATATTTCTGGAGTATTTCTAGGGAATTTCATGATGATAGATGTCCATGAAAGCAGTGTGGCCTCCACAGATCAGACACCACAGGAGCCACATGAGGGGAAGTTCCTAAATTACTCCTTTGTCAGTACAGCACAAACCCAACTGGGAAAGGGTTGAGCTGGCTATTCTTGGGATTTGTTGTGTCTGGTGGCTTCCGACAAACTGGAGCAAGGCTTCACAAACTTGTTCCACATCATTAACAGCTGGCAGCATCCCAACCATTACCAGCATAGTTTGGATTTCACCCAGCAACTTTGAGATCAAAGACATTGCAGCCTTACTGCACTCACTGTTTTAGGTCCCAGTCCAGCTCCCACTGAAATCAGGGTTTTTTTTCCCAGAACGCAGCTGGGGCTTTCTACTAGGATTGAATCTTGACCCATGGGTCTTTCAAAGCTCAGTCCTTTCCCCTTTTCCTAACTCTGAAGGTTGCCTCAGTGTCCTTGCTGCAATGCAGTTCCTCAGTTAGATAAGGTCCACTTAGTGATATTTACAGCTGTGGATCCTGAATGAGATGTGTTCATTTCACTGACAGGACTCCTTGTGAGACTGCCCTGTGTGGTGCATGGAAGACTTTGGAGCTTTTGCTCAGCTGAGGCCACCAGCCTGGAATGTGCTTCCTCTCAGAGTGTGTTCCACTGGCATTCTTGCTACTTTAAAGACAGTCTTTTACTTTTTCTCAACCGTGTGCATGTGTTGCAATTACAACCGTGTCTATTTTATCACTCTTTGCATCCTTCTGCCTCTTTGTGATTTTATTCTGGGGCTGGCTTTACTTAATGAAACATGGCTTTGTGAATGCTCTGCAGCTGCCCACTCTTTTCCCAACCTGTATGCTTTTGCAGAAGGATAGTTATTATGGTTATTTATGGTGAACACTATTACAGTAACATCACAGTTCTGCACAGCTGTTGGAGGAGCTCATGAATCAGCAGAGACATTGCCTGACTCCATGTTTCATTTCCCTGTAAACAAAGTGGCATGGTACTAGAAAGGGTGGGTTAGCCATTGACCACAGGCACGCTGTATGTAGATTAATTCTGCAGCTGCCTCTCTCCTGCATGTGGTTAAGAAAAGAACAAGGGAAGGAGAGTGGAAGTCAACACAGAGAATTTGAAATAGAAGTGTTTTATATCATCTCCTATAAAGCAACTCATAAATCCCTGCCCTCCTCCTCCACCTCACATGTTTTTCATTTTGCTGGCTAGCTGAAAAACAGAGAAGTGTAGGGTACAAAGCACATATTCTTGGTGGGAGAGGTTTCTCTCTTCCCTAGACACTTCCTTCCCATGCCTTGTCCCTGTGCTGTAGGCATAGTATTCTCTTCTGGCGAGTGACAAGCATCTATCTATCTATCTATCTATCTATCTATCTATCTATCTATTTATCTATCTATTTATCTATCTATCTCTATCATTTGCCTAGCTCTAGCTCCTTCTATTTAGGAATCTCGGCCCCTCTACCAGCATCCTCAGATGTTTCTGCACAGTTCAGGGGAAAGACACTCACTTGGGCAGAAGCACTACGACATCTCAGCCACCAGTGTAAACCCACAAGTAACTGGAGCACTAAATCACCAGCAGGGCCCTTGAGTATATAGACAGAGCATAGAGATCTGTCACTCCAATGATCACAGTGAAGGTCATTACAGACAGCTGCCTACAGGAACCAGAGGGTTTTAGGCAGACCCCTCCTGCACTCAGAAAAATCACAGATGAGCAGAAACATTTGCTCCCCTTGACAATGAACAGACAGCAAGGTTTTCTGAGGAGAGAAACAGAGAATTTGTGTCACTGACTTAACTTTTCTCTAATCCCTAAACATAATCTAAACACCCAAAGTGCTGTATAAATGCTATTAATTCCTTTTGGTAGAGTTGGATAAACAGAAATGCTAATGCTTCAACCTCAGCCTTTATAGCTATGAGAATTTTTTTGAGAGAAATTGCAATTCAAAAAATGGTTAGACTTATATTCTCCATGCTGTTTGAAGCCCGGTGTCCTGCAGCACTCTCAGGTTTTGTAATGCTGTCATTGCTAACAAGAAAAATCAGACAGCAGCTAACTTCCACACTTAACTTGGTTTCATTCCTCTCCTCCCATCTCCACTCCCAAGCGCTCCTCACCAGAAAAAATGAACCGGTGTAATTCCAGGAACTGACCAAACAGACAAGGACTGAAAATGCCTGCCTGACTTGCAGAGAAACAGTCACCTTATTTTTAAGGAGAACTGGTAGGACAAGAAGATGCCAGGAACATCTTGTTCAGAGGCAAAGATTTGGAAGCAGGACTCAGACCAGCTGATATCTATTTTTTCCAACCAGCTGATGAGCTACACTGTCAATTCTGGACTGAGTCAGACTTGACTTCCAGTCCTTTTGAGAGGAATGTTGGGTTTTGTTACCACGACTGTCAGGCACGTATCTAACCTGGTAGCAACTCTGTCTAAGAGCCACGCAGGTCAGACCAAAGTGGCATGTGGGTGGAGGGAATGTACTTGTAACAGCTCAATGTACAATGGCTTTTACATACCCCGTGCTGCCTGGCCTGATTCTGGCTTTGGTACTGACATCCAAACCAAACCATCTACTTACTACAATATGGAAGCTACCACCCAGCTTTTGCTGGTCTAGCAAGTATCCTGTGGGCACCTCTCTTCAAAATTACTTACACGTTTGCTAATTTTAGACTTCGCCTAAACAGACCTACTGGAAAACTGGAAAGTTTTCTAGAGTCTTGCTGGTGTTCCAGAAGGGGTCCTTCAATACGTTTCATTTTCTAACATACTGCCCAAGTCAATCCGTAAGGGAAACAGTCCTTGTGTAAATTTTTACCCTTGGATGTGTTTCATGGAGCCATCCAGTGTCTCGTTAAAGCCACAAACACAGAGCAGTGGTAGGCTACAGCAGACAGCTGGATATGATGATGCAGGAGCCCCTCTGAAAGGACCAGGACGCAGCAGGTCCTCTGCCTGGGTAGAGTTTATCAAGAGCTCTGAGCAGAGGTTGAGCTTCAGACAGTTTGTCTTGCACAAATTGGCTATTCACTGAGAATTTTATAGGGCTCCCTGGGACCATGGGCAGGGGCAGCCCCTCTCTCACCCCACCCCAAGTTCCTGATGCTAAGTTATTTTACAATTATTATCTGAAGTCAGTGTTTAGCTGTTGCCTAGGTAACAGCTCAAACATGCTTCACCTCATGGACTGCCTGCAGCTTTGCATGGCTGCTGGAGCACTTGGAGGCTGACTTAGTGCCAAGAGCACTACAGCCTGCCCAGGACACCCCAGAATACTGGAGATCCTGGAGAGGAAACATCCCCAAGCAGATTTCCAAGCAGGCACCTCATTCAGCACACAGTCCCTGACACAAAAGTCACAGCAGTTCCAGTCTTGATATCTCAGTCTGCATTGCCAACACCAGCCAAGCCTCGGCTTGGATCTGTCCAAGCTGGTGAAGTCTGTGATGTTTCAGGCCTCTTGCACTCAATGATGCATTGAAGCACATTGGGAAGGGATAAGGCCAGGTATTTCCTTTGGGCTGGGTGCACATTACACTTTGGAGCAAGGGGAGGAAGAGGGTTTCCAAGGACCCTTGAGATCATGAGGCCAGTGCTACTCTGACATGGAAGGAGGAGAGAAGTCTCTTGACAAGTCCTCTCTGGACCTACAAATACACACATTGACACTCTTTGTACTGATAGATGAACTGCTCCTCTCATTAGGAGTACCTAATGCCAAGTTCAAACACAGTATAGATGTAGTAGCATATTTATAACCTAGGCACATGATGTGGCAGGCAGTGGGATATAAACAGTATTCAAAAATGACGAGGCACAAAGTTATCAATACGTCAGCACATTAACATAGGTCACAACTTAATGGAGAAAAGAAGAAGCTGACCTATCAGCAGGAGTGAGGGGTTAAGAATGAGACACAATAGGAGATGACTGACAGAAAGTACCCAAATGTTAGCTCACCCCACAAGTTAAAAAGAGGGCAAGGAATCGAATCCTCTAGTGCTTTCACTAAGAAAATTACCTTTCCCCCTAGCAGGTTTTAAGGAGGCTGTTTCCTTAATCTGTGAGATAGCTTTATTAATTTTCTCTCTAGGCATGAACATATATTGTTCATTTAGTCACAAAGATTATTATTTAGTCTAGAGGCTCTCAAATGAAATATCTGTTTGCACATGAAAAATCTCTGGAATTCTATTTGCTTTCTCCAGTGTCCCTGTATCTCTGCAGCCTCCAAAAGGCAACTGCTGCTTTCTCCATTTCTCTGCTGCCTCTGGACTCCAGACACTCTGTTCAGCTGAGCTTTGTGAGCTGGCAAAAGCCAGCACCAGGCATGTTTTTCCTATATTCCCAACAGATTCTCCCATAAAATATTTGTTGTTGATTGGCTGAAAGGAAAAGTTTTCAAACTTCTTTGGAAAGGAGACTTGGTGCTTAGTTACCCAGGGTTGTCTAAGAGCACCAGGACCAGAACCTAGTTGTGTTCATGCAGACTTTCCCTTCATCCCTTCCCAAAGCCTTAACGCTCCCTCCACACTTACTGCTGGAGATATGTATCATTATATTCCCTGTCTTGTTATTAAGATTTATCTTTTAATGAGCTTACTTGGGTTGCTGTAGTGACGCACTTGCACAGTGATGTCGTCACCCTCACCAAAGCTTCCAAGGCATTTTTGAGTCATTCTTTTGCCACATAAGCAGAGCTTTTGGCTGAATAATAGACACACCTTCCCCTCTGAGAACAGCCATCACTCAAGGACTATGAAAGAATAAGCTCACATGCATGGTCCTGGAAGCAAGAAAGCCTGCTAGACTTGGAGCCATCTCATACCCACTCTGGGATGGGAAAGTTTTACTGGGTTCTTTCCTTCAGTTCCTTGCTTTTAACCAGTTCCTACTTTTAACCTGTCATTCCCCATCTTTACCCTTATGATTAAGCCAACAGCTATTGTCATTTGAACAAACATACTCTTGAAGAAGTACTTTCACCCCTACTCTTTCACTACCTAAGTTTGGCAGAAGTATTATCTAGTGTCTTTAGTACCTGAGCCTAACCAGCACTGCCTTTTTCTCACCACTGCATCACAACTGTTGCCCTCTCTTCTCCTTACCTCTTAATTGCTGACAGGTCCAGTCAAATTCAAATCAAGACCAAGCTATCAAGCATAGAAGTGGCTTAATGTAAATACATTAGTTACTCTTCATGCCCATTTTATTGATATAAATCACAAAAGCAGGGAAACATACCACAATACAATTTTTTAACTTAAATTTTGATTCATTCATTTGTACATTTCTAATGGCAAAAGTCTTTATTCTATGTAAACTCTCCTACCAGAACTTAAACTGACTCAAAGAAACATTTATTTGAGGAAACTGTTCTCTAAAAAGAAAGCAGAAAATAAATTTAAAAATATAAACATCAAGCACTATTGAAGTTTATCCATTTCTCAAGTAAACTGCTCCCTGTGCAGACAGAGTAACGTAGAAACTAGCCAACACCCAATCCCAGAAGCATGGCATCCTGGTGAAGAGAGCTCTGGGCTGCAATTCAAGAGTCTGTAGTTCAGTTCCTAACTATACATTGGCCTTTTGACTGCCATTCAATGAGTCAATTCATTAATCCATGCCTCAGTTCCCCTACTTCTGTAAGACAGTGATAGAAGACTTCCTGATTCAGGTCTATTCCTGAACAATGCTACTAAGTATGAAAATATTGCTGGTTGTGGGCCAGCCCAATCCAAGCTCTGCTGATTCCTGTTCCAAATATGTTCACTAGACATTACACTTTCTAAAGGATCTTCCACTTCAAACATTTACAATGAAAGGCAAAAGAATATACTAATAAGTAAACAAATCACAGCTCCATTAGACAGGAAAAAAAAAATCAGAGGAGACTTTTGGGTGGCAACATCCTGCCCAAACAACCTGCTAATTACCCATGAAGCATCTTGTCAATAGAGCTGTTTGTGTGAGGGAGTGTTTAATTTGGGGAGCAAGGGAAGATGTACAGAAATGAATGCCTAGAGCCAGGGAGGAGAAAGCCTCTGACAAGGTCAAGTGAGGAGTCAGCCCTCCCTTTCTGAAGGACGGTCACATGAAGGCACAGTAGAGGTTGGGCTGACCCCAGTGTCTATCACCTCTGGCACCTTGAGGTGGATAGTTTCAAATCCTCTCTACGTCAGAACAGAACAAAACACACACCCAAATAAAAGAAAAAAGAACAAACCTAAAGCAAATCTCTTTAAAGGAAGTCAAAGGCCAGATGTTCCTTGCTGTTCCTGCAGTTGCCATAGCCTGTGGTTGTGGTAAGTCTGTCTAGAGCTTGTATGTGACAGGCAGAGACTCTGTTTACTAGAAACTCCTCCCAGTTCTGTGGCTGATCGTCTGCACCAACACCTGATACCACAGGACTCGAAAACCAGGAGGCTTATCTAAAATGCAAGATTTTGTTTCTGCTGGGCTCATGTTGCTCAAGTTGTCACTTGAGGGGGAAACAAATGCATACAAATCACCGCTGCCTGTGCCTCCTATGCAAGGGTATTGTGAAGAGGAGCTCATCAGTGTTTTCCAAGCTGCTTAAAAATCCTCTGACGGAAGTTACTGCACAGCATGAACATGAAATTGTTTGCTTTTGGATTGTATTTCCTTTTTTCTTTTTGAAACACTAAACAGGTGAACAATTGAAGGAGTAACCTCTTTAGAAATGCCTGGCGAAATCCTAGCCAGCGAGGAAAAAGGGTTTGTAAGGGATATGTCAAGGACATTGATGCCAAATCCCATCAGAGTTATGGCACAAGAAACATAAAAGTATCCATTGCACTTGTCTGGTGAGGAGAAAAAAAAAAGAGGAAAAGTGAGAAAAAGGAGAGAGAAAGAAAGCGGAAGGGAACAGTAATCCAGCATGGTTGGAATAACTGCTCACTGTAGCCTGTCCAACAACAGTCCTGGTGGATCATAAAAGAGCCTCTCACATCCATGTCGTTTTTGCTGCTAGGAGACGAGGTACAAAACACACATCCTCATGCCAGGCTCTATAAAACCTTATATTCCTACTCAGACCCAGAGCTCATCTGAAGAATTTGCATTGCTTAATTCAAACCAAGCCAAGTTTTATACCAACTAAACAAAAAGAGAGTAAAAACCGAAAGACCCCTCCCTTTCTTTGTCCTTTTTTTCTTGACCTCATTTATCTAAAATCTTCTTGACCTCTTCCCAGGAGACTCTGCATGCAGATGCCTTGCTAGCAGGTTTTAGCTGCTAAGCAGACCTGAAGACCCAAGTCACTTCCTTCCCAGAGGCCTCCATGGTGAGAGCTGCCAACAGACAGCTCCTGAGAAGCACAAGGAGACCTCAGCTGCTGTTGGCATTTCTAGAGTTGCTCTTCTGCAAAGAGAATGAGAAGCCAGTCTCTGCTGTTATAGACAGTGCAGTCATTTTTCTCTTTCTCACCCCCACATAGCCACCCTATCTGCCAAAAGCCTTGGACTGCCTGCAAGAGAAGGCAGCTGGTTCAGGAGAGGAGTTACTGTAACCTGACCTGTGCAACTAGAATCCACCCTCACCACTTCTCAACACCCACAGGGACACCAGCAAGGACCTAGCCTAGAGGCACAGATGTCAAGGAGACTTGATGGAGTCTGGATAAGCCACTGCCCTGAGTGAGAAGAAAAAGTCACTCAGGGAGGGAAAAGAGAAAGAAAACAAGGACCCTGAAGAACACATGCTGAGAGGACAAGAGGTCACTTCCTGGCAAGCAGCTCAAAACAAACCTATTGTTTGAGTGAGACTGTCATCCTTCTGTCACCAAGTGTTACCTAGAAAATCCATCTCCTCATTCACCTTCGTCATTCCTCTGCCCTGACAAAATGGGGAACCTCGTAAGACAGTTGTAATGGAACCAGCTTCCCGGACAGTCTAGCCTAACCTTCCATGAGGAAAATCAGCAGCTCTGATTTGGTATCTGGAGAAGGAAGGAGGCCCTGGAATGGAGAACTCTGTAGAACTGTGCACCAGGCAGCCCAGAGACAGACTCTTTTTTTGGCAGAAGTGCCATATCCCACAGAGAATACTTCTATTTCATTACTATGGTGTTTTTTCCTGGCATATATGTCTCTGCTCTGCGGGTCCATCATCCAGACACTGTCCTATAGTAATATATACCAGGTTTACAAGCCACACATAGAAATTCTGCTGTCTTTTTGACCTCCATATTTTTTCCACTACTTGCTATCATCTTCTAGAAAGATTAAAAAAGACAATTTCCTACGAGAAAAAAAGAAACAAACAAGAAAATCCCAGACCTTCCAGGTCTTTCCGTATAAGTGAGAAAATAACTCCAAATCTTTTCCCTGCCCCAGCTCCAGCAATGGAGTGATTTATGGTGGCTTTGGCTCACAGCCAGACTGCAATGCCCCAAGCCCTTGGAGACCCCAAGCACATGAAATGCTGAGGAAGATGTAGATCCTCCTTGGAGAGTGAAACTGAAAACAAGGAGCAGTTTTTATAAACATGGTCTGTGCACACTATTGAAAGACACTTTCTACTAGGTCTTGGCATTGTGTTTAGGACTGCTGGCCAGAAAGGCTGTCTGAGAGCAGGAATTTGGGGATTTCTTAAAAATTACAATACTGGAAAAATGTTGAAATGTTGACATTTCCCACTAAGAGTTCTAAATTTCTTTTTGGGCATGAACCAAACTGTATTATTTTGCTTCTTCTAAAATAATATCCATGTTCAATATAATTTATGCATAGTTCTTCCAATATATAAAACAAAGAATGAAAAATTTAATATTTTTTTGCTCTGTAGTACATAATTGCCCCTTTATTCGTCAAAAGAAAAGTAACCACCACAGCTTTTTAGATTTTGCTGCTTTTTCTTCTTCCTGCAATAATCTCCCTGCAGGGAAACTTGCTTTGAACCAGCAGCACCAAGACAAGAAGTGACCTCAGGTGTCTTTTACAGAGGTCACCCGTGTGAGCAATTAAATGACAGCAGGTGCCAAAACCTGTATTTCACGTGTTTCTGAGGCCAAAAGGTGGCACATACTAAAATCAGTGAATGCAGCTTTTGCCACTGGCATAAGCCCATTCTTAACTATAATTGTCACTAAAATTGTCCAGCAAGCCCTTGCTTTTACGACATCTAAACACGTTCCTGTTGTGTGCCATTCATCCCTTTCTGAAGTGAATGTAGTAACTGTAGCCTCTGTTTTTAATGAAGTACAACTGCTGCTTCAGAGTGGAAGGGAATGTGCTCTACTTAGATGGGACTGGAGAGGGATGGGGCTAACAGTGATGGGTAGAAGTTCAGAGCAGCTTGGAAGCATTTTGACTCAGAGGTCTACAGGGGGAAGAGCAACCCTGGGTTCTGTGATCTTCAAGTTAAGAGTGCTGAGAACTTCTGGTTTACTATGGCAGTTTCTAATGTAGCTCTTCTGGCAGGCCTCAAACATGAATTCAGTGCATGAGCCATATTTAGTGAAGCTTCCAATTATGGTTGGTAGCGTCATTTTAACACACAGTCCAAGGAAATCTGCCATTTTTATCCAATGCGGGCAGTAAAGAAGGAAACAAAAGGTCAATGCTGGATTAATACCAGGGCTTAAAACAGGACACAGCACAAATGCCACTCTAGTCAAGTGCTGAAAAATCTGCCTTTCAAGCTCTGTGGGACAGCCTGGAGACTGAGATGCACATTACTACTGCACCTAGAGCGTGGGCCCCCTTTCCAGCTGAGAAGCAGTGCCCTCCGTTGTCCTGTTCTAAAATTTAGCTATCAAACATGCTAGCTATGAAACTATCCCCTCTTTGCCTATTTTTTTAAGGGTAGATACTTTCTTTTACAATGCAACGAACAGCTAGCACAAAGGACTGTGTATGTTATAAAATAACAAGCTGCTCCCTTTCTATCAACAGCTGCTGGAGCATCTGACATATCCTCAAAAGGGCCACACTCCACAAAGAATTGCTGACTTTTGGGTTACTGTTGCAAGACTCAGTTTACTGGATCATGCAGAAATCATGGTCCTGACCCAAGGTGGACCAACTCATCATAGCAAAAAGACACTGCTAATGAGATCAGAATCTGAAAAGATGAATTCCACAGTGCAAAGAGGATGTTTTCTTTTCCGCTGGACAAAACACAACTTTTCTGGCAGGCACAAGCAGGACAGTCTGTCCACTTTGGCAATATCCTGCATGCCTGGACATACATAAGTGTGTTTTTATATGCAATCCAGTTTGATTACACAATCTCCCTCCAAGAGAATTTAGCAAGAAAGATATCTGAGAGGCTTCAGAAACTGGAAGAAGTCTTCAGCACACTGCTTCTCTCACACTACTTCCAGCACCACTTGGGGCTTTTGACCACTGGAAAACAACCAAAGAAAACCACCCTAACTGCTGATCAGGCCCAGCCTGCCACTGTAGAGGTGAAGAAAGGTCACAGGTTCAGCCTGTGTTGCAAGCTCCTATCTACTAACCTTTATCAAACAGCTGGGTCCGTGAGCAGAACACTGAACCAGTGCCCATTTTTCTAGGTTCTCCTTTGCAGAAATCTATGGAAAATTTCATTTCTGGCATGCTGTAAATCTAACTTTCATCGCTGCAATTTCCTATAACACAGTAGTCTCAGTCAGGTTTTTTTTTAACAGCATTTCACAGAGACCACATGGGATACATCAATACAGCCTCCTGTGTTAAGGACCTATTCTAGCAGTGCTATTATCATACACCACAGCAAATAAGTTCTGAACTATTGACATTTGTACACTGTCCATACCAGGTCAAACTTAAAACTGTTAAAAATGTCAGCCTTAGAGATCAAATTTCCCCACTTGTCTGCTTGATTCACTGTCTTTCTCTGTGTTTCCATATAGCTCATTAAACAAACCAAACCCAAACCAGGTCTTCACAGAAAGAAAACCTTTGACATGATTAACTAGCTTTGCTGGCAGTGTGTGCAATCCACCCAGGTGTCTAGACAGCTTGAAAAATACAGATCACATTTAGGAGTAATAACAGCTGCTACTCCTCAAGTCTCCATTGGACCACAAATTAAGTAAGAACAGACACTATCAGTATTAGGTGGTCCAAAACACCCAGTGTGTTGCAGGAAGTTACTGATCAGGTAGGTATCACTTCACTGGTCAGAGCAATGTACCACTCACACAGCATTCTGCATGCCCAAAGGTCCTTGCTTTGGGAAAAGTTAGAGAACAAAGACTTCACCTCCTCAGTTGTGGGAAACTCCCAGTATTTTTTCATAGACGGAAAAGAAAAACTGAGCAATGTCCAACACCTGTAGCATGGCCAGATGCCAGATTGGGCAGGTGTTTCTTGAAGCCTGCTCATGTACCCTCTACAGTAGCAAGCCAGAGAGTAGTGTTTGCTTCTGCTGGTTTTAGGTAGTAAAGTTTTACTAGGCCTACCCAATCATAGTTAATGGCTTAACAGGAAATTATGAGAATGATCAATGACACACTGTGATAGAAGTGGGCATTTATGGAACTCCTCAAGAGAAACAAGGTGCTATCTAGGATGTTAATCAGAAGTGTCCTCTCTTTATTGGCCTATATCACACACAACACCATTGCAGAAAAAAGCTCCCCTGGACCAAAACCCTGTTCACAACAGAGCGGTCACGCCTGAGGCTGGATGAAAATGCAGTGCTAGATGCCCAAGAACGATGGACTATTAAAAGATCCAAGTAAATTTTTTAAAATTTAAAAAAAAACCAAACAGGTTAAATCCACTTAACAGGGATTCTGCCTTAAAATGCTGTATTTTCACTGATGTGTAGGAGAAGGAGTGGTGCAGAAGCACAGAGACCTGCAGGCATGTCAGATTGAGAAAATTTACACAAATGGAGTCACCAGCTGGGATTCTGCAGCAGCGAGAAGAACACAAGAAATAATGAGGTATCCTTCTTTAGCAGGTATATCTTCCCATTGAGCCAAATTTGTTATAGTTCTGAACAAAAACTTGCAAAGGTCTTTGTCTGAATTGACTGTATTTGAGGATTGACCTCCCATCTTACTCATAGGGGAGTGAAAAAAGATGTCCAACTCAGCTATACTACAGCCTTCCAGAGAGGATGCCCAAGCCACAAACTGTGGGTGTTCAGCACAAGGTTGTTTAGCAAGGTCCAAATTTAGGTCATAAATGCTTTTATAAGAGACTGTAAATCACCTTAACATTTGTACACTGTGGCAACGTGTGAGCAGAGGAATGTGGCTGGTCTGTGCTAGTCCCATAAAAGGTGCCAGATGAGGCCAGCAGAATGAACAGAAACATGCAATCCTGAGCCTGAGAGTAAAATACCCAGACTCATCTCCCCTGGACTACAGATGCATGGGATGGGGCAAAGGGCAGGGAAACTTGCAAAGAGGTGCCACAGGAACAGAATGCATAAGGACAGCTCCACGATCCGATGGAAAGAGCACTGCTGAGCAGTAAGCAGACTGTAAAGCACAAAGCAGACATAACATCTGGCAGCTGCTTCAAATAGTTATGTCTGAAGGGCAGACAAGCTTGCAATAGTTTTGAATCAAAACACGTGCAAGGACAGGATCAGTGCTCTGATGTGCTTTTTGCAAGCACTAAATCAATCTTGCTCCCTTCAACACTTATACATGCCAAGAAAGGTTGTTCTTTGGATTTGGGTTTTAATTTTAATAAACTTTACTGATGAAATCACTGGGTATTACCTTCCTCAGTCAAATGCAATTTAATCTCTCGCATAAGTCAACAGCATTACCTCTGCACAGTCAGCATACAGGAGAGAAGGAACGTGCTAGGTTTTTCTTAATTGTCTTACCTTGTGCAGGAGAGAAGGCACGATTCCTGAAATAAGTTCTTAAGAGTATGATGCATACCCTTGCACATCTTTTCCATAGAGAGAGGGAAAATTGCCTGGTACAGACTGGCATCCAGGCTTTAATAGGGATGTTGCCCAAGTTCAGAAATAAATTCTCAGCTCTGTGGATAAAAGAGAGAATTAGTAACTGTTGCCCACCCCCAAGTTCTTCTGTCTTGCCATTCTCATACCTCTGACCAAGATCCACATTAGGTACATTTGGTTTCCAAGGTAATGATTTGCAGGGGTGTAACTGAGACCCCAGAGACAGGCTTTCCTTAGGTGAGGAATTGTGGTAAGACTGCTTAAGCAGTACAACACACTCCCATATCTGCTCCTAAACTCCACTGCACACTTTTTTAGACTCAAGTTACTTTTCCCAAAGCCTCAAAGTCCAGGAAGAAACAAAAGCTACTCAGCTGCTTGTCTAGAGCACTGGAATGCCAGGATTCTCAGTAGAACTGGAACAGCATTTCTGCATCATCAGCAAGGCAACAATAAGCAAACTATCAAGGCCAGAAGCTTCCTGTAAAATACAGGCACAGTTCCACGTGCATAACTGTTTAGAGCCAGCAGAAAGATGAGAAGCTGGCCAGGATAACAGGGCTGGTGTTCAAGAAGCCCAGATACAAGCAGATACAAATAGGAACACGCCAGCCTGCCATATGCCAGTGCCCAAACAGAGGCAATAGCAGGGGAAGCAGAGCATCACCGATTCTTTAGGATTTGCTAGTCTGTGATTCCATTTGTTGATTCCACTAGGTCCAATCCTCACCTCATGACTTCCTCCACTGTTGCCATGGCACTGTACATAAACACTGCACACTCCCAGCTGGTCATTTGTTTCAAATATTCCATGCATCTGGAACACAAGCCTGTTTGGGTGTCTGGAGCTGAGCATGAACTAATTTCTCGGTCTTCTGCTCCCACCCCACTTTATGTGCCCTTCCCAGCCTGATGCTCCAGAGTGGAGCAGAGGAAGACTCCACTGGAAGGCAGGGAAAGCCAGTCCTATAGTCCCATTCACACACAAGCAGAAAGCACATTTCACTAAAGTCCTCCAATTATCTGCAACAAAACAAAAAGCGACAATCAACAAGGCTTGATATTTAGGCTTAGGATCTACTGTTGTCTTCTACACATTGTAAAACTAAACAAGACATCAAAAACTCAAAAAAATTCTTGTCTTGACAAAAAGACCAGAAACAGCCTGCTTTAAAAAAAAAAAAAAAAAAAAGCTCTCCTCGCCCAGTACACTTACAGGCAGTTTGTAAACACACTTCCCAACTTCAGATGAACAGCACTTATTGTTGTATTTATGCAAATGGATTCTATGATTTGGTTTCTCATACACACGAGTTAGTATCTGCAGAGAAGACAGAAGTCTGTGGACAGGAGGGGGAATTAAAGCCTTTTTTGTTACTATTCACAAAAGTACAGAGTCATCTCCCTTCCAGTCAGTTGATTGGAGAGCATCTCAGTATTGCATAGGTTGGAAGAGTGTAGAAGATTGAAGGGAAAACCACAAAGCAAACAGTTTGTCTCCACAAATAATATAATCTGCATCTCCTCACAGCACAGGAATGAAGCCTCTTATGCAATCAGATCTCCAAATACAGGAAAATACAGCAACCTACTGCAGTGAGTAGGGAGTGACTGAAAACAAATACCAAGGGAGCTGAGAGCTGTGTGACTGTCAAAGTTATCCAGAACCCACTGAAATCAGACAGCCATTTTCCAAGCAGACACGACACAGAATTGACTCTACCACTCAGCTTACCCCACCACAGCATCTCCTGTAATTAACTGTGCTGTTCTACTGGCCAGGGACCCCTTCAACTGTTACAATTTTATTTTCCTTTCTTTTAGTCACCATCTCCCTTCCTACAGAAAGGGGCAGTTGGTCATGAACATAAAGCAAGCTTTCTTTTACTACAAGTCATTTTTCTGGAAGGAAGGTGGTTTGATGAGATATAGGAGAGAAATTCACAAAGCTGCACAGTTTATCAAGTTCAGCAAGATATACTGGGGCCTATACTGAACCTACTTGAATGTAGTTGAATATAAAAGGAGTATGGTGTAACTTGGTTCACAGCTGAGCTCTTAAGTTAGGAAACCAAGGCTATGACCTCATCACAGATTTTACTTAGCTGCACTTTTACTAATGCCTAAAAGCAGCTGCTCTGGATGGAGCTGAAGAAGATCTCAGATTACCAAAACCTACCACTCTGTACCAATAGCTACAGCTTACCCCCCATTTATATACACATTTTAGATGCCAGCTTTGAATTGTTACTCTTCCAAGCACAGACAAGGCAACAGCAGTCCTTGCCTCACCTGTCCGAGCTGGATTTTTGGTAATGAACTCATTGTTCATGCAGAAACATGGCAGAAAGGACTCATTACATATGAATAGAAGACAGCATCAAGTAATATTTAATAAAGTTTATTAGGTTACTGAGTGTTCTCTACAGCCATAAAATAGAGTCAGAATTTAAAACTGTACAAAGCAACAAACTGGCAAAACAAGGAATGGAAACTAGGAAGCACAAAGGGAGTAGGGATAACACAGCTGCTTCCCTGGTGTTCTAGAAGACACTGATTTGATTTGAAGGCAGCCAAGCAGGGCTCCATATACACTGTGTCCCACCCTGTAACAGAAACTAGTACAAACCCCTACATTAAAAAAAAAAAATTATTTAATATTAGATTAAAAAAGGGGCACATTATATGCCACTCAGTCTTGGCACCAATTCTGTGCTTTAAAAAATATACTATGCAAGTAGTTTATTTAAAAAAGGTAAAACTACAGCAGCTGCTTAAAACATGTTCTTATACAAACACCACTATATATTAACATTTTGAACAACTAAACTAATTTGTACCTACACAAAACTGAAGGGATAACTCAGGAGCAAAAAAACAACTACACAAACGTTTTTCAAGACAAAGAAATGTGCAAAATAACCCCAGAAAGGCAGCATAGTAACCTGTGGAGAGGCCAAGGGAGCAGCTCCTGCTGGTAAAGAAGTGTCATCCTCTTTACTCCGCTACTGAGGTGAGAATCTATTTGGGATGTGCTGATTTAGCCTGAATTGCTTGTCCTGTTTATTGCAGTTCTCCCCTCCCAGAACAGAGGTTCAGCAGGTTCTTGCTGTGCCTCAAGACAACTCCACTGGCCTCTGTTGAAGTTTCACAAAGTACGCTCTACAGCAATCAACTTCTGGATATCTCATGTGCTGGTGGTACTTAGACAGCCACACTGCTACCACCTTCCCTGGGACAACTTCCCACCTCTGAAGAAGAAACAACTATTTCTGCTGCATAGTTCAGAGGAGATATGCCGATGGTCTATGACAGAACAAACTCTGGTTTGGATCACTTATCTAAGCAGCTTATCTAAGAAGGCTTCCTTGGCAGAGCCATGAGAAAAAACATTAGCATGCTTCCCTAAAGCATGCTACCACCTTCCCTGGGACAACTTCCCACCTCTGAAGAAGAAACAACTATTTCTGCTGCATAGTTCAGAGGAGATATGCCGATGGTCTATGACAGAACAAACTCTGGTTTGGATCACTTATCTAAGCAGCTTATCTAAGAAGGCTTCCTTGGCAGAGCCATGAGAAAAAACATTAGCATGCTTCCCTAAAGCCTTAATGTAGAACAGCCTATATAGAAAGCACACCAAAGACAGCAAGGATCTATAGCTATGTAACAAATCTCAACTCAAAGAGCCTCATTATATTGCAGAAGTTTGTCCCTTCCCTGTTATCACATCAGCAAGGAACACCTGATCCCAGACTAAAGCCTGCATTTTAAGTCAGGAAGAGGGCAGCTGAAGACAGTCTGACTGCTGCTCTGTCAACAGAGTCAAACACACCAAGAAGGGGCAGAACAGAACTGAGCAAGAGAACCAAGAACACAATATTGATCAGCAAGAAAGCAGGATCAGTCTATGAAATAACATGGTGAGGAGTCCTGGCACAGTTACAGATATCAGTGACATAACCATCTTCTCCAAACTAAGAAGTCTCCTGATGGAAGGGTTCTTGGTTTTGGCATTTCAGGGCTTGGGTTCATTTTTTCTTTATTTAAAACCTCAGCGATTAGCTCTCAGTATTGCACATCCTTCCCAACTCTATTGGCCACCCAGTGCCCTTCCATTCTTAGGACCTGGTCTTAATACTTTCACACCTAGTATCTTCTTAAACAAAATTACGTTCTTCCCTTTAGCTTGTTCAGAGAAATCATCAACTCCTAGGTTGTACAACCCAAAGGATGCAGTATAGCCTTTTCTGAGGAAAAGCAAGAAGCACAGAACTTCTATAACCATTCCTTTTGTAAGTGTGCTGGGGAAGTGACTTCCAAAAGATCAAACACTTGGTTGTGAAACAAGGATTACTTGTGAGGTTGCCACTAAGGGCACAGGGGTGGCAGGAATACTTTGGCCAAGGAGTTCCAACAGTAGCGATGACACAAGAGAATGCATTGCTCAGTGGGTAAAGCTCCGATATTTTGCCTTGGTTCCAACTGTCCTTGGACATGAAGGTCACTGGTAGAGCAGGTAACTCTTGAGGGAGGCTGGCAGTGGCAGTGTAGGGATCTCATTCAGCCTTTCCTTGCCCATAGCAAGCCTCACAGCTCGCCGACACAAGTCCATCAAAGGCAGTGGTTCAGCTGGGAAGAGAGACCAAGACATTAACATTGATACAATCATGGTATGGGTACCCAGGAAGCACCATGATTTGTTGCTCATACAGTAAGGTAACAGCTGTCAGCCTCTTCATTTGTACTACGTATTTGTCATGAAAAGCAAAGCCATCCATCAAAACTTCATGTGACTACTAATATTGTGACATTTCCCATTAGAGGATTCCCTCCCGTGTCCTGAGCCTGAGAAACACACAGGCCTTCAGCTATAATTTTTTTTTTCATCCTGAACTTACAAACACTTAACAAGATAATACTAGTTTTTCAAGAATGGCATACGGGGCCCTTTGATGCTGAAGAGTCATTCAGAACAGAGGGGACTAAGGTCAAAGGCAGATTTCACACATCACAGGTGCACAGAAGGAAGACAGATTAGTTTCTCACAGCTTCTGCTGCCAAGTCTGTCAATGCACACACCTAAGGGGGGGCTCTCTCCAAGAGAGTGTTAACACAAAGACATCCTAAATTAGGCCAATAAATAGCCTGAGGGCTCAGCACACACCATTAGAAAGTTTCCTTTACTGCTATCTAGGCACCTAGAAATATACACAAGAATGGAAAAGTTTGGCTGAGAAGTTGCAGTCTTTAGGAACCTTGACAGATGTCAACAGTTCTAGCTTCCACTACCACAAGTCAAAATAATCTGACTGCTCATACATCCATTTTAAATATCTGAAAGACAGGAAAAACCTGGTTTTTCTGAGCATGGGCATGTCACATCCTAGAATAATAGAGCAGTTTGGGTTAGAAGGGACCTTAGAGATCATCTAGCTTCAAACACCCTCCCTCTAGATCAGGTTGCTCAGAGACTCATCTGGCCTCAGATGTCTCCAGGGATAGGGCCTCCACCACCTCTCTGGGAAACCTATTCCAGTGTCTTACCACCTCATGGAGAACACTCAAGTCCTTCTATTTCCACTCCCAACCCGAGTAAGCCTTTAGGCAGGATCCACATACCTCTCCCCCCTCTCCTACCCTTTCAGCAGCACCTCATCAGGTTACTCCTGTCTCTATTTTGACAAGAGGAAACAGTCATACTGCTCCCTGTAGGAAATCCTTTCAATGAGGAGTGGATGAAGAATCATCATATCTCTATATGCCTTGTTCACACTGATGGACAAGGCACTTCCCAATGTAACTTATTCTTAAACAACTGGGGTACAATTATGATATATTCTATGTCTGTCCCAATTCCTCCTGCCCATATGATCACAGCTTGGACAGAGGCACTGACATTGTCTAGCCAGCATCACAGAGGGCAAGGAACCCTAACCTTCAATGCCTGCAGACATTAACACATACATTCCAATTTAGTAACATGAAAAGGAAGTTACCTTTTTTCCCCCAGAGATTAAGGACAAACTTCATCCTCATCTAGTCTGCACTGATAACCCAGTAACAGAAAACAGCACACACATCTGATCTCCTTCCACTCACCAGCACTGCAATCAATAGTGTTGCTATTGAACCCTCAGAGGTTGTTGGAGCCAGATACCTTCTTTCTATCTCTGCCAAAATAGCATCCTGTCATTCCTGGCCTCATACCCACAATTCTCTCCTATGCCGAGAGCACATTACAACCAACTTCAATACTGGAGGTGGCCGTTTCCTTGCTAAGCTCAGTCTGGCAAAATGAGCTCTGGGTTTCTTTCATTGAGAAAACACTCTGCCAAGAACTCTATCTGGTCCTGCTGAGTTGGGACACGTTTCTCAGAGCACTTGTGGTTTTTGCTCTTAATCCTTTGCAAGGCTTTCACAGCTATTCCAACAGCTTAGTCTCCCTGGTGCCCTGTGTCAGTCTCTAGTATCTCATGTCACCATTACTAAGTGCTTGTCATTGCTTGCCATGCATCAGAACTCACTCTAAGCACAAAGAAAGCCCAGTATGCTACAGCCTTTGAACGGACACTGTTCTGAAGAGAAAATGCTACTCTTCATATCAATACTGCCAAATCTATTTCACTAACAACATAAATCCAGATTTTCATCCACTTCCTTCACATCTCTTCTCCACCTTACCCACAGGGCTGAGTCACAGTCTGGGCCAAAGGGAACTTCTGACTATGAGAGATAACAGACTTTAGCACATTTGAACAGCCAAATTTATCACTAAGCTTAAGCCAGAAATTGATGTCCCTATTAGTAAAAGGCTTGGCATGCAAGCTGGGCTGACTCCATATCCAGCCCCACATTAAAAGTGAGCACACCCTGCCCTGAAAGAGACAGAGAAGCAAGCTACTTGTTTGAAAGATGATACAATCCCATTTCCTTCAATTTCTCAGCTCTTTCCACTCTTGACTGCAAGGGATTTTAAAGCCCCTTCACACCAGCTCTTTAAGGAAGATGACTGCCCCCTCTGAGAGGGTTTCCAGTAAAGAGACACCAGGATAACATTGTCAATAATCCAAGTGTCAGAAGGACAATTCCCCTGACACCTTGGTACCAATACAGAAATGTCTGCCATCTCTAAACAGAAAACTGGCATCACCTTCTCCCACCATACCAATTCCTCAAACACAGATAAACTTTTCTATTCGATCATTACGTATCCAGTGCTGTATCCAGCAATTCTACTGCTAACATGAAATACCTCACTAGAAAAATGAAAACCCACCCCAGGATGCTCTAAAACATCTGTGCTTACACAGCACACACATCTGAGCCGCTCAGACAAATACAGGGAGTTATACTCACGGTCAAGTCCATTCAAGTAGCGCATCCGTATTTCACAGTGTCCCCACACTGCGCTTACCACTGGATATAGCTTTTTCCCTTTGAGTCCCCTAAATGCAACACCCATATATTGTCCATCTACAATGAAGCTCAATGTGCCATCATCCATGTCCAGAACCACCAGGAAGGAGTCCGGCACAATGAAAGTTTCATCAGGTTCTAAGAAAGCAGGATAGGTTGTACTTGGCTGGTTCTTGCCATCATGGTACAGTCTGTTGCGCCCAAGGTCCCACCCCCAGGATTCGTGGTTATTTCCTACAAGCGTCGTGTACCCCACAGAATGCAAAGGGGCATCTGCTGTTGCCACCCCAACCACAGCATGCGTCCCCCGTTGCCTCATCGCCCACGTGATCTGCCACACATGAAGTCCTCGAGTGTATCCCACTTTGCCTCTGATGGCATCTGTACTCTGAGCCACCGGATGCCGGTGAAATATCAGTTTGTCATCCTCTTTCACAAAGACATTCAGCGAACGATCATCATTATTCCACGAATGCAATAACTGGACTTCATATGATACCGGAGGCATGTCCAGCAGCAAGTCTAGACGCATGGGTTTGCTGCAGTCGAGTCCCTGGAGATCCTGTTTCAGTGGCCTGTACACAGGGTCCCTCATATCCACAGTCTTTATCCCTCCCGTGACCTTCTGACCCATTGTGTATTCTGCTTTTGCCTATTTATAGGCTCCCAAAGCAAGCTCATCGATTTACCCGCTGCTCCCGCAGTCATTCAGCCCTCCAGAGAAAGTTGCTAGGAGACCCTGACAAGATGTGCGCCAGTCAGGATTGCCTAATGGATGGAAAGAAAGACAAGAAACAAGTTAAACATTAGCACACACAGCCCTGTATGCAATATTTACAGAGCAGTTTTAATCTGCTTATCCTGACATCTAGTCCTTCCTTCCCACCAGTAAGGAAGGGTAATACATGCTACTTATGTGACATACCCTGCATAGCAGAGATAGCTCAAATATAGCTACTGAGTTTAAATGCCCTATGCAGAAAGGTGCTCAAATTTCTAGTTCTTTGTCTAAGAAAGGTACAGATTCAGCCACTAAAGCTCATCTTTACAGATCCGCATACAAAGCATCTCTGCTCTCACTCAGCAACATAAACAACTTGCTGTATGGCAGCTGCCAAACTGGAGGCAGCTATTAAGAGCATTATAAGCAGGAGGGGAGCAAACTAGCTTTCTAAGAAAAAAAAAAAAGTGTTATTTTAACATTTCCTGAAGTGAGGCAATCACACAAGGCTCCTCCCAGCTATAGTCACAACACTTACTTACAATCAAGGACCTCATCAGGCATAAAAACATAGCATATGAATCAGATTTAGTTTAAAAATAAGGTTATTGGACATGAGTAGCAAGGCTTCAGCAAGAAGGTGCCCCAATATCTGAGGCAGCTGCCAGAAGCTCTGGAACTCAAACATTTGCTACAGGAGCAAAAACACTAAGAGTGAGCCAGATGAACAGACAACTGACCACTGCCAAGGCATTTATCAACATTCAGCAAGTGTACTCCATCAGTACACTTAGTAAGGTAAGGCTTCTACATCTAGGAATACACGCAAGCAACAAACCACCTCACAGCAGCTTTAAATGCTGAACTCGGAGGATATTCCTGGCAGACAGATTACACAAGAAACAACTCACACTGCCAGCTTCACTGAAATACACACAGCAACTCCACAGAGCAGAGCATTCTGGGGTGATCCCTCACTAGATTTCTGACTAGTCTTTAGCCAAAAAAGTTTAATGACATGATCAGACCCTATGTTTTCATGTAATTGACTTGGAACATGCCATTATTAGAGACACTGTCTATCTCAATGGAGCCCACAGCTGGTCACAGCCACAGAACGATGCAACATTTTGCTTTCACCATTGCCTGAAAGGGTCCTCGGAAATTGCTATGATGAAGATAAGCAGGGTGACAAAAAGCTTACACCATCCAGCACATGGCTTCATATGAAATTGCACTCATGGAGAAAGCTCTTCTAGCTTGACTGCAACTGGACACACCAGATTTGAAAGTGCAGAGAGCAACAAAATTAAATCAATTTAAGCACATTATGCAAACTGGCTGTAGAAATACAATATTCAGAGGACATCTGCATTGAAAGGTTCCCAGATCTCCAAGAGCAACTTTTTCCTGGAAGTAACAGTCGTGGCAACGCAGCTCAAATGTTTTCACTAAACAGCATGGCCATGATGTGCACCTACAGCTGCAATCACTGCTGTCTCACCACTGGGTAGGGTGCAGACTGGCTGATTCAAGTGACAAGCAGTGGAATTTGTCCCTCGGCCTTACTGGGACACACTCAAAAATGCAACAGTTTGACTAAGTTAAGCTCTGCAAATCAAGAGATATTTAAAGTGGCTTCATCACCACCTCCTCTGTGCCAACATCAAGCTGCACCTCATAGCTGAGAGGCGTTCATTCAAACAGCAGTGAGCCTGCATAATTAGGTCCTAAGCTGTTAATTGACATAGTAGTAGTACGTCTCTATTGGAAAAACACAAGTAAGAAGTAATAGTTCACCAGAAGGTATCCACAGCGAAGAACTCAAAAGTTTAAACTATGATTTTCTAAAAATCTCAGACCAGTGTAGCCTTCTCACATCGAGAACAATTTGGCCTTGCCCCTTGCTTGCTTTTCTTGGCTGTTTACCATCTGTGGCTCATACTCTTTAAAACCAAATTGTTTCTGCAATTTCTGTGCGACCAAGTGCCTTTGTACATTTATGGTGTCGAGGCCCTATCTGGGAACTCCTCAGGACAGATTCCTGACTCAATAACATACCATCTATCCAAAGAAAGCAGTTTGAAACTAAAATCTACACAGCTGCTCTAACTTACAAGCTTCCTCAAATTCCCCTCTCAGGCTAAAAGTCCGTGTTCGGCAACTGCATTCAGACATCACCATCTTCTGCCCTAAACCTCTCTAGTCAAAAGTTGCTGCTCTCACTTTGACAATCCGTCTCATGGGGGGTTTTTTGTTTGGCTGTTTTGGGGTTTTGTTAAGTAAAACGCTTCCTCCTTCCAGGGAAAGTTTTACAGATTAGAGCCTGACTATTATACAGTAGCAGTGCTGCTTCGGTTTGAAGTCTGTCTTCCCATTTCCCACGTTCAGCATGCAGCACACATCAGCCAACCAGCTCCTGGACCACAAACACACATTTCAAAATTCTCAAACATAAGTTTACAAACAAAGTCCAATCACATGGTGTACTTTTCATCTAACACAAAGGAGCCAAGCTGCAGCAGCCTGCTGCTGATGTATTGCAACAATACCATCCCCTTCAGAGGAATCACTGCTGAAGTCCACCCCTTGTCTTCAAGGGAGAGGAAGACTTTACACATCCATTGTCACAACTGCTGAGGGTGCTGCCAGGGTCAGTGGCCAGGCACGCTGTGAGGGAGGAGACAGGAGCAGGAATCCCTGGTCGGTCAGGGAGGATGCTTCTCCATAAACCAGTCAACTGCTTCTCATAATAGTCCTTCTCACTTTGTAAACACCACCGCAGCTCCATCACATTCCCAGTAGGTCCAGTATCAACACACCACATCAATAACCTTCCTTGAAGGTGACAGTAGCCACTTTGGACCCTTCTCTGTCCTATAGCAGATCTGCAAGTTGCTGTAAATGACACAAATCTTAGTGCTAATAATTTAGCAGTCAGCTTGCACCCAGCCACTTCTGCTGCTATGCTTTGCCATGCTGAGACCAGTGGAGAGATCAGGCACTGGAAGGGTGGGAGAAGTAAAAATTGCTTCCAGTACAAAAGGTTTACAAAATTTATCCTCTGGCACTATCAGGTAAAAAAAGAGATGGTCTTTCTCAAAGGTAGAAATCCCCAAACTTTCTTATCTTGAGTAAGGGTTCAGACATCTCACTGGTTTCTGATCAGGCAGCCATCAGACACCCTGATCTCCCACTCTTCCATCAAGTACTTTGCTGAAGCATGCCATTTGTTCTTGCAAAGCTACAGCAGGATTCGTCTCCTCTTGCTGCAAGAGTCTGGGTACTTCAGATACAGGATCATATAGTTCCTGTTGTATTACCATAGGTTTATGGTATATAAACCCCCAGATTATGTTAATTAAACCATGTGAAGTGCACTTCAGAGACCACTGCAACCACAGACACTGAACAAACAACCTAACTTCCTTCACGAGCTGGAGATCTCGGAACTGCCACTATCAGTGTTAGCTTTTCAAGCCCACAGGCAGCAATGCCAGCTGGCCCGCAGCAGCCGCCCATCTCACGGCATCGCGGCTCCAGAAGCCTTGGCAGCGCCGGCAGCTCCTCAGGCCCCGCCGCTCGCTTGCCCATGGGCTGCCCCGTTAGACCCAGTGCTGTGAGCCCGCTGTCACCAGCGCTCCCCAGGGACGAGGCCTTCCACGGCACGGCGGGCCGCTGCCCGAGCCACCAGGGGCTTTGCAGGCGCCTTCGAGCTTGGCCTCGCCCCGGCCTGGTGCCTGCCGTTGTTCTGCAAGCTGGCACCCGTTCCACACAGCCTGCGCGGCCGGGAGACCCGCTCTGCGCACGCTGGAGACCGGGGAGGAAGGAAGGGGAGGAAGGAAGGATGGGGAGGCCGCGACATCCAGCGCCCGAGGCGGGGAGCCGAGTCCAGTGACCGCCGCCCCTGAACCGCCCGGGC
>VZTY01001043.1:113441-181295 GCA_013400935.1 Turnix velox | reverse complement strand
CGCAGCTGCCGGGCCCCGCCACAGACTGCTCGCGGGGGCCACGGAGCGCAGCGCTCGCCCTTCTCCCCGCCGCGGCGAGGAGACCGAAGCCGCAACGGCCCAGCTGCTCCCGGAGCCAGGCGTAGCAAGCGGAGCCCGCCTCGTCACATGGCCCAAATAGCGCCCGGCAGCCCCGCTCCGCCCCCAGCCTGTGCCGGGGCGCGGCCCGCTCCGCCCGAGCCCCGCCGCCCCGCCCCGGGCAGGCGCGGGGAGAGGAAGGGAGCGGGCGGGGGGGGGGCGGCCCCGAACGGCCGGGCCTGGAGGCGCAGCCGGCGGCGGCGGACAGAAGGAGGTACGGAAGCGTGTCGCCCCTGCCCTCGGCGGAGAGACGCCTCCAGCGGCCGGCAGGGTTTCTGGGTAAAATCGAGATCCTTTCATTCGTTCCTGTCCTGTTTGTTCCAAGCACGGCTGAAAACAGCCGCCAGCTTCAGGCGCCGCGCTATTGGTTTCTTCGTGGACGATCTTTTCAGCGAATTGCATCCTGGAGGTCCTTGTGCGCAATATTTGTACTGCAAACACTCCAGGGAACTTACGTTTACTTTTAAGTCTTGTTTACCAAAATAAAGCAAGAAAATACAATTCTGTTCGTTTCAGTTTTCTTTACAAAAACTTCTTGTACAAAGTTGACCCGTTAATGAGTCTTTAAGATGATTTATTTCTCAGTATTCCCTGACAGAAAGCGTCTGGCTGCAGCAGCGCTGCTTGGAGCTCTACTCCAGTGGATTGTCATAAATTAATCCGTATTTCATGGGATACCTGCGAGGGCCAGGGAAGTGCTGCAGGAAGCGGTTTGAATAAGTCAAGAGGGAACAAAAGCCCCTGCTGCCGCGCAAGTTCCTGTTCTGGGGAGCTGGACATGAACACCAGACTTTGACTTGGTCTCAGCACCAACGGTCTCGGGGCACGCTGAGAAAAACGAACAGGGTTAATCTGTGAGTCCTCGTTTTTACATCTCTGCTTCCGGAGGAACCTGCTTTCATCTTGGCTGAACTTTGCTTCCAGCCCATGGCGCTAATTCAAACGAGGTTCAACCATAAACGTGCAAGTGCAGTCCCCTTACTTACTTCTTAATTAGACTCGGTCATCTATTAAATGGCCAGCGCAGCAGGAGAACCTTCTGCAGCCGCAGAAACTTGTCATCACTGAGTGCAAGTGGTGGGTGATGACTGGGCTGCACAGGAAGCTCAGCAGGCTCCCAGTGTGAGGAAGCAGCACCCTCTGCTGCTGGCGTGTAGCCTCCAAAGAAGCTAAAAAGTCACAGGCACTCAAGTCCTTCCAGAGGAAAGCTCGAGAGAAGACTTTGTAGAGATGTCCTGTGAGTGGTTTGTTCGTCAGAGCTCGGTCATGTCAAAATACTGCTGGTGGGAATGGAGATGCTAAGCAGCATCTGCTTGCAGCAGATAAGGCAAGAAATGGAAACACAAGGCCATCCACCTCCTTCCCACCCACCCATTCCTCCTGCTGCCTAACAAGCTGGGGGGCCAGCAGGCCCCCCGGCCTTTCTCCTCCCACCGTGTCCCCTTGGAAAATGCAACTCACCAGTGATGTCCTGCAACGGAGACACCAGGAGGAGCATCCCACAGGGGGGCAAAAGGTGGCTGCTGCCCTTCCCTGATGGTGTTAAATAGGAGAGGGGGTGGAGGGGGCTGATTTGCAACATCTGGGGAGGGGAGGAGTCTCCAGTGTTGCTCAGGTGTCTGGAATTTGGGGGGAAATGGACAGGGAAAGGGTTGGTATGGGGCAGAGGCAGGAGATGGGGGAAAAGAGGAGTATGTAGAATCTGCCCAGAGGGAAACTGGGGGGAAAAACTGAAGGACTTGAGTGTTCACCATGAGGGTGGTGAGACACTGGAACATGTTTCCCAGAGAGGTGGTGAAGGCCTCATCCCTGGAGACATCCAAGGCCAGGCTGGATGAGGCTCTGAGCAACCTGATCTAGAGGGAGGGCGTTTGGAACTAGGTGATCTCTAAGGTCCCTTCCAACCCAAATCATTTCATATTCTGTAACTGCAGTAAGAGTAGGCTTTGGCTTTGTGCTGGAAAGATTTTGACTGCTGCTATTCCCAGTAAATACTTTGGCTTGTGTACTGCTCAGAGTCAAACATCAGCCACACAAGACCCAGGCTGGTTTGCAGATAAGGAGATGCCTACAGAATGGGAGCCCTGTTTAAGGGAAAAATGAGGTGATGTCTGGTCACAGTGCCATCAAGGACATTGTTTCTGCCGGAATTTCCTCTCTGCAGCAGTCTGCCTAAGGGAAGCCAACACGTCCTGATGCAGGGAGGAGCTGGAGGGCACGGAGCTGGCAGCTCTGCAGTGGTGGCTGCAGGAGAAGCTGCTGCTGCATTGCTACAGGACCTCACATCAGCTCTCTGCAGGGGGAGCAGCCACAGCAAACTGGATCGAAGCACATTACAGACATCTCAAAAAAGAAGCTTCTTTCTGGATCGCTGTGGCCTTTGAAGTATGTTTTACATTCTCCCCTCTATCTGCTTTCTTTTCCCTTTTTAGGCAACAGGCACATTATCAGTTATTTGTTTAGGGAAAGGATGGCACATTCATCTCCAAACACATAGGTCATTTCTACAGTCCCATCACCAACAGCATCAGAAAGTATCATACCAGGCCACAGCAATGTACATGGACACCTGAGGGAATAGTGGAGAAGAAGTGGACATGGAAAAGACCCACATCACTCAGTATCATAGAAAGGCTCTGCTACATTGTCAGGCCAGGGATTCCACTGAAAACCCACCAGTCTGTGAGCAACACTGCCCTTTCACCTGCATTCAGAGGAATGAGTAATGTGTGAATCAGTGAGACTGCAGCAAGAGAACATCATCTGATTCAAATGCTCCTGTCCTTCTCCTGCCAGGAAAATGAAACCTTATCCTGGGGCAATAGGATGAAATCACTGCAGCTCTTCTCTGTGAAACAGAGGTCCCAAGTGAGATTTTCCTTTCACAGAGGAGGAGGCAGCTGCTTCTGGACAGTAAAACTTGGGGACCAACTAACTGAGAGGCTGGGACCCCACAATACCAGCAGAGCACACTCTAAATTCAACAGCGTAATTCCAGCTTGCAGATTTTGAGCAGGTTACAGTTAAAAAGGTAGCTGTGAAGTCTATGTTACTAAGCAGCTCTGTGCTATGGTGATAATATCCAATGAAATGCAACTCCAGGAGTGAATGTGGATAAGCAAACACCTCAGGCCCTGTGCAGGACCCTGTGCAGTAGTGGATGATTTAATCTTCTTAAAAGGGCTTTGTCTGTTCCTCTGCTGTGAAAAGTTCTGGCCTTGTTTGGATGACAGAAAACAAAGTCAGAGTTCAAGGGTTTCACACTACAGAAAGTTCAACACTGTCCTCTTTGCACAACTGGCACTTTAAAACACCACTCAGCCAGAGGACAGGAAAAAAACGTAGAATGACCAGCATCTCCAAATAAAAAAGACACTTTTGTTAAAAACTATTTATTTTTCATAAGCACAATTCTCTTTTCATTACAAAATATAAAAGGAATCACACAAACCTTATTTGTGGAAAAGTAGGATTTTTCAACTTAGTTTTTCAACTTTTATAAATCAATTTCAGTGTTAGTGTTCTGTAAAACAAGGATAATCACAGCACTGAATTCCAGCAATGCACTTGCTATTTTAAAATCATTAAATTATTCTCAGTAGTCACTTATGAGGGAAACAGACTGCAAGACGCTACTCCATAGAGTTGCTTTTGCACAGAAAGGTTAACACAAGCTCACGAGAAGGAACACACCTCTATTAATAGCTTTCACAAAATAAAAATAGCACTGCTCCCTTGGCCTGTAGCCCAGTGGATTTCTACTGTTCTTCCTCATCAGATCTGCTGCTCATTTAACCCCTCTTCGTGTCTGCAAGCTCTCTCTCAGCAGTCACAAATTTGTATGTTTAAAAAGACTTGGTTTTCATTTGGCAAATGCCATGTATTGAAGTGTTTGACAGGAACTGCTGGTGTAAAAAGAAAACACAGTTCTTAAAAAAAAGAAAAAAAAAAAAGAACTGTATTTTCAGCTAGAAAGAACAGCAGCTCTTACAAAAACCCACATGCTTATTTAAAAGTGCAAATAAACCTCTTTAAACCAGTGTTTATTTCAAAAGGTGCCAGCCAAATATTAACAAGAAAGTATTCAGAAAAAAACTACCAATGACAGTCATCTGCAAAGTAGTAATAAATCCTGTCACTTGTAGCAATCTACTTATTCTAACATAGGTCAATTTTTCATAAAGCCTTGTTCCCTCATACCAAGTAGAAAACAAGTGGAATGAAGCATATTTTTGTTTGAAAAGTAATGTTTGAATTTATTTCTTAAAAAGACCTAAAACATCTTCCTCTGCAAAGCTGTTTCAGCTGCTGTGCTGTATTTTGGAGGTAGTGTCTACTAGCACTGGTCCACAGAGTGTTATTCTACTCAAAGTGTACACTCTTATTTCAGACCACAACGTGCACAGAACCATCATTTCACTGAGATGAAAGCTGCGACCCACCCAGACTGAGAAGGGCAGAGGATGAACATGTTATTACCATCTTCTAGCCTGAGAATTAAGAATTTAAAACTGGCAGATACTTAAATTAACAAGTCTCCCCTAGTGCCTGCAGGCTTGACAGGGAAAGGCACTTGAAGGTGATTTGTCCAAAGTCACAGCCAGAATCCCCGTCAGAGACAAAAATGCTGCACTGGGCTCTTGGCTCCTGCTTCACTCTGGACATGGAGCAGAGCTCCTTTGGAGCTCAAATGCCAGGAGGCACCGCAGTGCACAGATCTCCCAGAAAGTCAGAGTCTGTCCGAGATGAAGCTGCTGCTGGCAACAGAAAAACATCAACATTGTGAAGGAAAATCCAGGCTGTCAGGGCCACGCAGACAGGGGAGGAGTGACACAGGGGAGATGTCACCCAAGCAGAGCTTCATAATCTACATACCACACCAGCTGGCCAGAGCTGGGGCTGACACCAGAGACAGGCCATTTCCTTGGCTGTTGGCCCACCCTGCTGAGCAGAGTGGTGATGTCATGCTTTCCCTTCCCCAAAACCAGGATAAACACCTGCTTGGCCTTGTTGATGAGAGGTAGAGTAAGGCTCATCCTTTGGTGAGGTTTCACAGGACTTTCAGTCAGCACCACATTCTGAGTCCCTTCCAAACCAGTTTCAGACTGGGGGAAGAGCGAGGCAGTGTGCCCATCAGTGCCCACTCCCAGAAGCACCAGGTCAAAGCTGGAATTGGCCACCAGGGCCACGATCTCCTTGGCATACAGCTCTGTGCCTCTGTCATCTTCCACACAGAGCCGCTGGTTCAGGTGCACAGGCATGGGGTGGATGTTGAAGTAGGGCACCCTGACATTCTGGAGGAGGTGATTGTGCAAGCTGAAGAAGTTGGATTCTATGTCAGTGAGAGGGACACAGCGCTCATCTACCAGCCAGATATGGGTATGCTTCCATGGGAAGGCATAATGGTGTCTTGCTAACCGCTGGAATAGGACCACTGGGCTTGAGCCACCTGAGAGGGCCAGGTGGAACTGCCCAAACTGTGCCACAGTCCTGCTCGCTGTCTTCTCAATGTCAGAAGCAAGCTGTGAAATCAGCTCCTCAGACCAGGCTGAGACCAGGCGACTTTGCCGAAATTTTGACTGGATAGTCTTGTAATCACTTGGCACTGTCCTGCTGGGTTTCAGCAGTTCCACCGGCTCTGCCACCGTGAACGCCACCTCCCCACTCACCATCTCAAAGTCTAAGAGGTGCTGGTTCTCCACACCACCAGGGTAGATGCGCAGAGGCTGGTGAGAAATGCTGTCCAGTAGGGGTGTCCAGAATTCCCAGGAGGCCAGCAGATTCTCAGTGGTAATGAAGAAGTCCTTCCTGGCATGGTAGATGTTGGAGATGAGAACAGAATATGCATCTCTCTCTTTTACAGGTCTGTACACGTAGTAATCAGACAACGGTTGTCCAATCACGTGCAGGTCTGACTCACCCACTGTTTCTCTCCAACTGCCTTCTGGCATGACAGGCCTGAAAAGGTTCCGGCTCACAAGCACTGCAGGGGTGTTCAGTGAGCCATGCCCAATGTAGAAAATGATCTGCTTGGCTTTACATTGGCTGTGCTCTGCATCCCTCAGAGTCTCGCTCTGAGTGCAGTAGGCCTGATTCTTGAAGAGAACACGGACGTAACCTACCCGTTCATCCAGAGCTTTTCCAGAAGTGAGGAGGAAAGGGACCCCTTCCCAGCGCAGGCTGTCGCTGTTAATCAGCACACCTGAAATTAGAGTGAACTCGGCTACCAAATCCAACCTGAACAGCAAGATGTTCCCATTCACTGGATCATTAGTTAACTAACGTGACAACAGAATTATCTTGTTGCAGCTCCCAGTTGCCATGCCAGTAAATATCTGGAGACATCCCTGTGTCAGCAGTGAGGTCTAAAATCATGGAGCATCTCCTGCTCTGCTCACTTCTACAATACTACTCCTCTTTCCAGGGCCCAGATCAAACTCTCACCTGCAAAGGTTGGTGTTGTGCTGATGTAATCTTGTGCCTTCTGCAGTTCCTCCTGCACTTGGCTGGCATAGGCCTGATACTGACCCAACACAGCACTGTTTTTCTCCAGACTCCGCAAGGACTGGAAGGCCTGCAGCTTACTCTGCAAAACCTCTTCAGCCCTGCTCACATTGGCTGGAAGCTCCATGGTCAGGAACATCAGGGCCTCTGTGAGGTGGTTCTGCAGCACATCCCGGATGACACCATACTCCTCATAGAAGCTGGTGCGACCTGAGGACGAAGAGGATACAAGATGCTGGTAACCACGTTTATGGTTTGGTTGGACAGGGCTTTGAGCAACCTGACCTAGAGAAAAATGTCTCTGTCTACGGCAGGGAGGTTGGACTAGGTCCTCAAAGGTCCCTTTCAGTCCAAACCGTTCTATAATTCTATGATTCAAAGTCTTTCCTTTCCCTCCAAGGGGCTTCCAAAATGTCTCCTGTCTGATAATTCCTGAGTGCACAGAGCAGATGGCAGAGACTCCAACAGTCCTACAGCTACACACCAAGTACCCAGAACAGCTGAAGCTGGGCCATGGCAACGAGCACCACCTTCACTGCCTTTTTTCCCCTTTTTTGTACTCAGAAAGCTCTAACTGAGCCATGCTCTTGAAAGACAAAATTACATGCACAAAGCCCTGCTTCTGTCTCCCTGCCCAGCTTTTCACACAGGTGGGATGAGGGGGAGAAGGACAATGCACAAAAAGACAACAACTTGAACAGAAGTCTTTCTGCATTCTGTAGGCAGCAGGATGCACACTGCAGACTACATCACAGCCATAGGCTTCCCCTACTGATTCTGGCAACAGAATCTCCCTTGCTCTAATCCAAAGGCACATTCATTAACATAATCAATGCTGCAGACTTGCTGGGAGCCAGGCTGACAGTCAAAGCCACAAGGGGGGAAAATGAAATATCGCAAAGGTCTTTAGAGGAGGCAGGACACAGGGTGCAACTGAGGCTATGCACAGGGAATGGTGTTCTCCCCAAACCTCTCTGCAGTGCATGTCTCTCCCACTGACAGGCCAAGGTGAGGTCTGGGCTGCCAAACCAAAGATTACTCCAATTTTAATAAAGTTGCATTAACTGAGTTTGTGGAGGCTGAGGGATGGGGGAAAGGAGGGAGGCAGGCAGAAGAGGAGGTAAAGCCAGCAGAGAAGCAATTCTGATGTTGCAGAACTGCAGGCACCTGACATCCTAAGAAGTGCTGTGGGTGGCAGTCCAGCCCAGAGTGCTTTGTGCTGAGCATTGCAGACCAGCTGCTGCAGCATTGCAGGGAGGGATTGCAGCCATGTCCTTCAGCAGGACACCCATGCTAACAAACCTAGGCTTGGAATTTCTCTCTGCAATGCTTTCTTACCAGAGAAGAAGAGAAAAAAGCAAATGCAGACTGGCCTAGGTACCTGGACTGAAACCAGCTGAGTAGTATCCAGGCAAAAGAAGCAGAAGCACATTACAAAGAATAGCTCAAATATATAATCAGTGTGAGCTTGGTAGCAAACAGGACAGGAATACAAAAGGGTGGTTGTTAAAACAATCAGGTTATTGCAGCACTGAACTGAAGAGGCCTTAGACTGCACCAGCGCTGCCTTTTACCATGATGTGGGTTAGAAAGTGAGATGCAATGCCCAGAGAGCTCTGCAGTATGAAAAGGAAGCTGCCTGGCTCCCAGATGAACTGCAATGGGAATTTTTTCTTGATAGCGAGTCAGTCCTTCACGTAAGAACAGTCTCTCTCAGCATTTCTGGGTTTTTGTTTCTGCACCAGCACAACCTCAGGGGCTACCTTCACATAATTAATGAACACGGCAGCTCTCCTTTCTCACTCATTCACCCCAGCTCTTGCACTTGCCTCACCAACCTTTAGCATCCACTGTCTCTTTCAATACTATCTCCACTCTTTCCACATGATGTCGGTTCCAAATTGGATCCAGAAACTGCCGGTTCTGATCTCGAAAAGGCAGGATGTGGGCTACAGCCTGTGAAGGGAAAAACCAAAGACCCAATAACAACTCACCAGGTTTCTCAGCATCTCTGCTTCACTGTCCCACCCAGCACCAGGCTGTAGCCAGCTCGAGTGCCAGCAGAGGTGCTGCACACAGAGAGCAGAGTGGGTCAGAGGAGACAAATCAGCAACAGAGCCTGCAATGATGGACAGCAGGGTCTCCAATGACTGTGCAGAGCAGACATTAAAGGCCTTTCTGAGTCATTTTGGGGTTTCATGTAATAAAGGCTAAACTACAAACTGCAAGGCACTCAATTCGTATCTGTCAAAGGACAAAGGGATGAGTCAGACCATCCCAGGACTTACACACAGTTCCAAACTGCCAAAATCCATTAAATCAGGGCTTACACCACTAAAGCTATCAGCTCCTTTAGTAAGAAGAAAAAGATATCACCTCTAAAGAGAGATGCTCCCTTTGTAGCTGGACATACAATCTTCAGAGTAAAATCTCGCCATTGTGCCATGGCTGGAATTCCTCTAATGTGGCATCACATTCCTCTAAAACCAGGATGGCATGTCCTTGAACACGTTCCTTCTGAGACAATGCTTTTCCACATGCTGCAGCAGCCAGTCCTACATGCTCTGAGAAGAAACTTTCTTCTAAACATCCCACTAAACAACATTCCCTCAGCTCTGTATCATATCAAATTAAACACTTCTTCTAGAAGCCATGGCTAAGCAGAGAGGCCTGTGTGTAATGAGATGGGAGAACTCAAAGGGAAAAGGCACTGCACGTTCAGTGTAATCAAAGCTCTGACCTTGGCAAAACGCCAAATGAATTCTGCATCTTTCCTTCATGCATGCACACACACAGTTCATCCCCGCACCCCAACTTCCCTCTGCAAAGAGGACCCCAATCACTTCAATGAAGAAAGCTTTGTTTTGGTCTCCATATTCCCTCTGCTCTGTCAGAGGACAGACAGCAGCACAGCACAGGACAGGAAAAAGAGGGCAGAACTCCATAAGCAAATAGAGTCTTAGAACCACACTCAGTGGCTTTGCCTGAATTTGAGAGGGAAACAATGAGACACTCAGCAATCTCCCAGCCACCTCAGCCTGGCATGGGGCTGTGTATTGCAAGCTGCTCACCTGTTTTCCAAGGTAATGGTCTACCCGGTACATCTCCTCTTCCTTGAAGAAGCTTGCCAGCTCTGCAGCCAGCTGCTGGGCAGACTCCAGGTCATGGCCAAAAGGCTTCTCCAGCACCACACGCAGCCAGGCTCCTGGTGGTGGTCTGCAGCTACTGTTGATGTGCTGGGCAATCTCTCTGTAGGCAAATGGTGGTACTGAGAAGTAAAAGATCCTTCCAGCCTCCTTCAGTCCCTCCTGGTGAAGCAGCATCTCAATTTCTCTGTTCAGCACCATGTAGTCTTCATCAGTCTTCAGCTGGTGGTATTGGCTCAGCTTCAAGAATTGGTCCTTAAGCACAGCACATCTGTTGGGAGATTCATCAGGGGGACAGGCCAGCTTCTTCAGCACATCAAACATCAGCCTCTGCCCTCGCTCTGGTGCTGTCAGTGCAGCCCCATGGAAAGTGAAGCTGTGCCCGCTGCTCACTTGGTCCCTGTAGAGTTGGAATAGACCCTGCCACAAATACTTCTTGGCTAAATCACCCGTGGCTCCCAGCAAGATCACTGAGATGTGGCCTTGGGACACCTCAGCCAGTGATGGCAAGGCTCCCATGAACAACACTGTCCACAGCACTCTCTTCAGCATCTTGGGAGCGAAGTGGTAGATTAAGGAACACTAGAGAACAGGATTAAAAAAGCAAATCTGTCAGTCCATGTTATAACACTGCAAAACACATGCAAGATACCATCTTTTCCATCTTTTCTGCCTGGATCCTCCACCAAACAGTCTCCCCTCCACAATTTGAATCAAGGCAGCAATTGAAGCCCATGAAGAGACTGCAACCTCCTTACACAAACCAAGGGTGTGCATAAGGTCTGTCAGTAGCCTGAGCATTGTTAATGTGGGGATCTCAATGCCTTTAAGCTGCAAAACTGTAATCCAACAAATTTCAGAGTTGGCTACACAAGTGCCTGCAAATCAAGCACTGCTTTCAACAGCCTCCTGTGTGGGACTTTGCTTGAATAGTATTATGCTGCCTTGGCACTGCTTCATGTCAATATTGTCAGAGCAGCTCAGAGACAAGGCTGACCACAGGCAGAGTTACAGGACACAGGCTCTTCTTTAATGACTCACGTGCACCACCACTCTCATGACGGATGCCGAATTAGGTGTTTTAATGAGCTAAGAGGAGACAAACAGCCTCATAAAACAACTCAGGGGATGAATTTAGTCCTTAAAATTGAGTCTAGACATGAGCCAGTCTGGATAGGGCCTCATGATGGTTGTGCAAGAGGCCAGCTGACGATGTGTGGTTTGTGCTATGCCTTCCACAGCTTTCCATCACTGAGCAGCCTGGGTCAGCACCCATCATGGCACTCCTCACTCAGAATCCATTCAAACCACTGCAGCCAGTAAGACCTAGTCTCCCTAACCAAAAAGGCCCTTGGTTTGTTCTTGTTTAATTTTGTATCTCTAATCCAAAATAAAATTGTTTGAGAGACACGATACATTTGGTTCGTACACCTACAATCACAGCAATGATGGTCCAGTACCCATTTCTCTTTGCTGAAGAGTTTCAAGAAGGTATATTGTCATTTTTAGTGTAACACATATCATCTCTCCCAGGTTTCTGTTGTGACTGCCTCCCCTCCCTACCTTCTCCCTGCTATTTAAGCTCCATCAAATAGTGCTGGCAATTACAGAAGAGCAGAAGTGTTGCCCCTAAAATTTTGCCTGCAGTATAAATAATTCTTTTTTGCAGAGGTTTGATTCTCCTTCCCCCACTATAGGATTATAAGGCAGATAATTGATTTTCTCGGGGCAATAACGTAATATTGACATTTGCTTCAGTGACCTTTATTCCAGGAACCTAGTCAAGCCTGACATGCTGCCTGCTGTGCCTCGGCAGGTTGCAGGTAATGCCAGAGGCCACGGCTGAAGAGCAAGTACCTGCTATGGAAGGGTTTGGGTGAAAGATTCTCTTCCACACACCAGAGGGAATGAGTGAATTAGCGAAATAGTTTCCTGGCAGATTGAGCTACAGAGTCACATGTATTTCCAAGCCAGCTGGAAACCAGTTTCACAAAACTCCCACTTGCAAAATATTGTCCTGCACTGCCCAGAATAAGCACAATAAATCCAGGAATGTTTGTTTACTCCTTTCATATCAAATACCCATCACCGTTCAGGAAAAAATAAGACTCTAAAAATTCCCCAGCCAGAGAGAACAAAGTTACACAGCCAGGATTCACGAAGACTCCTGGGCCTGATCCACAGAAAACACTTCAAGAGCTCAACCCAGCAGCGAGACTGTGCAAGCCCTGCACAAGCGCTGGAGTTCCAGCTTGACAGGAGCTCCTTTCTGGTCTAGTGAGTTCCCTTTCTTATGGGAAACATGAAAAAAGCCCTTTTTGTTACTGTTGCGTCTTCACTGAAAAATAATTAACAGATGCCTAAACACAGCATGGCCTGGGGCTCCTACACGTGTCTAACACACCCAGGAGATTCTTTGAGAAGTAGGGTAAAAACACATTGGCCTCCTACAGTCACAAACATCAGAGCAGGAATGACTTCGCCATCAGTTCCTGGCACACCAGAGGTTAATGTGGGCACTCACGTTTAAAGCCAGCTGAGACACACGAACTAGCCCGTGGCCTTACTCACGGGGCCCCCCCGCGCACCACGACAGCGAGCTCCGGCCCAGCGGTGAGCGCACCTCGGGCTCTGACGCCCCGGGGAAGCCGGAGCAGGTGGTTACGGTCACGGTCACAGCCCCTGCGCCGCCGGATACCCCCGACCCGCGTCTACCTCACGGTGGCAGCGTCCTGTGCCGGGCGGACCCAACCTCATCGGCCACCGTGCCCAGGCTGTCCCCGCCGTCTCCTCCCGCTTCCCAAGACCTACGGATGCGGAGCGGCCCCAGAGAGCATCCGCCACCACCGACACCGGCGGGTACGAGCCCACTGGCAGGGGTGGGAAGCAGGAAGGGCGCTGCACGACGGTGCCATGCGCTCTGAGGGCCAACACCGCCCTTTACAGACGCCAAAAGCAGCCCCGGCCCGTGGAAGCCCCGCTCAAAGCCGTCTCCATCTTCCGCCCCTCTGCAGCCCTTCCCGCTGCCCCCCACTCACCTCCCTCCCACCCGCCAGTGAGGGCGGCGGCGGCTGTGGGCGGGCCCGACACAGAGCCCCGCCAGGCTGAGCGCTCCGCCCGCCACCCAGAGACTCTGCGGTTAGCGTCGGCTCTTGCCGACGTAGCGGCGGTCGGGAGGGGTGAAAATCGCAGGCTTAAGGGGATTGTAGGGTCAGAGTCCCTCCCTGTGGGACAAACCCCCCTCACCCAGCCCCGGCTCAGCCCTGGCGCGGGGACCGTGCCCTGGGCACCGTGTCCGCGTGGATGGACACAGAATGTGTTCACTTGTAGCGTTTGTTACGTTTGAGAGCAAATAGCATTACATTGTATGGTCCAACAAACCCCATTCCTACAGCTATTTTCATTCCAAGGTCACAAACTATTTGCCCTAAGTCAGTAAGATTTACTGCAACTACTCCATGGGTGGAGAAACTGAGTCCTGATGGCAGAACTGCATTAGAGAGCTGAGCTGGGTTACCTTGCTGCTCAGAACATAGTCTAGCAGTGATGTGACATCTAAGACAAGCCTTGCATTATGTTTGTGACATCATTTCTGTTGACAGTGGCATTTCTCGATGCAGTAACCTTCTTCATCAATTGTTCTGGAGGTTGTCCATCAGTGCGTGTGCCTCAAAAAACCCCTCAGTGGCATCAGAGGGGTGTCAGAGTGACACAGAATGCCAGCCCCATGCCTGTCTCCACACCACGTTCTGCTTTGTGATTCTCACTGTGTACAGTGAGTACAGGTTTGGCCTGAGTGAAGTCTGAATTTCTCCAACAGAGGTCCCATTTCTGAAACTCAGCAGAGGGTCAATCACAAGCATAACTCAGGTGTTGAAATTTAACAATTTAAACTTGGTGAGAGTGTAAATAACTCATCTGAAAGAGCCAGATGGACAAATAATCCAGTTGCAGAGATCTCCCCTTACTCCCATGTGACATTGTTTAGCAAGAAGCTTAGGGGAATCGGGGCTGTATCCCATAGCCACGCAGTTAACCCATTAATGACATCATGATGAGTCTTTTTCAGCTTATGGGTAATCTGGGTCCTCTTTCACAGTCAGTTTTCTGTTCTGTAAGGAAAAGGGGGATGTGGTCTCCTTTAGCAGAAATAATTAGAGCACAGACCTCCCTGCTGCATATTTCTTGCTGAGGCCCTCATTGCTCCAGCCTGTTATAGACNACAGACCTCCCTGCTGCATATTTCATTGCTCGAGCCTGTTATAGATAGACTGGAAGTTGGGAGCAGCAGCAGTTGTTTAACATCTTATGTCAAGAGACCGTGTTTTCAGCTAGTTGTACACTGCCAAACTAAATATTGAGACTGAAACTGGTGGGTGGCAGGAGGGGGGGAGGTTTTGCCCCATGTCAAATTTTGGAAGTCTGCAAAAAAACCAGGTGCAGCTATTCCAGAGCTGAAGGTCAGAAAATAAAAAAAGGGGTTTTTCACCGTGTTAAAAGGAGCCCTAACACCTCATAATTGGGGACAAGTAAAATTTTGTCAGGATGATGATTTGGATCAGAATGGGTTTTTGTCATCCCTTTTCAGGCTCAATCAGTTGTGTGTTCCTTTAAGGGAAGCGAGTCCACGTGTGAAATGAGACATGTGATGCTAATAAAGCAATAAAAGGTAATTGGCAAAGGGGAGTGGCATTAAGGAACCAGGTGTTCTGCAAGCAAATAAAAGCTGTGTAAGAAAAAGGAGCTGTACTTGATGGTATGTGAAGATGGTGCTTTGGAGGAGGAAGTATTGAGCTGGAGGAAGCAGCTCACTACTTGAGCAACTTGTGACCTATAAACCCCGGGTAAAGGCTGTGTTTTGCCATGGAAATTGAGAGCTCTTCCGTGGCAAGTGGCCCTTTTAGTTACGAGAAAGGAAAAAGCAACATAAAAATGGAGGCCGGTGCAGTGGAGGTTTGTTGCCCTTGGCTGTTCTGTTCACAAACTAGCCTCAAGGCACAGAGAAGTGAAACTGAGCTGGGATGTGGTTTGTACTGCTTTAAAGAGGTAATGTGTGCTCCTGATAAAGTAATCTAGAGGAAACTTACCTGCTTTCTGCTAACTCTACTAGTCTCTGCAGAGGTGTGTGCTGACGGTGGTCTATAGTTAACAACTGTGTAACTTCCGTGGATGCTTCTGGGTGGTATTCTATGAGTTCAAATCTCTGCTTGACCATGTTACTACAAGTCATGTGGTGTTTGGTTAGTCATGTTGTTGACAAGCTTCTGGGGAAGCTCTGAAGTTTCAGGCTATTGATTTAGAGTAAGGCTATGAACTTACACCACTGTTCCCTATCGCTTCACGGTGGTCTAGCTGGGGCTCTGTCTTGTGGTGCCTGGAAAACCAGACTGTAGAAATCATAATACCAGTTCTTAAACCAATGTGAAAGACTTAGAGGCAGGGACTTTGTTATGGCTATTGTGGCTACACAATGAGCTCTGGAGCTGCAGTTGTGGCTGAAACTGTTTTGAAGCTTGTTTGAATGGACCTGAGAGAAGAGATTCCCTGATTCCATTTAAGAAGTTCATATTTAAATATTTATGCCTGCATGATATTAACATCATCTCTGTACATCCTGACAAACTCTGCCCAGAGTCTAGAAAGTTGGTCTGCACCCAAGCTCAGCTGTAACCATGGCAGGTGATATCCCGAGACATGACTTCTCTAGTGTTCTCTGGACAGCTTGGCTTTTAAAGAGCTTAGCATCAAAGTAAAGCTGAGACACTCCAAGGTGAGAGAGTATTAGAGAAACCTCTTAAGAGCTTTTTATTTCTCTTGTTTGTTGACTTTCCTTTTTAAACTGCAGAAATCATGCTTGGTGAATAGATTGGAGCGAGATGGAGAGTGCTTTCACTAGGCTGGGGAGATGGCACTGTCAGCTAATTACCTCCGTGCTGTTGTCCCCCACTAGTCGTGGGGCTGAGACATGCCTTAATGCCTCACCAAGATGAGTCCTTCAGTTTTTGCTGCTGCAGCAGGATGCAGTCTGCCTTCCCTCAGAGCCAGGATGCAGCTGCAATGCAAAAGCTCTATAAAAGCAGTGATGGGTGAGCATAGGTAGGGAGAATCAGGACAGTTGATCTTCAGGTAATCTACCAAAATCAAAGTGAGTCAATCAAATAAGCTGTATCTCCTTTCTGCCTTTTGTTCCAATGCAGCGATGCTCTCATCAGCTTGATCAGCAGATTAAAGTTGCTGGCATCTTCCCTAGAAGTTCTTGCACAAGATGCCTTCAGTTCTTTGCTCAGTCTTGGGCTAAATGAGAAAGGAAATGGAAGTCATAGGTCAAGTGTTCTGTTTCTGCTTTGCAATGTAGGGAGGTGTCAACTTCTCCTCATGTATGAGGACAAAGGAAGCTGGGCAGTTTTCAGCAGCTAAAAGCATTACTTGTGGCTCTTGAAAATCTCCTTGTGTGTTAAGTGAAAGTAAGCTGTACCTGTCTGAAAAAAACAAAATCATAAAGCAAGTAATGATCCCCCCTGTTGTAGGCAAAATACATGGAGATGGACTAAAATCTGTATGCTGAAGATAAGAAGTGGTTTCACTGATGAAATGGTTTCTGCCACTGCCCCTAGCCTTAAATCATGTTTCCCCTCTTTGTTTTCTACCATGAACTGATTCCGATGTGATCCAAACTGATTCAGAGCTTCAGCACTTTCTTCAGTCTGTATCATAACTAGTTAATTTACCTCAAAAGGAAGCATGAGACTTCAGCACAACTAGTTGTCTTGCTGCCTGGCTCTGACAGCTTCTAGAGGCTGAGGAATGGAAACAAGCCCATGAAATGGGCTGGAGTGTGCTGCTCTGTGCTCATTGAATCTTTTTGCCATAAAAGCTGGGGCTGAATCCCTTATGAAATACAGGGGTCTGCCCAGTTTCTTTGCCTGATGCCTTACAGTGGCTTAATCGATGGAACTGTTGAGGGATAAATTGTGCAGTTTTTAAGCTAATAAAAATCAGGAGTTGATCATATTCAAGGCAAAAACATTTTCTAGGCCTGAGCTGGTTTATAACCATGTGGGTCTGCTGAAGCAGACTTTACACTGCTCTGTATGTCAGGGGGAAAAAACTGTCCTATTAAATGTCTGTGGAAGGTGTGAGCTTTTGTTGTCTTTAAATTTAGTGTTTAGACTTGCAAGTTACATCTGAATTACTGTTACGGTTAAAACTTGTGTTATCAATACTATAGAGAATGAGACTTTTCCTTGTTCTTTTGTCACTTTTTAATCTCTACTGTTGAGAGTTAAAGAGCATTCTCCCAGCATCTTTAAGGCTTCTCTTTTCTTGAGAAGCCACTGCTGACTTCTGCAGAAGTTCCTGCCTGTATCCTGAATTTCGACCTGCTCAGGTGGGAGCAGGGTGTGTTTCAGAGGCTCCTGCAGATGTCTCATTTGCCTTTCGTTTTAGCTTGTAAGAGCCACATCACCAGGTGAGAAAACTCAGCAGGCAATCAATCCAAGGGCTCAGTCTCCACCTTGTCAGGAAACACGGCTGTAGATCGAGGGAGCACTTGCTTTTGAGACACGTTCCTATAGGATCAACGTTCTTGCAGTGTCAGGGATTTAAGAGTTTTTAACTCTCCCCTCCCTCCCTTCTATTCCCCCCTCCCCTCCCCGGCTTGTCGGAACAGCTCTCTGGGATCTCCCGGCATCGCTTCAGTGCGAGGACCCGTCTGACACCAGTGATGCCAGGTCCTGCCTCCTCCCAGGAGCAGCAGGCTGCAACTTTGGCTGTTCCAGGCAACGCTCCATCCATGAGAAAGCAGAGCTCTACCGACTGCATCTGGGGTAAGAAAAGAGAAACTGGGAAGGAGGGTTTCCTAACAGGGTTTAATGGAAGGTCTTTCCTTTTTGTGCCCTTTTAGGAAGGGAATTGTTTTAAGGAAGCTGTGGCCCTCCCTCCTGCAGGGTTGTCTTTTCTAACTGATAAAAGATTTATAACGCTAACTTCTGGTCTGCTTGCTATTTAAACTTTATTCAGTTTGTTGCCTTTCTGCCTTTTTAATTCTTCACGGGACTAATAGGAGGGAGGCTAAATGGGTGAAGTCTATTTTTTTTAAAATATGCTTTATTAAAGCAAAGTGCACACACAAAGGGGCAAACAAGAATTAAAGCCACTGCAGTGACCTGTCAGGAGCTCTGGGTCTGCATGTGCTGCCAGTTTGCCGAGCAGTGGTGGGGTTTGCCCGTGGGCTGGTGCAGTTGTGCTGCAGTCCGAGCCTTCTGGCGGCTGCGGCGCCTTTGCAGGAGCATAAGGACGCTGCTACTGCTGCAGTGCTTCGGCCAGGGAAACTTCCTCCATCCCCTTCCTTCCTCCCGGACACTTCTCTCCCTGTGTCCCCCCTCTCGTCCCCTGTCACCCCCGGAAGGACCCAGGGGCTGTGTGTCACGCTGCGGGAGGACGGAGGGGAAATGGGACGCTGCCTCTTTAAGAGTGCAGCAGCACCAGAGCTTTTCTCCTTCAAGTGATCTGCAAAGCAGCAGCTCTGGCCAGGGATTCCCCTTCTCCTGCTGCTCCTCAGCTCTCCCGAGTTGTTGGCTGGAATCGGGGCGTTTGAAGCTCCAAGCGACCCACCTTTATCTTTGTTTTTAAATGGTTAAAACCTTGAAACGTCCAAACCGAGTACTCAGCTTTAGCATCTTTCTCCCAAAAGACTATGTCCTTATGTGCCCATATCTGCTGATCTGAGCCTAAGAAGTGTGTCTTAACCATCTAAGTGAAGTGGTGAAACGCACCTGAAACGCAGGGAACTCTAATAACCACGTGGTCTGTTCACCTCCATACATTAGTAGCTCCTGACAGCCCCCAAAAGCTGAATTTGCATTGGAAATAGTTAGCACAACCTTTCTTCTGCAGAATGTGAACTTGCATTTCCTGGGAAAGTGTGCTCACTCAGCAGTTTGATGGCAAGAGGACTGAATTTTTAACTCTAGAGGACAGGAAAACTCCTTTGGAGAGAAATAATTGCTAGCAACTTGCCTTTTTCTAGTATAAAAATACCAGCATTAATTGAAATGTAGCTGCTTACCAGTTCCATTGTCTTGGTAGCTGTGAATGAATGGGACCAGGGGAAAATGCAGTCTGAGCAATTATCAGCAAAGTCTGCTCTACTGAAATCTCTGTAGATATGGATTTCATTGTGTGTCTGGGGGTGGCTGCTCAGTGTCAGATGCTGCTGCACACTAAGTTAGATTCTTGCTGCTGCTGGATGACATTGGCAGCATCTGAAATTACTAAATATTTAACTTCCCTATTTTAGAGCTGTCCCTTGATAGTAGGAAGCGTTCTTGTCCCAGCTGAGGCAATTACTTGTGTCTGCAACCTTATTTGAGAGTAATGGTGTATGTTTACAGTGATTAGATCCGTAATTGTGGTGGCTCTTTTAAATTGTGTGCTTGCACAAGGACTAAGAAAAGTCAGATGCGCTGGAAAGATAAGCGTTACCCTTGTCACAGAGAAGGGACCAGGCACCAAAGCCTGTTCTCTCAAGGTCACAAAGCTTGGGAAGTGGCAGGGGCAAGTTGTTCTTTTAAATTTGAACTTGCCAATCTTCCATCAGATATCTCTGATCTCAAGTCTTGAAGACACAAGGAGAATCATAGGTGTAAGGATAAAACTTCTGCTTTTCTATGGTGTAAATAACAAATCAAAGTAACTGAAACTCATGATTGTGATGGGGACTTTATGCAGCCCACTTATACTATGCTACTTCTGCTTGCCTTAGGTAATCCTATTAATGATCAAAGACTTTCATTTGTAAAGTACTCATGCATGTATTTGTGGCATTTATGGAGAACCCCTCCAATTGCTAAAGTAGGAACAAAATGAAGGAGCCTACACCAGGCTTGATGTAAATCACCAAATGATAGTGAATGGGATGGGGTATCCCACCAGATGGGCACAATGGAAGAGAAATTGCTTCTTAGCCTTTTGGCTAAGATGAAGTGTAGAGTAGTAATCAGCACAAGAACAAATTATCCTCTTCCCTAAGGAAAAAAAAAAACCCCAAACTACTATAAAATTGAACAGAAGAACAGACTTCACTAAAGTTGCTCCAAGTGGTGAAATGGTCATTGGTAATATTTGCTTCATGTTTGAGTGCACCTGCTGAGCTTCACGGAGCAGCACCCAAATGCTCTGGGCAGAGAGGTGCCTGAAGCCAATATCCCTGAACTGAAGGGCAGGAGGAAACTGGTCACTGGTTTGCTGGCAGGTCGGTCTCTTTGATGCACTGCAGCAAAAGCCCTGTCTGAAAACTCTTCAGCAAAGAAGGACATTGCAGGGAGAAGGGGGAGGGGTGGAGCAATGGCCTGCACATGACTGAAAGATGCTGCTGCAAGTACTGTGACAGCCAACCCCCGTGCTCTGCTGCTCCCCCACTCATTTAGATATTGAGTTGGCCAAGTCTATTGCCTCATGTCTGCAAGTGGAATGCAGTGTCCTTTTCCTGGATGTCCTTCAGTTGCAATTAGGTTTGGTGCTGTATGTGAGCTTGTCCCCAGGGGCTTGTAACAATTTGGGTACCAGCCATCAGGAAGAAGCTGTGAGGCTGCAATAGGTGACTTGTGCTTGGGTGACGAGCCCCCACTGCAACATCCAACCTGCAGCTGCCTCTGCTGGGATGTTGTAATGTACTGGGGACTGAAATGACAGAAGCAGCGCATTGTGTAACTGCAGTGCTGATGGAAATGAAGGGTGGACCAAAGAAATGACTAATTGCTGATGCAGTGCAGGTGATCCCTGGGTTGTTGGTGCTGCAGCATGTGCAAGGTGTCTGGAAAGTATGCTATGTCAAACAGGAAGATGGACAGTTTGTGTGTCTTGTCTACTGAGGATCAAAGCTTTTCAATTGTTAATAGCCTTTTCTGCCTCTCCAAAAATGCACTGTAGCTGGAGAAGATGATGGTGACCACAGGCTGCCCTGTCAGATGGTATGTTCTGCCTTCCTTTGGGACAATTGCATCAAAAAACCTCAATGGACTTCTGCATGCCTCTGGTCCATCTGTACCCCTCCTCACTGATGTAGTTCTGTGTGCACCTGCACAGGGTGAGATGTCTCTCCACTTTAGGTTTCAGGCTGGGGTGGCTTGCTCACAAGAAAAGGTTGTCCCCTCTGTGGGCTCTGCTGGCTCCTTCTCCCAGCAGAGGGAGGTAGAAGCTCATTCAGTTGTGCAGCCTCCAGTGCTCTGTGCTCATCTAGCCTTGGTGTCATTAGAAACAAACAAAGCGAAACAGCCAGTGCACCTCACCAAGAAAAGAAACCCTTCTCTTGCTGCTCAACAGCAAAGCATTTGAGTAGCAGAGATTTACTACCTGTAATTGCACCAGCTAATCCTACAAGCAAGCTCTGTCATTCACCATAGCTACTATTCTTAGTTCACCCCTATCTGGATTCTTGACAGAGCAATTGCTGAGGAGAGATTAGTTGAATGAGTAAATTTGGAAGCCTCTTCCCTTCCTCTGGGAGGCAAAGCCATGATGAAGACCCTGCTTTTCTGAGGGAGGTAAGTCAGTGGTGGAAATGCTGATGAATGGACTTGAACTGTAGCTTGCCCAAGGGAACAGGCTGAATGACTTAAGTTTCTTGCGATTCTTTTCTCTTATTACAAAAGCTTGTGAAATCTCAATCATCTGGGAAGTGACAAAAAGCTTGGCAGATCTGGAGCATCTGGCTCCCAACCCTGCTTTTAAAAGGAGCTTCCTGGCATGCCCCAACCTGTGGTTGTACCATAAGGCCACCCCAAAGGAATCTGATGTGACTATGAGTGTGGAGGCTGACACTGCCCCTGGAGCAGACCTGGGGAGTTGCTGCAAGCCTGTGCAGGAGAGCATCCCTCATCAGGCAGGGTGGGAGGGTGTGCAGCTGTTCTGTAGGAGGGTGGGAGTATCACAAAGCTCAGAACAAATGGGGAAGTAATTTTGCACATCTAAGCACAGAAATTCATCCAAGCTGTCCCTATGCAACTTTGTTCCTTCAGGGCAATTTTCATCTCATATTGTAGAGATTGTTGCCTTTAATGGGACATGTTCATTTTGCTCCAGCTTTTTCTGCCCTTCAGGGAGCACCCTGCATGGGGGCTGGGGCACCTGGAGCAAAGTAGAGAAGGAAAGTACCCTCCTGCAGTAGGGGAGAGCCTCAGGGACACCTGGCCTCATTTCCTGGGCACTGGGAACTCCAGAGTAGCTCTTTACTGATGATTGAAAAGTGCTGTAGAATTGGATGGTCAGTATAGATTTCTGCCCCCCCCCCCCCCTTTTTTTGTTTAAAAAAACCCAAACAAATTTGCAATCCTGTTTTAACTTTGTGTGGGTTCTTTCTTGTTATTGTGGATGGATTTAATGGTCCAAATTACATACTTTCTCAAGTAGGTAACAGTGGAGTCAAGCAGGAAAGCAGCTGGGCTGCTTGGAGTTTGTGCTGAGCTGAAATTGGAATATGGCCCTGCAGCTTTATTAGGAAAAGTAAATTTGAACACTGATACAAAGGAGAGGAAAAATATCTGCATTGGTTGAGTAGTGAGGAGGCTGCTGCTGCAGCCTTGTCTCTGAAGGGCTCATTATTAATTAGTTGTGTGCGCAGTAAGTGCTTCTCTGGAGAGTGAAGTAGGTGCCTTTTCATCCCTCCATAACCCTACTATTTCTAACAAAATTTGGGGAGGGGGTAATATTTGAGATGGGGGTGACAGGAAAAGTCCTCAGAGCCTGACAGACAGGTCTGGCGTGCGCAAAGAAATCTGGGCTCCTGCCCCAGCCGTGTCCTTGCTGCAGCACCCCTCTCTTGCCAGGTCACTTTTTCCAGTTCCTGGAGCCTCTGGTGTGACTGCAATGTTATGGGTTACTTTACTTTGCCAGGCAGAATCCTAGAGAAATCTTGCATTCTTCCTGAACTCAAGCTTCTTCCAGTGAAATAGTTGAAGTTCATCACTGGCACAAGTGTGCTGAGGTTGAAATGGTCCCGGTTCAGTCTGTTTCAGCTTTTCTGAAATCGGGGATGCAGCACTGAAGAAATGTGTTTTGGTACCATCCCAATGGATGCGAGCTGACCTCTTCAGCTTGGGGAACTGTCTCCTCTGCACTCTCTGCTGTGACATCCTGAGGGTTGGCTTGTGGTGTAACCGGGCGGGCTCAGGGAAAGCCTTTATTTGGGCTTGTCTGGGCTTGTTCAGGCCTGAGTCTGCCTTTGTCTCTGCAATCACAGGGATCCTTGTGGATCAGAGATCTGCGAACTGCAGCTGCTTTGCTGACTTGAACTCCTTGAGAGACCCCAGCGATCTCCTGAACTGGAGCTTTTCCCACTTTCTCTGTCCCCTCAGGTAAGGGCAGTCTGTGTGTGTGCAGGTCACTGCAGATGGGCTGTGTCTCTGTCCCCGTTGCACCGACGGCTTTTCTGCAGAGTCAGGTTGTATCGAAGGGGTTGTGGGTGGTGGAGGTGGTCTGGGGGAAAAGGCAGGGGAGCTTTCAGAGGAGAATGTTACAGTGATTGCCCTTGCTGATCAGTCCTGTTGTGGGAAAAGGGTGTTTCTTTTATCTTCCTTAGTGTGTGGCCAGTTTTTTGGGGGTATCTCAGAAAGCAATAGCCCCTGAAAAAGCAGCTGTGTGTGCTGCCAAGTGACGTTGTCTAAATTCCAAGCGGAGTAAGAGGGACGAAGGATTCTTAATGAGGCTCCGTTTTCCTCCCTCACTACACTCTGCACATGGCCCAAGGATTCTGAGCACAAGCAGGTCCAGTGACCGTGTTTCTGTCTTGTCATCTTGTGCTGTGCTTTGTCCCTCAAGAGAAAGCTGACATTCAGAAAGCTGATGCACAAAATAAATACTTGAGGGATGAGTGATGTTCAAGCAGTAACTGCTTGAGCAGCTCCACAGTGGAGTAATGCTGGGGTGCTGCTTGCTTTGTCTCTGAGACTGGGATTCTCCAAAACTAGCTGTGTGCCTTTTAATGTTCCTCTCCCTTAAGAAGGCTGCCACAAACATCTATCTAGTTAGACAGGGCAATAAGCTTTGAAAAGGGAATTTGATCAGAACAGGAAAAGAAAACCTCCTCTGAAAACAATAGCAAATAAATTATCTGATGCTGACCAGCACATTCTCTGATACTTTGCTCTGTTTCATTCTGTTTTGTATCATGGAGGATGGACATGCTTATGTAGATGACACAATAGCAGATTTTTATACCAATAATGAGAACTTTTATTCATCCTGATGCATGTAACTTCTACAAAAGAGTAGGGGAATCAGAGAATTTTCACTATAGTTTCTGAGAGGAAAAAAGTTTTCCATGTACTCAATTATGGAAGAAATGTGGTTTAATGAGAAGCAATGCATCAGTGCTTTCTTGCTGGAAAGATGTCAGTCTGGGTGTGCTCCATGGCTGGATGGAGAAGACTTAGGAGGTTTCCTTGGACAACAAAGATCTCATTTTGAGTATATGATGGAATCCATTTTTGTAGGCATGTCTGTGTTTTGAAGGTAGAGCACCAGTAATCTTCCAGTAACTGGTACAGACCATCTCTTAATGCAAACAGAGAAGTTAATAACACATGAGCCATTGTTTTCTTTCCAAAGAGAGACTCAGCTGAAGGGGCTTATACTGCAGGACTCTAACTCAAGCCTTCAGTTTTATGTATTTTTTCTGCTTGCTTTTGAATGTATTGTAGGGGCAGTGACCAAGTACCAAAACTATGCTCAGCTTGTCTGAAGTAATCTCTCTGAAATAGGAATCCTTCACACAGTGGACAAGAGAAGGCTTTGGTAAGAGAAATTAAATAAATTGTATACTGCTGAAAATGAAGTTTGAATCTTTTCACTGGAGCCTTCCTGTAGATCCTTTTTTTTCATGATGCAGGTCATGATGCAGGTCTGCTCTTTCCAAGGGAAGCAGCCAAGATGTAAGACATCAGCTAGGACATTGCAGTATGCTCGTGATTAACTGAAATGCATCTTACAAGGGACCACAGTATTTTGTCTTCTGCTTGTTTTAGGTTTTGCAGAATGCATGTTTTATTCACTTTGTAAGCCAGGGTGAAGCTAAGAGTGATGCTTGTTGCTGTTTGTGACCTGTGAGAGTATTCGTGGGGCTACTGACAGCTACTGCTCTGGGTTCAGCATCTGTAGCTAATGCTTCCGCATTGCTTGGCTAATGAGTCATGGATACACTGAAATCTGCAGTGCACTGGATTCTGCCCAGGTCTGTCCCAAGGTACTGAGTCAGCAGAACCTCTAAATAACTTGGTTTTCGTATCTTAAACTGATGCTGCTGAGTGGAGCCAGCTGGGGAAGGGGGTGTCTGTGCTTTCTTGAACCATTCACCATGCTTTACTGGTGTGCACAGCTTGCTGCAGCAGAGTACTTATGTGATGCAGGTTTCTACCTCAAGATGAATGAGACTTATGTTGATGTAGTAACTCAGCTGCTTGTAGAACTGTGAGCTGTTTGTGAAGCTCTAGAGTGACAACTCCTTAAAGATTTTCTCTAATATGCTGTCAGGAGAAAGATCTTTCATCCTGTGTGACAAATGACCACAGACTGGGATTAGCACAACGTATTTGCTGCAGGTTAAACCTTTGTGTGATGAAGTTCACTCCGACTCTGTGCTTTGTTTAAATTAGATAAGATATGGGGAGGGAACTGTGTACAGGAAGAGATAATATACAGTAGTTTGGTGTGTAGAATATTCAGTGTGTCCATTCTGAGTTCTGCTTTGTTCTGAGCAGCCTGTGACTCACTGCAAAGGTATTGTCTCATTTCCCTGGTAGTTGTGAAGTTGGTTGCGGGAGTGGTGGCAGTGCCTGGGGTGGAGTCAGAGTATATCAAGCAAGGTGGAACTGTTTGAGTTCACAGCAAGTCCAGCTGATGAAGCAGGTATCTGTGCTATCTGCTTGCTCTGTGCTGTGCTGGAGCCTGTGTTTGGCGGCTGTGCAGGGTATTGGCTTAGCAGCAGGAATCTGGGGTTACTTGGGAGCTTACATGGACTTCAGGTACCACTGCCAGTAGGTCATCTGCTACCATGGGACTGTAGGTAAATACCTTTTCTATCTTACGTCTGTCAGATTCTTATAAAGGAAGCTTCTGCTGTATGATTAATAATAAGCAGGCAAGCAGGAGGTGTTTTGCAGCTCTGTCTTCCGAGTGTTACAGTTTAAGTCGGATGACTTTTTTCATTCCTTCCTAAATTTCTAGAAATTCCTTTGGGTAGCAAGCAGCAGAAGGGAGACAAAATTATTTGAAAACTCAAAAAGAGGGATCATTTTCCTGTTGCTACATGCACAGTTGTTCCCCAAAGCGTCTTTTGCCCTAGTCTTGTTGTGCTTTACTTGTAACTGCTCAAGGAAATGTTTTACAGTTTTGCCAAACATCAATTTGCCAGCCCTGTAGGTCCTCAGAGGAGAATTGAAGATGTAGCATCTTCCTCTTCTGCACCAGATACTTAGGCTGTCCTATAGCTGTGCTTGTCCCTGACCTGCTAATTGCCTTTGAGACTATCTGGCTTGTTCTGATCCTGATGAGAAATGTTTGAGAGTTGATTAGGTCATTGTTTAAACAAGGGAGGTAGTTCCAGACTGGGACATCTTTTCAGGACAAGAAGATGGGTACTGTTGTCAGGTCTTAATTTTGATGTTTTAAAGTTGTTAGCTTTTTTCCCTTAGGGTGAAAAGGTGACAGTCAAGAAGTGATTTGTTAATTAATTGGTGCTGCCTCCTGGGATGGAGGGAGTGGAGCCCTTGTTGTCACAGTGCCTGGCAGGTGTTGTCTACCTGCATGTCCATCAAACTAGCACAGCACTAATATCTTTGTCAGTCTTCTTAGATATTTTATAGAGGGCATGAGCTTGCCCCCACCCTGCACTATATCCTGTACAATAGAAGCTATGACCTTCATCTTGTGGCTCTTTAAACAACCCCAACAAGGGCATTCTGAAGATTTGATGATAACCAGGAGATTGGGGTTTTTACATTTGCTTTTGCTTTTAAGTTTTTCCAATTCTTGCTGTTCTGTTGGTGCTTCTACTTTTGCATGATGGCAGGTTCTGAAAACTTAGTAGAAGATGAGATAGTGTTGCTAGTGGATCACTCCAGGAAATCAGAGGCTGAGGAAAGGTAGTGAGCTCCCAGTCATGCAGTTCTACTCTTCTGCTCAAGTGTTGCACAAGAGGTCCCTGTGCAATAACCTGCTTATGGGGCTGTGATGCAAGAGTTAAGGAATTTCTTTGCCCTGAAGGTCATCTTCTCGCATGTCCATGTGTTTCCAGGAACTGAGGATTGCAAGAATGCTAGATAACACCCTGTTGTGTGTGTCTTGGGCTGTACCACATGTACAATAGAAAGTCAAATGGCTTCAGTAAGTACTGCTCTCCTTTTAGTTTGTTTTGCAGTTGATGGCATTCACAGTTGGTTCTGTCTGTCTAAAACCATATGTTTGACCTAAAAGCAGAGCTGTGCTGTCAAGTGAACCTACCAAGAGTTTAAATTGTTTTGGTTCTTAAACTATTAAGCCTCTGGAAAAAAAACTTTATGGCTCTGTTGTCTTGCTTGAATGGTGTCATGTGAACCTTCAACTCGCTGACATGAATATGGATTGCAGAAAAATAAGCTGGGTTTATCATGTTAATATTTGGAATTCTTAAAGGCCTTAAGCAGGATTTGGGAGTAAGGGACAGGATAATAGTCAACTTATAGTTTTCAGCATCTTCTCCCTCAAAAGCTGTTTTCTTTACTGCTGCTGCAGTTGCTTCATTAACTCTTTATTTGTCCCTAGACTTGTCTCCTGTCAATAAGAAGAAAGGAGGAGCCTGAACAACCTGCCCTGACTTCCTTCCTTGTGCCATGCCAGCTGTGAGTGTTTCTTTGGCAGTGTCTTAGCTGGTTGTTGTGAACAATAGTCAAGGAAGCAATCAGCAAGTATACTGCCCTAGAAGTGCTACACATTGTTGGGCCTGCCTCGTCTCCCTGGAGAGAGGGAGATGGGATTGGGGCTGGGGTGCTGCCCAGTGTGTCTGATGGAGAGACTCACCACTGCCTGGTGATGTGGACACACTGCCTCAGGGAGGAGATGAACAGATAAACATGGTACAAATGGCTTTGCTTGAGTTCTGGGCTTCTGAGGGGAGGAAAAAGGTGTGTTATTGTATATAATGGCTAGAAAACACTGTTGGAAGATGACAACACAGGTTGTTGCAGAACATGCCTCTTGGCATTCTGTGAAAATGCCCTTTCAAGTGCCCCTTTCTGAGCTGCCACTGCTCCATACTTCAGTCTGAGCTGGGTGTTGGTTGAATGTAACTGATGCAATGAGTGGAATGTGGTTGGAGTGACAATCTTGGGGCTTGACCTGCCTCCCTTGGCATGTCATTACTGCACAACTTCACTTGTGCTAATAAACTCGGTGAGCTTGAATTTCAGGGTATGAGAGAATGTTCTGCTCTTAAAGTTTCCTGTAATGCAACTCTGCAGTAGTACTTAAACCAGTATGGCCAGTAGTGACTAACCATCCAGTTTGTGTAAACATGAAGATGCCATATTCTAAGCTGTCCTGTTCAATGTGCTCCCTGCTGGCTGGGAAAGGAGCATGATTCAGGCAGTGTTGCTGATTCCAAAGGGTGCTGTGGAGAAGGGAATGTGACCACAGCTGTCCTGGCAGTTGATCAAGGGTAATGGCCACATATCGGGCCATTGGGACCTCTGTCACAGGTCCCAGAGACTAAACCTGTGAATTGTTTAAGGATTTTATGCCTGCTTTTGTAAAATAAATTGATTGTGCTGTCTTGATACTAGCAGCATAACTAATTGCATTCTGCCTGCAAATTCTCATTGCTGGTGGCTTTTTTGGGGAGGTTGATGGCTTGAATTCTTGTATGAATTCTCTGCAGCCTGACTGCACTTCTGATGCTAAGGGAAAAGAACATTTTAAGACTAAGCATCTCTCCTTGGTGAGTAGAAAGCTGTGGGGCTCGCTGAGCAGATCAGCACAGGGCTTTGCCAGTAAGTGATGGGTGCCTTCTGTTCACATTCTATTCTGAGCTCCTGGTGTATGGGAGGTGGGACATGAAACGTGGCATAAACCCCAAGCTCGTCTTCATGCTGGTGCACTTCCCTCCAGGCTCTTCTGTCCCAGCATCGAGCCTGCCAGCAGCTGGGTGCTACTTTTTTCCAAACTCCTACTTGCAGCTTTTGTCGAAGCTATGGCATGGAGCAGGGATGGAAAAAGGTGACCAAGTACCACCTGCTGGTGCTGGAGCATTTGCCCTTGGAGTGAAGGGGTAGAGAAGTTCCTCCTGGAGAGGGTAGAGAAGCTCTTCTAAGGGTAAAGGGACAAGTGTTGGTGTCTGGAGCAGCAGTGACCTCTGGTGGGCATTGCGGGTGCCTGCGTCTGGCACCTGGAGCCAGAGAATGTTGTTCTGTCTGGATTTTGTCTGCGGCTTTAGAGCGAATGTGGCAAAGGGAGCTGGGATGCTCCTGGCTCGGTATCAAAGCAGACTAAAGTGGGTGAGGAAGGAGCGATATGGAGATGATTGGAGCGAGGCGGCTGCCGGACGCTGAGAAAACTGTGGGGTTTTTCGGTAGGACGTCCCGGGGCCGGGGCTCCCCCGCGGGCGGCGGGGCCGGGCCAGGCCGGGCTCACATGACGGCGGGGGCGGGACGGGCCGCTCCGCCGCTCCCGGGGCCGCCAGCCCCGCGCCGTGCCCCGCTGTCCCCGGCATGTCCGAGCCGCTGCCCCCCACTCGGTTGGAGCCGTCGGAGCGCGGGGTGGTGCTGGGCTCCTGCCTGCTCTCCTGCCTGGGCTCCGCGCTGCTGCTCGGCACGCACGCCCGCTGGCCCGAGCTGCGCACGCGGCCCCGCCAGCTCCTGCTCTACCTCTCGCTGGCCGACCTCCTCTCCGCCCTCTCCTACTTCTATGGGGTGCTCCGGGACTTCGACAGGACCTCCTGGGACTGCGTGCTGCAGGGCGCCCTCTCCACCTTCTCCAACACCAGCTCCTTCTTCTGGACCATGGCCATCGCTCTCTACCTCTACATCACCATCGTGAGGGGCTCGCCCACGGGCGCAGGCTTGCTCTGCTGCTTCCACATCGTGAGGTGGGTGCTGCTCGCTCTCCTGGTGGAACCCCAAAGGCACCCCCCACCCTGTGGCCGGGAGCTTGGCTCCGTGATGAAGCGCCGGGATGATGGTGCGAGTCACCCGCACTTTCCTTAGGGACGGTGTGCCCTTCTTGGGTGGGATTTTGTTGTCTTCTAACTATCTAGCTCTGCTTGTTTTTTTTCCTCTCCCAAGTGAAAATGTTGAAATTTGGAGAACTTGAAAGTTATTTGCTTAAGGTCACCTAGGAAAACCTCAGGAGATAACAGCTCTTAAAATTCTCCTGCTTTCTCTATACAGTCTGCCCTGGTCCCCTAAAAGTAATATTGTTACCCTTGTGTTTGCAATGCTGTGCTGCTGCCAAAGCTCCTGTTTGGGATGTGTTTCCACAGGTCTCCAGTGTCCTCATGTCAGCCTGCTCTGTGGGTCCTTTCCCTTTCAGGTTCATGTGATGTGGGGAATATGATCTGCTGGAAAAGTGCTCTGAAGGTTGTTTTGGCATGTTTGAAAGCAAAGCAAAACAGACCACAGTGTGGTATTATGTCTTGGTTTCTACTACTTAAAGAGCTGGTTTTCCCCATCGTGTTTAGTAAAAGCTTTCATTATGCAATTTGAGCTTGAGGGATCATGTGCTACCTCCACACTGAGCAGAGCAGTGATCCTTCAGTCCTCTGTGCTGCCCAGCTTTTGCAGTGAATTATAAAAGAAATTGTCTAGTTTTTTAAAAAGGCAACAAACAGCCAAGTACTGAATTTTTTTTGGTTCTTGAGTCAAAAGCTTGTCACCTTTTGTTTTCAGACAGCATCATTCAGGAGATGGTTGAATTACGATGTTTCAGTGGGTGAAACCCATCAAACGGGTTTGTTGCTCAGTGATTCATGTGGAAACACATCAACCATTCCACTGCTAGACCAGGGAACCCATTTTTCCTGGGGTGTGGAGGAACTAAACTGAGTATGTTCTTACCTTGACCTTGCTCTTCATCTTTCCTCAGCTGGGGAGTCCCCCTTGGCATTACGGTGGCTGCTGTTGCTCTGAAGAAGATTGGCTATGATGCCTCCAATGTTTCTGTGGGCTGGTGTTGGATCAACTTGGATGCAGAGGACCGGGTCTTGTGGATGTTGCTAGCAGGGAAAGTTTGGGAGATACTGGCCTATGTAACTTTGCCAGTGTTCTACATTCTCATCAAGAGGCACATCAACAGAGCAGTGAGTATTTTGCTGCTTTCAGCTTTGGTTACAGACGTGCAATGTGTGCTGAGGGTTTTGCTGCTGATTTGAGCAGCTACATAGGCAGGAATTGCTTCATATACTGCTGGAATCCATCTTTTGAGAAGCAGTACAACTGGTCAGGCAGCCTGCAGCAGGGTTACTGGGCACAAGAAGGGTGTAAAAGCCTTCTGGAAACTTTAGGGGTTATGGAATGTACATGAGAGAAATGCAAATCCTACAGTAAGAATGGAAACATGAGGTGAAAGACAAAGTCAAGTCTTCCATAGTTCTACTTGTACCAATCCTGCAATTGGCTTCTGGACATACTGAACCTAAGTCATTGTAGGCTCTCTAATAATGGTGTTTGTGAATACCTGTTTGCTGCTTGCCCCATTTGGGAGTCTGGCCACTGTAGCATTATCCAGCACTACATCCACAGTGCAGGGTTTTGGAGTTCAGAGATTCATTCTCCACTTCTTGTGCACACAAAGAATCCAGGCATCTGGGACAGCATTTGCATAATAAAGAAATCTTGCCTGAGAGTGGCAGGAGTTCCTTTTTTCCCTAAGTTATATTAGAGAAAACTCCCAAACGTGGGTAAGTGTCCTTCTGAAAACACTGCTACTCCAAACCTGCTTGCTGCGTTGTTAGGGGTGAACATGGATCTGCTTAGGGAAGGATCCTGCAGATGACCTGGGAGAAGAGCAAAGCCTTGTGCAGTCCCAAGGGTTATGGGCAGGGTTTGCAGTGCCTGTCGCTGTCCCCTGATGTAAATCAGACTGGGACGATGTGTCCCAGTCGCTGTCAAAGATAGCAGCGTGACTGCCAGGAAACCTGATCCCCCTCCAGACCAGACTCTTGCCCTCCTGTAACACCAGGGACTCTGGGGCACTGTGCTCTCCTGTCCTGCACCCAGCCTTGGCTCCTGCAGTGCTGTGGGCAGGCAGTGGTCACTGTTCTCAAAACAGGTCTGATGGCTGCAGCTGCACCACACGAGGCTGCCTTGGCTGGAGAGTCTCTTTCCTCATCACCAGGAACTTTACCAAGCCCAGGAGCCAGGCTCTCCCACTCCCAAGAGGACACACAGGCAGTTAGGACTGTGGGTTTTGCAGCAGAGGCTCCTGTGCAGTCTGAGAGATGATGGAAGTAGCTGTTGAGGGGCAGCAGGTACAGGGGCTTTCCCAATGCAGAAGACCACACAAGGAGCAAGTCAGAAGCTGTGGCTTCAGCAGGAAAGTTTGAATTACCAAGGGCAGAACGTAGCTGAAGACTGGCCCCCTGCTGACTTCCCACAGGTGCAAAAATGTAGCTAGCTTTGGAAATAATTTGTGAAGCCAAACATCCAATGTATGTAGCTTTTTGTTCACATCTCCCTTCCTCCACGGCAGCATGCTGCACTCTCTGAGTATCGCCCCATTCTGGCAAGAGCACCTGCATTTCCACCCAGGACTTCCATAGCAGATAAGAAGTTAATTCTGATTCCTGTCATCTTTATCATCCTCCGCATCTGGAGCACTGTGCGATTCATTCTGACCCTCTGTAACTCCCCTGCAGTGCAAAATTCAGTCCTGGTTGTCCTGCATGTAAGTATTTTCCAGGAAATGTGTTAGAAGGGGGGTGTTGGAGCGAGGAGACAAGGCTTTGTTGCTCTTAATGTCAATTCTTTGTGATGGGATACAGTGGCAAGAAACTCTCCTTGCAATGCCATCTGCTCCCTACTGTCTGAGATGCTCAGCACAGGCTGCCCTGCTCATTGCCAGTGTCTGTTCTGCAGGGCTCAGCCTGTTCCTCCCCTACACCAGGCTGTAGAAACAGCCACTCAGAGCAGCTGCCTGCTCTGCTTTTGGATGCGAGGCTGATGGTTCTGCATCCATTTTCCTTACTTAGGAGGGACTTGTGGTCAGTTGGGCAGTACCATAGCTGGTTTAATGTTTGTTCTTTCCCAGAGAGTCTCTGTAGGGTTAATTCCTTTCTTGCTCTTGCAGGGGATTGGTAACACGTTCCAGGGAGGTGCCAACTGCATTATGTTTGTCCTCTGTACACGAGTGGTCCGAAATCGTCTGATTTCTTCCATTTGCTGTTGCCACTATGATGAATTGCATTGGCCTTGGCAAAGATCAAACAGCCCAGAACCCCACAAGGACATGACAGACCCTGAGAGGACAAAACCTCTGCTTTCCAGCACCTGACACCTCAGTACTGATTTCTACTGTCTTGGTGAAGATGTAGGATGAGTCTTTCCTCCTGCCCTGCCTGTGCATGCAGCTTCCTGATGGGAGGGGTGAGGGATGGTGCTGACAGAGGTGGGTTTCTGCTGCTGTTGGGGGTTCCATGTCTGACTATAGTGCAGCTCCTGGTTGTCCTCAGTGTGTACATTGCAGGAAGATGGCACAGTCCTGGATTTTAACTGTGCTTCGTCTTGAGAACGTGCAGGATCATCCTGGAGTCCCACAGAGGGAGCTGAATCCTGGGGAAAAGCACTGTTGGAGCAGTCAAGCCAACAGAAGAGACTCTGCTCCTCCTCAGCCCTTGGCCTTGAACTTTGCTCAGGATATTCTGGAAGATGCTGTTTGGCTGAAGTCCAGTTTGCCTGGTTTTCTTTTCTCTTTGCCCTCTTCCTCCCTTACAAATCTGATAAGGCAGATATGTGCTGAATAGGAGTAGGAATGCTCTTCTGGGCATGGATTGCAGCCCTACTGTGCGAGGCCTTACAGGGAGCTCCAGTCTGGCTCCTGCTCTCCACTGGAATGTGGACAATAGTGTGCAAACATGCTTGTCTTGAGGTGGTAGTGGTTTCTTTTGATGGTTTATTCCTCCTCCTTGGTGGTTAGGGGTCATCATCACCACGGTTTGTGGTGGCAGTGTGCTATCGTGTCCTGGGGAAGTCTGAACTGCCCCCTTGGTGCTTAGAGATATGTGAATTAAGCTACTCCAGCAGGGACAGCCTTTCCAGCAGCAAGATGGAGTGGTGCCTGGGTGTGCTCTGTGTTCCTGCTGTCTGTCTTCTGCAGAAGCACAAGCTTCTGCTCTTGGTGTGGGGATGTTATATCAGAGCTTGGTGTGGGCTTTGTTTGCTGTTGAAGATGACGTTTTACCTTATTTTCAGCTCCTCACTTGCTTTTTTTTTATTTAACATTTCTTCTGACTTTTACAAAATAAAGTTTTTTGTTTCTTTCCAAAATGCTGCTGAGGTATGTTATGGTGGGTGATGAGAATTTAGATGGGAAACCGTTGTTAGATTTTTTTTTGGGGGGGTTTCTTTTGTGCCTCCTGCAAAGACTAAAGCATAAAAAGGAAGACAAATCTTTTCTGCCTGTTTTTTCTATGTATGGAAATGTATAACTTTGATCAGGTTGAGCAACTTGTTCACCAGAATGTGGTGTTACAGTTCATTCTTGCTGACTTCACTGTGAACTATGGAAAGATCTCAGAAATGAGTGTGTGACTCTTGTTAACCTTTATGGACTGTAGCTCTTGCCTGTGTAAGATTACAAATGTTACATAATCACAAGGTTATAAATTGCACTTTCTCCAGATGAGGTCAGACCATAAAGTAGGTGGGACTGATGTTGGAGAGCTGGTGCCATCCCTGGACTTTGCTGGGAGAGAAAAGTCATTACAGAGGAAAAGCAACTAAAGCAGGAGCGAGTTGAGAGCTCTGCTTTGTGAGCTGCTGTGTCAGCATAATTCTGCCAGGAGCTCTGAAGAATTATACTGTCGTTAAGAACAGCAATTTCATGAAAGAAGCTTGTTCTGCTTGCAGTTTCCCATTCCTGAGATGTGATGCCTCACTTCCCATTTTCCCCTCTTCTGGCCAGAGATGTGTGGAAGTGAGGACTGAAGTCATTGGGTGATGGTCTGTCCTGTTTGTTGTGTTCATCCTTCATTGTTTTAGACCAGTAACAATGTTTGGCTCCAGTTTCTCTGGTTGTTTGAGGTATTTGTGAACTTTGCCTTTCACTCTGATAAACTCTACCATTGTAGTTGACTATTAACCAAGTCCTGTACTGTTCAAAGCAGCTTCATAGTGTACAGGGGGTTATTGCTAAGTCAAACACATGTTATACCATGTGTGTAGAGGGAAAGGAATGAATGTGCTTTGGTGCACACTGTCAAACCCACAAATCTGAGAAGATGAACCTGTTCTCTGAGCACATGGGTCTGTACAAGGTAGGACAATGGGCAGCATGCTGGCCCAAATGCAGATCTGCAATTGTGGCTGCAGGAGGGTTAATCCAGCTCAGTTTTAGGACTGTGGCCATGGTAAACATCCTCTCTGTTGCTGAGGGTAGTCCCACAGAGTGCCCCGTGTTCACAGGAAAGTGTTGCCAGGCAGCCTCTTACGCTGCACCATCCAGTGCTGCCCATGAGCTACTGGAGGAGGAGCAGCAGCTCTGATACTGTGGACTTTTCTGGCCCATGTGCATAAATAGCTGGGGGAAAACGGCTCGTTGAGCAGACTTTGGGGCAAGGCTGCCCCTTCTGGTTGGAGACTTGAGCTTGTTTCCCCTGTAGCTGGGCGGCATCCCCTCTTTGAGTCAAGAGCTGGGCAAAAATCTGACCTAACAGTGACTTGAAGAAGAAAGAGATGCCATGAGGGAGTCATACGGAGAAGGGAATGAGCGGACTATCTTCATCTGATAGAGCTTGTTTTTCATTGGACATCACCTGAGAAGCCAGAGGGGTTTTTCTGCACGGGGCGTTTCTGTCCCCTGAGCTGTTTTGGCTATAAAAGCCTGTTCGGCATCTGCTGCTAAGACACCAAAATGGCTTTGAAAGGAGAGAAGCAGAAGAGCTCTGACAGTGATGCAAGATCAAAGGGGGTAAGTACACCAAACTTTATGCTTCCAGCTCCAGTCTCCCATGGAGATGCAGAGCAAGCTCTGTGAGATGGCAGAGACTTGTCAAGTAAGCCCGATACCTCTTTGGGCTGCCACATCTACAGCTGATTTCATGGGGAAACTGATGTTTTTAAACTGAGTTTGTGCTGTAGTGTTGCACTAAGTCCTGATTTTTCTGTCCCAGCTCACCATCCATGTATCTTCTGTGTCACTGTGCTTCTGTGAGTGAGGTTTTTTTCCTCTGTGTTCTGGTCAGTTCTAGGCTGCACATGCTGCTGGACAGGGTCTGCCTTTCACAGCCACGGTTTTTTGGTGGAATCTCACAGAATGCAGTGCTCATGTGTGCTAGAGGCTTTTCTAAAAGGGCTGAATATGGATAGTTAGCACTAGAGACTCTTCTCAGGTCCCAGAATTTGTGCAATGAGAGCAAGGCCACTTGCTTTGCAACAGCTGTGTTGAGGATGTCAACAGCCTGCACCTAGAAAATGGAGCTGGAAACCTCAGATTATTACTGATCCTTATTTTGGGGTGGACTTACGTTTTGATACAGGGTTTCTTAAAGCCTTCAGATTTCTGTAGTTTAATATAAGGAGCCACAGTAGCTATTTAGACATCTTCAATTAGGAGGAGCATGGGACCTGAGTTGAGTGTTGCAGATGCTAAGGCTAATGATAGTGACAGAAAACTACATGTATCTGGCTGAAAAATGACTTTTTTGCTGTGGCAATGATGAGATGTATTAGTAAGCTTTTAAAAACACAGCAAATAAAATCCCCCAAACAACTCAGTCAACACTGTCCAAGACTGAATAGCAGCTGAATAGTTGCAAAAAGTCAATTGTTTTTCAGCCAGAGGACTCTGTACCTCCATAAGGCTGGGTCTGGATCCTGTTCCTGCCAGTGGTTCCACCCCTCTCCCTAATGCCAAATGCTGCTCTCACAGCTGAGCCCTTGCTGAGCAACTCAGAGAAGTTCTAATTGGCCTCAGTGCCAACCTGATTAGATCCAGGAACATCTTGATGCTGATACGTGGAAGACAGAAGGAGCCAGCACGTGAAAGTGGGACAGGATGAACAGGGAAGGGACTGTGCTTCTTTATGACAAATCTGTCCATTTTAAAGCTTTCTTGGGCCCATATCTTGAGTGATTTCACTAACCAGTTTGCACATAGGAAAGAATTATAATTGCACACGACTTCTTCCCTCTGGGGTGGTATTTTAAGAGTGCTAACTTTAAAATTATTCTTAATCTAAATGATCCATCAATACCAGGAAGGAGTAGAATGAATTACTGTAATGACTATGTGCAGATCAAGGAGAACAGAATTACTTGGAACAAAAGCAACTCATTGGGCTCTCTTTTTTTCTAGTAACATAAAGTGAAAAACATAAAAGTCACGTCTTGGGGTTATTTAACTTTTTTTTTGAGTGACACTTATCCCTTAAAGCCCAAGCCTATTTGTAAGGTGGTATTTGTGTGTTTTCTTTCCCCTCTGCAGAAGATGACATTTTTGCTTGCACTGGTAGCACTTGTCTCTGCATTTGGATCTTCTTTCCAGTATGGGTACAACGTGTCTGTGATCAATTCTCCAGCCCCGGTAGGTGGGGACAGTGGAGGGACCATGCCATGGGAGGAGGTTCACAAGCAGATGGGAGTGTGACAGGTTATGGGAGGGAGGTGGCTGTGTTCCAGGCTTTTCTACTTCTCTTGTATTTCTCTTCCAACTCAACTGTTTTGGGTTTTTTATCAAGACATTTGTGTAAATCTTCATGACATTTGTTGTTAACTATCTTTTACAGCATGAAAATTTCCCTTAGTGTGCTAAACATGTTTTGTATTTCTTTCCAGTACATGCAAGACTTTTACAACAGAACCTACTTCAACAGGACTGGAGTGCCCATGGACAGTGGCTTCCAGACATTGCTCTGGTCCCTCACTGTGTCCATGTTCCCCTTGGGTGGTTTGTTTGGGTCCCTCATGGTATGGCCTATGGTCAACAACTGTGGGCGGTACGTGCCATTCTTCAGCAGTTTGAGACAGATAAGATCTGCATTACTGGGAACTCCAGCCTGTCAGGCATATCAGGAGTGTGAGTGCCTCATGCACCCTGCCTCTAGGGCAGGGGCTGACCATTCTTTGCTGGACTCAGTGATATCTTTTGTTTCCTACATGCAGAAAAAATGATATGGGCTCTATATAAACAAGGCCAGGCTGTAGGGTAGGTTTTGAGCCTGGTAGAGATCAGTGATGGAAGTCCTGGGCTGGGATCTGAGATTGGGCCCTGATCAAGGTTTCCTGAGAAACCTCAGTTGTTTCCTGAAGCCTTTGTTCCCTGCAGGAAAACTGGGACAATCATAGTTTTCTCTTTGATTTGTATTTGGGATGGTAATTCACTGGAACAGCGTAGCACAGAGAGGATCTCTTTGCTCTTGGGACTGGAGAAGATAAACTGAATCTGTCTCCTTCTCTCTTACTGTACAGAAAAGGAACCTTGCTGATAAATAACCTCTTCTCCATTACTGCTGCAATCCTTATGGGAACCTCAGAAGTTGCAAAAACCTTTGAAGTAATCATCCTTTCACGTGTCATCATGGGAATATATGCTGGTAAGTGAGAGGCTGGATGGTGAAAGGAGAGCAAAAATGTACTCTTGGCTATGTAAAGTTTTTTTTATGGGTTCTTTGTTTTTTTTGTTGTCACAATAACTGGTGTAACAAGTGGCACATTTTAGCCGTGCATCTGCTCAACAATTTACTTGCTTAAATAACAACTGTTACCTGCATGTTGTAGAGCTGCTAGAACAAACTCTGGTAGTGAGACTGGAAATGAAGATGTACAGATGCAGGTATCCTCTGGAACAAGCATCTGCTAGGTACTGGACCCAGAAAACCCAATTGTGATAATCTCTTTCCCCAGACATCTTAAGGCAGATAGCCTGCCTTTTTTATTCAATTAATTTGCTTTGGACTGGTGAGACTGACATGCTCCAGGATTTAGTGAGTTGGGATATCTTGTAGAGATAAAACAAGGACTTTCATGAGAAAACAAACCCAACTGGGGAGCCTAAGGCAGAGAAGGCAGCTGGTCCCTCTGCTCTGGGCTCTCCTCAGCCTGGCAGCTGCTCTCAGCTCTGGTTCTCCAAATAAATTCTGAGGGACCTGTTAACTGCAATCTCTCCAGTTATTTATAACTGATAAAGGAATCTGGGCTGACTATCCCGAGTTGCTTCACAGCTTGACCTCACTTGAACTGCAGCCACTGTGCCTGGGAGGGCTGAGGCAGACCAGCCAGCTCCAGCCTTTGGGACCTTTGTCACCCCTCTGGCCAATTGCTGACTATGCTGACATCAGGCACTTGCATGTCTCACTTTGTTCTCCAATTACTAGGTCTGGCTTCCAACGTGGTCCCCATGTTCCTTGGAGAAATATCCCCCAAAAATCTGAGAGGTGCTGTTGGAGTAGTACCCCAGCTCTTCATCACCATTGGGATCCTTGTGGCTCAGATCTTTGGTCTCAGCAGCATCCTTGGGACCGCTGAAGGTAAAGCCCTGGATTGGCTCTTTCCTGTGAGCTCTCCCAGGGAAAGATTTTTCATGGTTGCCATCTTGTCTTGCTTGTTGCAGGCTGGCCTGTGCTGCTGGGTCTCACCGGTGTCCCATCACTAATTCAGCTCCTTATATTGCCCTTTTTCCCTGAGAGTCCCAGATACCTGCTGATACAGAAGGGCAATGAAGAGCAGGCACGGCAAGGTACGGTACCGCTATTAAATAAAAGGGGGGATGCAATGGGATGGGGCTCACTGTCTCAGGGGTCCATAACTGCTTCTCCAACTAGCTCTGCAGAAGCTGAGAGGCTGGGATGATGTGGATGATGAGATAGAAGAAATGCGCCAAGAAGACCGGTCAGAAAAGGAGGAAGGACAATTTACTGTCCTCAGCCTGTGCACCTTCAGAGGCTTGCGGTGGCAGCTCATCTCCATCATTGTCATGATGATGGGCCAGCAGCTCTCAGGGGTTAATGCGGTGAGTGGGGGAGTGTATGGGAGAGACCACTGGGGTGGGACTTCAGAGGGGTGGTGTGGGATACTGCCCTCCAGAGACATCACCCTGTGGGCTGACCCTGCATGTCACCATATCCAGTTCACTCAAGCTGTGCTGTAAAGGATAGCTTGGATGTTTTTAGAGTAAGAGGCTACTGCCCAGATTCAAACACCAATGTCTCCAGAAGCTAAAGAATTCAGTTCTCAGGCTTCTCTGTAGCAGTTCCAGGATATAAAAGCAGATGAAATGGGACTCTTGTATTCTGCTTTTAGCCACATAGAAAAATGGTTGTGGTTTTGCTGCAGGTTTTCTACTATGCAGACAGAATTTTCCAGTCAGCTGGTGTGGATGCCAACAATGTCCAATATGTCACTGTGTCCATAGGTGCTGTCAATGTCGTCATGACTCTGCTTGCTGTAAGTTTGTTGAGGCTCTTTGGGTTCCAGCTTGTACTGTCTCCCATTTCTGTCCCTATTTCAGTTCTATTATTTACACAGACTATGAGCTGCTTTGCACAACAGACACCCTGCAGTGTCCCTTGGCTGAAGACAGCTCTGGTAACAGTGATTGGACTAATTTCCTACGTGCCTCAGAAGTCGCTCTCTTGTGTCCCTCAGGTTTTCATCGTGGAATCCCTGGGGAGGAGAATCCTTCTCCTTGCTGGCTTTGGGCTGTGCTGTGTCTCCTGTGCAGTGTTAACACTTGCCCTCAATCTCCAGGTGTGTGGGTGGGTGGCCAGGTTGTTCCTCTCCCTGCTTTTATAGACCTTTTGGGGAACAGGTCATTGGTGCCTCTATGCCCTGTCAGAGTGAGGACAGAATGAAAAATCTCTGTACTTTTCTATCTACCTAAATAGAGCCAGGAAACTGTGAGCCTGCTGCTCTGAATGCTATTTCCATTAAGTCATGTTGGAGGTAAAAATCACACTCGGGCTAAGTATGGACAGTTGAGGGTGATACTGGCCATGGGATGTCTTCAAACATGACTACAAATAGTGCCTTTAATGTGTTGGTGATGTTCAGATAGGAACCACATCTAACCAGTGATTAAACTCCTCACAGACCACGGTCTCCTGGATGTCATACCTCAGCATAGTGTGTGTCATTGTTTACATCATTGGACATGCCATTGGAGCCAGTAAGTATGGACAGTCTGGTCCAATCCCTTCCACAAGCTGGGTAAGGGTATGTTCTTTTCCAGCATCTATATGTTGGAGTGTTTCTCCATTTTTTTTTTCTCTCTTTAAGAAACAATCACTTGCTTAGCTGCTGCTCACATGTTGCTCTCTGGAGAGACAGTTTATCAGCCCTATTGCATATGCAGGAGATGAGTTCAGGGTTAAGGTGCAGCTGTAGGAGAGAAGAGGCTGACTTCTGTGTGTGGCTTTTCTAATTTTATCCTTTATTTGATTTGTTGTCTATTTCTAAAGATTACCAGTTTAGATGCCAGTGCCTGACACTGATACAAACAGCCTAACTGAGGAATTGGGAGTATAAGTGCTTTTAAGTTTTCTGAATATGCATCCACCTTCCAGGCCCAATTCCCTTTGTGATGATCACAGAGATGTTCCTGCAGTCATCCCGCCCTGCTGCCTTCATGGTGGGGGGGTCTGTGCACTGGATATGCAACTTCACCGTGGGACTTGTGTTCCTCTACATGGAGGTAAGGTGCAATCACATGCAAGGCTTCAGCTTAAAATTGGTACCTTCCCTCCTGTGTTCTTACAGGGAGCCTTTTTAATGATGAGCACTGTAAATGCTGAAGTTACTTCTCAGTACCACTATGCAGTATTATAAATTAAGGCAAGAAATAGACGTTTATCAGCATTTTTTATCGATCTGCTTCACATGCTGCAAAAGAAAGCAGTTGCCTTTCCAGGTCTGATCCCGAATTTGTGAGGGTGGAAAAGATTGAAAATTCCCCATCTTCCATTTTTGCTGATTTTTAGCTTCTGATCTCAAGGCCACCAGTTCAAACTTGTGACTCCTGACTTGCTGCAGTTGCTGATTTTGGCCAGTGCAAAGGGAGCTGGTGAATTCAGTAGGATTTCTGTGAGACTCTCACCAGTAACTCCACGGCAGCTTCATAAGTTGATGATGGTGATATGAGACCACCCCTAACTTCTAGTCATTCTACTTAAGATATATGCACATCCCTGTGGCTGTGGGTTTGGTTTTTTGTAATAGCTATTGTAAGGTTCAGCATGGTCAAATTGTTTTTCTGATCCCTCTTTGGTCTTGGTTTGTTGCTCCTAGGCTGGACTGGGGCCCTACAGCTTCCTCATCTTCTGTGCCATCTGCCTTGCCACTATAGTTTACATCTTCTTTATTGTTCCTGAGACAAAGAACAAAACCTTTATGGAAATCAACAGGATCATGGCTAAGAGGAACAAGGTGGAGGTTCAGGATGACAAAGAAGAGCTTACAGACTTCCACACTGTCCCAGGTGGGCAGACAGAAAAAGGATTCTCCAGCATTGAACTATGATCCAGCCAGTGCTTGGACTGGGATTTGGTCAGGCACATGTGAGAAGTGCACCATAGTCCTCTGAGGACCTCTCACTCCTGTATTTGAGAATCCAGCATGAGTGATGCCAGGCCTTTGATACTCTGGGGTGGAGAGAGTCATTTGCTTGGAGGTACTTTGTTAGATGGTTGATCGTGACATTTATCCTGTCTACTCTTTTCCTTAGTTATATTTAGCTCACTTTACTCTCTGGTGTTTACATTTCTGATCTATTCTTTGATTCTTCCACTGGAATAGGCTTTAGTTCTGTATACCTACTTGGAAAAATTACCTGGAGCACTAGTAGGTGAGCAGTGAGCCTGTACAAAGCAGAAGAAGAAACAAGCAAATCATGTGAGTTTTTCTCAATTTTCCCAACAGATTGATTTTTTTTCTGCTGCATATAAAGAAAAAAAACTAAGTTGGGGTCACTGGCAGCTGGTGTCAGGCTCCAGAAGTACTCCTCCCAAGAGGGCCATGGGGGTCTCTCCCCATGCTATGATATCTCCTTTCAGCTGTGCTGCTTTGCACAGTGCAAGTGCCCGAATGTCTGCAGGACTGAGAACTTGGCTCCACAGGTTCACATGAGACAGCCATCCTACAAAACCATTGGAGAATGTCCCAAGAAGAGTGTCTCTATCTTTCCCAAGGACAAGTGTCCCTCCAGCCTGGCTCATGTACCCCTTCTGGATACTCTTTGCTTTACTGGCTGCTCCGTTGAGCCATAAACTTGCCATTCCAGACTGGGAGACCCAGGTCATGCAGTAGTGCATCCAGTCTTGTGCTTTGTGGTACAGGGGAAAGTTGATAAAATGGCCTCCAATCCACAATCCCATATCTGTTCCCACAGTCATCACAAGCTCATTATTCCTCTCCTGTGTGGAGTAGGAAAGCACAGTCTGAGTGCCAGCGTGCCAGGCTTTTGTCCAGAAACACAGGGTGAAGGCTTGGAGAGAGACGTCACGGAGGGGATGAACAATCACAAAACTTTCGATGTTTTCCACAGGGAAGTAGAAGGCTGGGAAAGTGCTGGAATTAATACCTGAAATAACCAAAAAGCCAGCTGTTACATTTCCTGCCATGCTTAAAATCAGCCCGAATTCTAAAGAACCTGCCCATAGAAACTGGCAAGGTGTCAGGCTTGAGCCACCTTTTCTGACACATGTTCTACCAACAGGGAAGAGGCTTGAAATGAGTAAAAGTTTTCTCAATTGTTTGGGGAAAAAAATCGCTTCCCACTTCCTTCTTTTCCCCTCTTCTCATCTTGTGTAAAATAGAGACAATGATCCTTTATCCCAGGGGAACTGTGAGTCTAAATTTCACTCTGCATAAAAATGTGCTCACGTGTTGCAGGTGAAAGGGGAAGTCACTGTGAGAGTGGCTGGTTTACAACTGGCTTTACTGATGCTGTAGTTGAACTGCTGCCATCAGCAGAATAAAATCCTTCCTGCACATACTGGTACCAAAGCTGTTAATGATTTAAGCTGCAGAGGACAGCAGGGCTGGGTCTCCTCCTCCTTGGAAGGTAAGCTGGGATCACGTTTCTTACCTCTGTGGCTCACTCTGTTCAGCAGCTCTTTCTTCATGTCTTGGAGCTGCATCTGGATTTCTTCCAGCCTGAGAATGAATTCTTCTGGATGGCATTGTTCTAGAACAATCAGACAGCTGAACTTACAGAAGGCCAGGGCCTGCACATGGGAGGGTTTCTCATTTGTAGAAGGCTTGGGGGAAAACATTAGTTTGAAAATGCATATGGTAGAAACACTGTTTCTACAAGGGTGAGCATCCCTCACCTGGATGGAAGGAGACACAGCTAAAGCTGATATCCCTGGGGCTGTAGAACAGCCTGTGCTCACTGCTGGCTGCCCTTACCTTGGGCAAAGGTGGCTCTGAAGGAGGACTCCACCAGCCGCCCATTGAGGGGCTGAGCGTGCCGGTAGTCGTTGCGCAGGGTCCGGTTCTGCCAGTCCAGCAAAGTGTTCTCCAGGAGCCTGATCTGGGAGGGGTGAAGGTTTATAGTGAAGGTGAAAGGGAACAGCAGATCCTGCACCTCGGGATTCTGCACCTCGGGATGAAAGCAGGCAATTTGTTGTAGGAGTCTCTTGCTGAGTATTAGTAAGGGGAAGGAACCAGAACATGAGGCTCTAATCAGCTAATTCATGATAAAGAGGTTCTGCCCGAAGGTAGTGTTTAACAGCTGTGTGGCTGATGTGCGTGGATGGTTATTTTGTCACTCTCCTGTAGCTCATTGTTTGTTCATAAGTGCCTTCCTTCCTGCCAAAATGAGGTTTGTTGTTTGGTGAGGTTTTTTTTCCCAAATAAGAATGGTCTTCCACTATTGGTGTCTCCTAGGAAAAATTTTTTTCACCTGCTTCCCTTTTATTGAGAAAGATGAAGCACTGCAGGAATTGGGTGATTCAGGAGGGTTCAGCTTCTCTGAGAGCTGCTTACCCAAGGCCTGTTAAATGACAGCATATGCTAGAGAAGCTGTCCCTGGTTGTGATGTGGCATCATTACAGTCACCTGTAACTCCAGTTGCTTAGGAGTCTCTGTGAAAAATGCTCTATTGGATCCTCTGATCCCCAAATCACTGGAGGACAGAAAAGGAACCATGGAAAGGTAAAGTATGGAAAAAAGAGCAAATGCTGTATTTGAGCAGTTCTCCCTTACCTGTGTGTGTGAGAGGACAATGGGGAAGTGAAAGATGGTCCAGATGACGGTCTCGGAGCATGGAGGGGTTGTTAGTGACCCCTGATACCTGTAGAAGTGTGAGAGGTTTTCTGGCAGCATGGCCTGGACATCCAGAGAACTGAGCTGTGTGGATTGACCTCAAAAGGAAACAGAAAGGCAATTTTAACAATTAATGGGGAACAAAGAGAAAGATGAGAGTGGTGTTAGAGCTGGGGTTGGCTTCTGTAANGTGAAAGATGGTCCAGATGACGGTCTCGGAGCATGGAGGGGTTGTTAGTGACCCTTGATACCTGTAGAAGTGTGAGAGGTTTTCTGGCAGCATGGCCTGGACATCCAGAGAACTGAGCTGTGTTGATTGACCTCAAAAGGAAACAGGCAGTTTTAACAATTAATGGGGAACAAAGAGAAAGATGAGAGTGGTATTAGAGCTGGGGTTGGCTTCTGTAAAATCACAGAACAGTTGGGGTTGGAAGACACATTTAAAGGCACAAAGTTGTGCATGGTTGGGGCTGTTTGGCCACGTAACTGTGACCAAAGCAGCAATAAAATGTCTGTCCCCAGACCCAGTGTGTATGTAGGGGTTCTGAAAAAATGCAGAATGGAGAAAGGCATTCCCAAGTCGTACCTGCAAACCTGATTCTGGACAGTTTGGAGATGAATTCACTATAGTAGGTATTCTCAAAGTTCCCATCCTAAACAGCACAAACTTAGTTAGTATTCTGGCCTTCTGTACTGCTAATTAGCTCAAGGGATGCTTGTTCAGCATCCTGGCTGTCAGACCTACCCTATAGAGGAATGCAAGCACAGCCAGCCCATTTGGTTTGTCCTTGGCTTCCTCAAAGCTGGAGTAGTCATCAGAGTTGTAATGGACAATGTGCAGCTGTTGGAAGAGGCAGGGTCATTTAGTAAGAAGTGACTGAGCTTCCTGGTGCTTCCCACCAGTGATCTGGTGGGTAAGTCACCATTCCTATTCCTGCTGCTTGTGCTTCCCAGCACAGCTACAGACCAATAGTTTAATAGGTCTGTGATGAATGGGGAGGAATAACTCCATATTTGAAGGATATTAGGGCTATGGCAATGGCTTTGAATCTTCTGTGCCAGCACCATCAGGCTCTGCCCTTGCTATGAGCCCTGTTTCCCCTGCTTGCCCCCACCTTCCTCCCTGCAGGCTCAGAGGCTGCTGCACTCCATTGCCATTGCCCTCACTCCTCACCTCTGCCAAGTACCGCATCCCATCCAGGGTATGTTCAGAGCCACTGGTCTCCAGGTCCAGGCCCCCCCAGTGCAGGTGCATCTGTACAGCTGTGTAGAGGTTGGGGAGCCCTCGGGAGATGTGCATGGTGGGTGGCAAATCAATCTGAACTGAAACAGGACTGGAGTTGGCAACAGGCACAACCTTGCCCTTTCCTGAGGCTGCACAGCCAGTCAGCTAGAACAAGTCATCTGTTCCTGCACTGGCGTGAGCTTGATGTCCTCTCAGGGCATCTGCTCAGCCAGGGAAGAAAAAACTGCCCAACCCTGTGGTGAGGCTGGCTTATTCCACTGCTGTTTTGTGTGTCACTTGGAAAAAAGCTTTGTGATGATGTTCCAGCTACAGCAGAGTGCTGCAGGAGGTATTCACATATCCTTTGTGTGCTGAGAGAACACGGACATGAACTCATAAAGACTCCTTTGTTCCCCAAATGCAATATACTAAGTGTGTGCTCCACTGCCCAGGTGAAGTCTCCAAAGGCACTGCAGCCTACTTTACAGCTTAGAAGCAGAAAGCTGTCAGAGCTGGGTCTTTCTTCCATCAGCTGCCCCAGCAGAAGGTATGTTCTTACCAGAGTGACCGTTGTTGGTCATTGTGAGATCCCCCTTTAAGGGTCCATCGTAACCACTCAGCTCCAGCTGTCCCAGCTGGGGGTTGTACCTCACTTTCCTCCTCTGGATGTCAATGGGAGATTGGTGTTTGCCATTGCAGTCTGCAAAGTGCTTTCCCCAGTGCTCTTCATCCAGCTCTCCCTCTGGGCAGAAGGGAAGAAGCAAAGCAGGCTATTAGGGCATGGTGAGAGTGGCTGCTGCTCTGGAGCAGAAGCAGCCTCCTCATTTGCAGGCAGGGAACACCAATCTGGTTATTGGAACACCAGGAGCTGCAGCAGTAAAAGGCTGCTCTGCCCTCCCTAGAGTGAAAATAGACATTATTGTGTCTGCAGGACAACTGTGCTGCAAAATAAGAACCCTGCATTGCAGTAATAGCTTACTGATGGCTGAGGAGTGAATTTCCCCTAAAAGAGAAGCAGTTTTATATTGAAACAGGGATTTAAATGGCTCTGGTTCTCACTCTCTGTTGGAGTGCCAATAGATAGGAAGTCTCTCCTTAGGATCAGGAACTGGAAGCAAATTTGCTATTTTAAACTAGGGAGACTTAAAATAACAGGGATGAAATTGTTTATATAATTGGAAACCTGTGTATGTTTTCTGGGATAGCTGTAGTCTGGGGTGGCTTCCATGTCCTGGGTGTCTTTTTTGGTAACAGAATGTCCTGTCCTGAGCACACTGCCAGGCTTCTTCCTGGTACACCCTTTCAACATGTGATAAATGACAAAGTGGCTCCTCAAGACACACATCCTGGTGTGGAATAGGGCCTGGCTGTCCCAATTTTAGGGTTCAGTAAATTGCTCTGACATCTTGATGCCCCTTTAGTTGTCCCCTACGGAGGGATTAAATGTGTAGGAGACCCAGCATGCTTGATGTTCTGCTTTTCCCAATGGCTCTAAGTCTCTTCATTCTAAAGAAAGACTCCAGAGCAAAGGAAAACCTAGCAAACACTTCTGCAAACAATGTCCTAATTGCAGTATTGTATCTATTCAGCAATGTCCTTTGTTTTAGCTTGATTTCCAGATTACTGAAAATCATAAAAGGGCTATCATTTTCTTCAGTGAGCACTGAAAACAACACCTTGAAACAAATGAAAAATCAGAATTGTTACTAAATATGTCAATACTTAAATAAGCAGCTAATGGTCTATACCATGTGAGAGGTAACAATGAAACAATGAGCAGGCACTATTTAAAGCTTTTCCTTCCAGGATCATTCGAAGGGCAGCTTTTATTCTAACACGTTGAAAAGATTTTCTCCATTGTTTGAGCCTGGTTGTTCTGACAACGTGTCCAGGGCACAGAAAAAGGGGTGACACTGCTAAGACACAGGCATCAATAAAGTGGAATAAATTAGTTGCTCTGTGGAGAGATCTCACTAAATCAAGTCCAGCTGAGTGTTACTGTGTGGGTCAGAAGGATGGGAACTCTGTAGGAGCTGGCAGGCAGCAGCCATCCCAAAATAGCTCACTTTTCCTTACCTTTGTAGGTCCAGTGCAGGGGATAAGTGTGGTCAAGGGGCAGCAGGAGGAGGTGGAGCAGGGTGGCTGAGGTCCACATGGCTCTCACTGTACCTACAGGCACAACCAAGGTGGAAGAATAAACACTGATTTATTCCAGGCCTGGGCTTTCCAGCACCCATCCTGCCCTTCTCACCCAAGAGAGCTTACAAGTGATGAAACCTCTGCACTTCTTCTCACAATGACTCTGACATAATAATGTTTGCAATTATTCTCAGCCAAAAGGTACATTAGAGCAGCAATTCAGCAAGGGCCAGGGGTGAGTTATGACCTTCACGTGAGCTCAGGTTTCCAAGATCAGACTATGCTGAAAATAGAAATGAGCTTTTCTAATTCAAAATCTTACTCTTTGCACATGAATGTTAATAGTAAAAGGCCTTTCCTGCTTTGATGTTTCGTGCTATGGGAACTGCTGTAATATGGAGTTGATCAACCAAATGTGCATTTTTACCTTTTTTTCCCCTCAAGAAATCATTTATTCTGACAGTTGCACTGAACTGTGCAAGGACTAAACTAACCAAATGTGCACCACATAATCCTGATGCATCCTCTTGGGTAAACAAGCCCTGAAATGAGCTGAGGGAGAAATTTTGGGGATTTATCCTGGTTTACACTACAGGCTTGCACACAGCAGCACGTGAGGATGTTCAGAACAGGATGTCACTTCCTGTCTCCTGCCACTGTGTGCACCAGGGGTACTTCAGTGGGTGTCTCCTGGGGACAAGCTGTTTCTCTTGCCTGTGCTTTATCCATCAGCAAACCCAGTTGTCAGAAGGGATCTGAAAAAAAAGCCCGTTCAGTAATGTCCTGGTGTCAGGAAACTGGGGCTGACAGTGAATTAATTTTTAATGGAGCTTTTGCAACACACTGAAATCTCTGTTATCTCAAGTAAGCTTTCCCCAAATGCATCCCAAACTCCAGGAGACACAGCAATGTGGGGAGAGGATTTACTAAGGGAAACAAGTATGAATTTGTTTTGGCGTCGTGACAGAACAATGATTTTAATTCAATTCTTAAAATGTATTTGAAAATCAAGCTTCTAAGTACAAGTTGAATAATGAAGAAGGAGCTCTTCTGTACAACATATTGCATGCATCAACAGCCACTGGATTCTTGGAGCTGTAGCTTTTTGGCATTAAACCTGGCTGGCTCGAGCCTTGTTATCAGTTGTTATTTTTGCCTCCCCAGTGTGGCTCAGAATAGTGCCCAGGAACACAAGCCATTGTGGTAGGACCAAGCTTGACATAAACTGGTGTTTTACAGGTGTAGAAGATTGTATTGCTAACAAATTCCCCTTAGCAAACAAACACTTCACAAATCAGGGCCCTGGCAAGGTGCTGAGTAAGCACTTTTCCCTCTTTATTTCATTCTATTGTGTGTTGAGCAGCTGTGACATCCAGTGGCCAAACACAATAGAGTTGGGTTTGGTACAGAACCCTTCATACATGTCAACAATAACAGAGCCCTTCCATGGCACTTCTCCTCTACAAAGACATGTGTAAACAGTAATTCATTAACCTCTGCACAGCTCCTTGGGAGAAATGAAGGGAGTGACCCTAAAAGTACACAAGAAAGGGAAACCACTCTCCAAAAATGTGGCAATCAGGTCTGTAGGAGAAGAAGAGCCTGCTTCAGGGCCAGAGAAAACAAACATCACCCACCACTGCAGAGCCACTGCTGAGAGATGAGGCATCAGAGAGGTGCAGCTCATTCAGCATCTGATGGAGAAGACACACCTGAGGGAAGGGTCAGGGTCAGATGAGGCATGGCTGGAGAGCCTATGGTTTTTGAGAGGAAGGTACTTGAGAGGACACAGCAGGACTAGAGCTGGTTTGGAAGAGAAGCTTTGTCAGAGGCCTGGCCAGAGGAAAGATTTCTGCAGGGATTTGCTGAAGATGTCAGAGGACCTTGTTGGTAAATGTGAAAGGTAGGGAGCATAAATATAGATTTAGATTAAGAAATATATTGGTGGAATTGAAGAAATGTGACTGTAATGAGATCCCAGTGGCTGACTGGGACTCCTGCTGTGACAGGTAAGTTGGGAGACACAGAAAACAAATGAGTGGCAAAAAGGAGCTGGGTGTCACCCATGGAGCAGGGCAGCCCAGACTGAGGGGAACAAACCTCTGTTCCACAAAGAAAGGGAGAAATGGATCAAGGAGTGAGTTTTCCACAGACCTGTGTTAAAGGGGAGGAATAGTGGGGATAAAATGCCTGACAGAGGTTTCATCAGAGAGTTTAGTGCATTTCAGACTTTGCTCAGCTCTGTGCCTCTGTGTATTTGCTGAGCTGCTGCCAGACAGTGAGGTTTTGGTGTCACAGGAACAGTCACTCCATGTCCCACAGAGCATAAGGCCCACGAGAATACATACAAACACTGTGGCTGAGTATAAGATTGTCACCTTCACCCTCCTCTCTAGCCCATGCAGAGAAACAACTGTGATACAGATGCTGTGTTTTATATGGATATCTTCAAGCTCAATCCAGACAGGGATTTCCTTTTGATTATAAAAGCAGATCTGCATGAGAGCCCAGCTGTGGGCAGTTTCAAATGTCACAACATCAGACCCTGCTTTTCCCCCTGTCACTCGTGTCCCCATCTGTGCTCAGACCTACAGAACATGTTGTGCTGCAGGCAGGGTCTGTGTGGGGACACTGAGGAAGAGTACCCATGGGCCCTTCCTTCCCCAGGAGCTCGTCACCATTGCATTCTGTTCTGGCAGGAGCTAAAAGTGATTCCCATGAGAATGAAGTTGATTTTTCAGGCAGGAAGACAACATGAAGGAAATTTAAACCCTGCTGTCTGTGCTGTACCTGTTCTGTTGCAAGAGAATCCTGCTGGATAACCCTTGTGTTTTGCATAAGACTTATGTGCTCATTAAGAAAACAAATTAGTTATGATTTGTTTTCTCATACTGGTTTTTTTCATGTTTCTGTTCTATAAAAAAAGCCCCCTAAATACCAAATGAAGTTTCTGAATGGCTAATTAATTCCCAGCTTGCTCTCTCCCCCCCTTACAGCAGAATGTATTTCAAAGGGAGAGGACCAGACCCTCTCAGCGAGGAGTCTGCAACTCTCTGTAAGAGCCCTGCACCAGACCTACAGGTGACCTCTATAAGAGGCATTACTTGATGGTTTGGCCATGGTTTGAATGGGTGGCTGTGGCCTTTGCATCCACAGGTCCTGCCAATTAATATCCAGCTGGTTTAAAAGCTTTCAGTTTCACCTCAAATCACTGTACCAGATCATTACCTGCTGGGAAATGCTCTCATTAGTATCAGCACTTTGATTTGTGCCTTGGTTCACCCCCAAATAACCCTTTACCATCACCTGAAAATAGATGTAGTAGTTTTGTATCTGGTGTTTCATTTCAGAGTTAAGCTGCAAGAAAAAAACATGATAGAAAAGGAGGACAAGAGGCATGAGAGAAGGATGTAAAGTCAGTGAAGGTATTGAATGGCTGAAAGAAAAAATCTGAAATAATCATTGAATAATCTCAATAGATACCCAGGAACAGTCAGATACAGCCAGACTTTGCCATTACCTTGCCAATGAACGTTCCTTAAAAATAGCAGGTTTTGTAGAGTCAATGGTGAGAAGTGTGGAGGATGGAGGGCTGGAGCTGCATGCGATGCTGTTGGTGCTCAGATCTGCTGTCAGCTGCAGTGAGAACACCAGAACTCTTCCTAGGTGGGGCCAGCAGATGTAGGGCTGCCTTTCCAAAGACAACCTATGAAACACAAGCAGGCCAGTGCTTGCAGAGCTGCTGGTTGGAGGGTGGTGCCCATGCATTGACCCAGACATGTCTTCAGGTGTTCTGCAAGGTACCAGGGTGTAAGAAAAGTCCCTGAGGTGCTCAGGAAGTGCAGTCAAGTTGCTGGGAACCCTCACACCCTGGAACATGCCCTACAGTGCAAAATGGTGATTAAAGCTCACTAACTCAGCAGCAAACAAGTCCTGATCTGTGGCTACTCTGCACCCACTGTGGCCTGCCCAGCACCCACTGTGGCCTGCCCAGCCCTTTGAACCGGGATTTGAACCTGCCCACTCGCTTCAGACAGGGAAGAAGCCAGAGCAGTCGGGTCCCGTGCTCCTTAGTGTTCTTCAAGACATCAAAAACATATATTACACTTATCATTTTACCATGGCATACAATGATAAGGTTTTGTTTGTGGCGCTGGCTGCAGTGGCTGTATGTTTCCTGAAACCCTCTGTTCCCCGTGTCCACCCAATTAGCCATCCATCCTCCACCCAAACCACAAAAGAAACCCTTTATTTTAGAAGAGTACACTGGGGATTTGATTCCCACAGCCAGTGCCAGCCAGGTATCTCATAGCCTTGGGGATGCTCAACTTTTCCTTTAAAGGAAAAGACAAATGAAGCAGGATATGTGACTGAGCAATGGGAGTTTTTTATATCAGCTCTGACTTTTATTTTAATACGTATGGCAGAATGCAATTTAAAATCTGCTGATCCAGAAAAAATTATACCAACATCTCAAGGGTGCCAGACTTCAGATTATGGATGCCTGATCAGTGCTGTCTCCAGTGTCTTCAGCTGCTCCCTCTCATGTGGAGACATGATCCAGGGGAGTGGACGTGGCTCTTGGCATGGTGTCTGTGGCCAGATTCACTGGTGAGCCCTGTCTGCCAGGTTCTCAGCAGGCAGCTTCTGCTCACTGCAGTGAGGACAGTGATGTTGCTTTGTGATGTTTTTGTTGGCGACAAGGAAAAAGGAGCCAAGGCAAGGGACAAGTGGGAGAATTTAGGCTGATGTTCTACAGCCAGTAAAGTGGAAAAGGAATAGTGAGATGTGAGAGCCTCCTGATCAGCCTCCCAGGCCGCAGAGTTCCTGGCCAATGCTGCTGTATCTCAGCTGTGTGCAAGCAGCACCATCTCACCCTGAGTCGTGGGTGTGCGTGAATCTGCGTCCTCAGGAAGGCAAAAAAAGCCCCAACTCCAGCACGTGGTGCCATGCTGGGCTGTGCTGCAGGGTCACAGCTCGGCTTTCAGAAGGGACCATCCCCTTCAGAGTCAGCTTGTGCCGAGGGGGCTCTTCTCAGGAAGGAGAGAAAACTGTGCCCGGCAGTAGCCGGGCCGTGTGGGAGGCAGCCCCGCAGCCGGCACTGACCGAGCAGGCGCGTGGCTTCGTGTGGGACAGCCGGGGTGAAACGGGCGCTGCTGGACCCCCCCTGAAGCTCAGCTCCGGGCCGGGGAGCTCCCGGGTTTGATGTTATCTACCGGGAACACGGCAAAGCCCCCCCGTCAGCCTGAACACAGGCCGGCTGTGGTGTCGGGTGAAAGGGGAACTGGGGTCCCTGCTCGGCGCTACGCTTGCTCCAAGAAGGGGACGAGGGCTGAGAGGCGGCTGCCGGTGGGACTGGGGTGAGGCAGTGCGGGAAGACACTGCGTGTGCAAGGCCCACGCACAGCCCACGTGCCCTACGGATGTGCAGCTACGCAAAGGGCTCCCCGGCTTGGCGCGGCGCGGCCGGTAGATGTCACCATGGCCGCTACCCGCTGCGCGCTCCCGCGCCCGGGGATTTTCCACCAGCCGGCCGGGCCGCCGCGGCACGTAGCGCACGCACCCCGAGCCCTCCTCTGGCGCCAGGACGAGGTAGCCAATGAGAGAGTGGCGAGGGGCGGAGCCAGCCAATGGGAGACCGAGGAGGGGCCGAGCCGACCAATGGAGAGCGGGAGGAGGGCGGGTCATCCGCGTGAGAAGCGCTATAGGCCGGCGGCCGCGCAGGCGTTCCTTCCCAGTCGGAGGTGAGTCGCGGAGTCGGGCTGTGCTGCGGAGCGGGCTTGCTGGGCCGAAGGTGAGCGTGGCGGGGATGGGAAGGCCTCTGGCCATACCGGGGCCTCAGCCGAGGGGCCTCAGCCGAGCGGCCTCCGAGCTGTTGTCCCTGGTGGGGTCGCGCTTTCCTTTACCCGCCGCCCCCGAGATGGAGCCGCACCGAGCCCTGCCGCGGAGCGGGCCAGGCCGGGCCTAGAAACGGTCACTGGGAGGGGGTGGAGATGGCCGCTGGGGGGATGTGGAGATGGCCGCTGGGAGGGGGTGCTGATGGCCGCTGGTGGTTGGGGGTTTGCTTGTCGGCGCCCCACATGGCGGGGGCAGAAGGAGGCCTGGGCCGGCCACGGCCTCGCCAGAAAGGGAAGGTGTGGAGGTTAAAATTTTCAGGGGAATATGGTGGGTCAAGGCTTCATTCAAAGGCAGGGTTTAACCTCTCTCTTAATCATTAACAGTTACTCTGGGATTGCGTTGTCGTGATTTGGACCTTCCCCTCTTTAGTGGCAGTGGATGTCCTTCAGCTTCACTTCTCAAATATTTAACGTTTGGTGTCAGCATTCGAATCCCCGTGCCTTTGCCTCCCAGTGGGGTTAATTATTTATTTCAAGACAGCACTTGGAAAATTGGTGTGCATCTCTGGATGTTAAGGTGTAGAGGAAAAAATGTCCTTGTGAGCAGCTTGCCTTGTGCGGGGCTGCTGGAGGGAATCTTGGTCTCTTCAGTTCCGTTACATGGCTGCTGAGTCACAGGGTAGGGCTGGCTCGGTCTGAGCCTGGCAGGAAGTAGTGAAGTTTCTCACCCAGACCCACGGATGGAGGCAGTGCACTTTCAGGACTCCATCTGACTCAATAGTGAGAAGAGAAAGTGGCTCAACGTGTCTGTGACTTGCTCCCTTCTAGGCATTATTTAAATTACACCATATCATGTCATGGAACAGAAAGGGCAATTAATACCACATGGAAAGTGAAGATTAGTGTTGGAAGATACTCTTGTTTGTCTACATTTGTCTGGTTTTTAGAAGTGTTTCAGCAGTAGGATTGGTAAGTTGGAAACTAAAATTGTGAGGCCAAAGGTCTAATGGGCAGTCTTGGGTCAGAGTGGTGATGAGCTGTTTAAGTATCAGATTCTTACCTAGGAACCAGTGGGGGAAAAACAGTTTCTTGAACAGAATTGGTTTGCAAAGGGAGTCAAAAGGTGTGAGGAATTTTTGTAATGGTACAGTGCTGTGAAATGCCTTTCTGAAAAAAAGAGTGGGACTACAAGAGAGGTCACTTGACAAGGATGCTGGAGTACTGGCAGACCTGGCACACGATCCCAGTGGAAGCTCTTGTGTGTATTCCCAGAGCACCACCTTCTTCGTGAAGGTGAAGAAAGAGTTATTGTATTGCTCTAGGACTTCCTGTGAGCTGACTGTGCCTTTAAAGGATGAGACAACCGATGTTTTGTCCTAAAGCCATGTTCCTGAAATTGAAAATAAGGTTGAGTAGGTGCTGGCTGAGCAAGCTGTGAAAGCCCTTTTCAGATAAGTGGGATTCTTCCTATTAGTCACTGCCTGCTGTGTGTGTGGGGAGACAAGTGTTAGTGTGGATGTGACTGATAAGAGGAGAGCTGCAGGGATTTATTTCTAGCTTACATGTTTACTGGTTAAGTGAAGTAGTGGCAGCGTGAAGGCCAATTCAAACCAAGCTGTACTCTCCCACACACACACTCTGTCCAAGCAGCAGCATTTCTGAGATTCTATTTTCTTAACTTTGCAGTAACTGCAAAGGGATTTGTGATAATTTCCACCCACACTAGCTTGCCAAAGAGCCAGCTTCCAGATTGTTCTTCTTCTGAGGCTGAACTTTCTTTGCAGATGAGCTGGTTTTGGTGCCAGTCAGTGGCTCACACGTGTTTTTTATTACTTGTTTTTTGAAATGTGACTGAGCTTACATAAGGCATTCCTTTCTGCTGTTTTCTTACAGAGAAGTGCATAGATATGAGAGAAGAAAGCCTACAGATGATTTTGTGATTTTTCTTCCTTTTAAGAGGAAAAGCTATTCCTGTAAATAGGCAGTGTGTAACTATAAATACAAGCTCTTAATTACAACCGTGGCTGTTACTATTTCAAGATGAGTTACATTTGGCTCTGAACAGCTGCTGTGCATACTAAGAACCATTGCATGTCAATCTCTTACCTATTACTAGTTCAAATTCTTATTGGTATTTCCTGTGTTTGGGTTGCTATCTTGCTGCCTGAACAAGCAGAGCAAGAGTGGGTTCACCAGCAAGCTGGTGAGACTTTAAATGGGAGGTTTAAACTAGTCATGAGAAATGGGAAGGAGGATGGTGTTTGTGTATAAGGACTGAGTCTTTTTTTGATGACACACTGGAAGAGATTGCCCAGAGGAGTGTTCAAGGTCAGACTGGATGGTGCTTTGAGCAGCCTGATAAGCTGAAAGATGTCCCTTCCCATGGCAGGAGTTTTGAACTAGAAAAACCTTGAAGGGTCCATTCCAATCCAAATAATTCTCTTAATGTTAAACTCTTCAGTTGTTAAAGATGTCCATTCTCAAGATCCACGCCCGTGAAATCTTTGACTCTCGTGGAAATCCCACGGTTGAAGTTGACCTCCATACCAACAAAGGTGAGTCCTTACCTGTAGATGTCTACTACCTCCTTGTATTTGATAGAACTGAAGAGGCAGATAAATTATGCAAACTGCCCTGTTCTAGTAGTGGAATTGTGCTTACTCTTTTCTCTAAGTATGTAAGAAGTTATGTCCCTTCCTGTGGAACTTGCAGGAAAAATCTCTCCCTCATTCTGGTGAGATGAATTTGCTGAGCTCAAGATACTGGCCTGGATGGGGAAGTGCTCTTTGAAGTATGCTGCTTCTTGCAGCCTAAGTTGTGCAAGTCTTGATCCAGACCTGCCTTCCTCCTCTCAGTGTAAGCTGGGATAACACTTGCTAACTCTGAGTTAATGAGGCCTTTGATCCTGTCCTTAAGCAGCTGCTCATGGTCTTAGTTTTCAGTGATCCCTAAGCTCTGTGTGGCTGCACTTGAAGTTTAATTCTTGATTTGTCCTGCAGTCACTTTGAGTAATGAAACAGTCTTCCATTGCAGAGTTGAATGTTGGATAATGGTTTCTTCTCCATGAGAATATTCAGGCATGACTTAGCAACTTGGCTAATTGGGTTTTTACATACAACATCTTACATTTTTAATTATGGTAGGACTTTCCCTTGGTTTCTTTCTTGTTCATCCTGCATCTGAAAGGATCTCACAAAGGCATTGTTGCACACACATAAGGGTTTGTTTTGGTGCAATGAGCAAACACAATAGCTCTAATACACTAAATAGCTGATTTTTCTGTCTCAAAAGATTAATGCAGTCATTTTAATGAGATTGCCCCTGCTAAGCTCTTTGCTTTATTGGGATAAAGGGAAAGAATGGAAACTGAAATTGGCAAATTGGAGCACAGGAAGAACAGACTTCAGTGTACTGAGATGCGGTTTTGAGATTACTGGAGATGGGAGAGGTATGCAGTAGGCTGGGATGATGTGTGGGTTTGAATGTACTAAGTTGGTTCTTTTTTCTGTTGTTACAGGTCTGTTCAGAGCTGCTGTTCCCAGTGGTGCTTCAACTGGAATCTATGAAGCTCTGGAGCTCCGTGACAATGATAAGACACGCTACATGGGAAAAGGTAAACCTGATGTTTGGTGCCCAGCCTGGCCCTTTATAATGACTGTGGTGTTGCATGTGTTCAGACCAGGTTGTAGCAGAGGGGACCCTTGCTGCCATTTGCCAGGGCTGGAGCAATGGAGTAAGATTAGCAGTGCACACAGCACACATGCTGGGGCAGAGGTAAAGCACAGACTGCTGGATTTTTCCAGGGAACAATGTGGAGAGTGACTTTGCTTGCACCAGTGCAGCTGTGGAGTGGTGGAGATGACTGTACTTCCATAAATGATGGTTTAGTAATGTTTAAAATAATAGCAGTATTAAAATGCCTGAGTTGCTGCATGCTTAATTGCTGGGGAAGCCATGTTCTTTCCCTTTACCTTGTCTGTTTTAAAAGTGGTTTAATCAAGGGCCTCTTCTAAATGCTGTCATTCAGCCACTCAAGGTTTGGTCCACAGTGTTTGCCATAGTACGAAAACCTGCGGGAAAGACCAAATTCAGCCTCACTGGCTGATGTGCAATTTCCTCTGCCCCTTGACCCCTCTTGTTCCTGTCTGCTCTTCACTATGAGTCACTTCCAAGCCTCTGTAGGTCTGTTTACCTGTTTGTCCTTTACTTTTTCTTGCCTTACTGGCTTTGAATCTTCATCTCTTCTTTGATTCTCTTGTCCGTTTCGCTTCTGTCAGGTGTTTCCAGAGCTGTTAAATATGTTAACGAGTTCCTGGCGACAGCATTGTGTACACAGGTAACAGATGTGCATTCAGTGCAACCTTGTCACTTGGATGAATTTCTCCAGTGCATGGTCTTACAAACTAACATTGCAGCAGGCATTCCTAGATGATGCTTACTTCATGCAATTTCCATGCAATCCAGATGACCTCTAAGTGTTTAGATTTGTCTGTAAGCTCAGGTTGGATCAGAGTTTTGAATAGCATGTGGTGATATTTGTGAGACTTCTATTGATCCTGAGGTCACCTACTAATACCTGCATAACCAGTGTGGTTGACCAGTATCCAATTTGCTTGTTCCTTCCAGGTGTCTCAAAGGCTGTTGAGCACATCAATAAAACAATTGCACCTGCACTGGTTAGCAAGGTAGGAGCAATCTGTCTTTTGCTAACACCTGCTAATGCTGCACCAGTGTACCCTAACTGATGGGCTATGGTGTAGTACAGAGAAATTCTGAAGGGTCTGAACTTCTGTGGTGTGCAGTTAAGATATAAGCTGCTTTTTGCTTAAACGGGTGGGTGAATGATGAGAAGGGACCTGGTTTTATTGTTACATCTGCCGTGCCCGGCAGATAGCAGTGTAGATGTCAGCAAGTCAGGGGATGTGGTAGCCTTGCAGTGCTGTGTGTGTGAAGAATAAAACAAGCTTTTGATGTATCATACTCACCTGTTGTTCTTGGTCTGCCGGAAGTGACCAGAATACAGTGCTGTGTGATTATGCAAGAACTAATCTCTCAACTGTTGGTAGTTGCCCTTAAGCAAGTTTTGATGCCTGCCAGGGATGTAGAAGTGCCAGGGGGTGAGTTTGGAGAGGTGTTTGGTGTCAAGCAGTGCTTTGTTTGCTTCTCTCTGCAGAATGTCAACGTTGTGGAGCAGGAAAAGATTGACAAACTGATGTTGGAAATGGATGGATCTGAGAACAAATGTAAGTGGGGTTTGTGTTGCAGTGCATGTGTAGAATTGTAGCTTACTGCATCAGGAACAATGAGCAGTGTATGGCATATGCTGTGCACTACCATAGCAAGACCATGGTGCTGCTGTGAAGACATAACACTTTTGTAAACTATTTGTTCCCATTACAGCCAAATTTGGTGCCAATGCCATCTTGGGTGTGTCTCTGGCTGTTTGCAAAGCTGGTGCTGCTGAGAAGGGTGTCCCCTTGTACCGTCACATTGCTGACCTTGCTGGAAATGCAGATGTCATTCTTCCAGTTCCTGTAAGTCACTTTACAGGGCTTGCTAAAGACTCAGACTGACCAGGGGCTTCTTGTAGCCTTGGATCAACTTTTCCAGTGAATGATGAGTCTTAACATAAATGCTGTTACCCATTTACCCTGAAACATTCTGACTTTTCTTTTTGGTTACTCCAAGGCTTTCAATGTGATCAATGGTGGCTCCCATGCTGGCAATAAACTGGCTATGCAGGAGTTCATGATCCTCCCTGTGGGTGCTGACAGTTTCAAGGAGGCAATGCGCATTGGTGCTGAGGTCTATCACAATCTGAAGAATGTTATCAAGGAGAAGTATGGCAAGGATGCAACCAATGTGGGCGATGAGGGTGGCTTTGCCCCTAACATCCTAGAAAATAAAGAAGGTAAGAATAACTCAAGTGTGGGAGAAGGTGTAATTGATAGTGAGAAAATGAAGACCCCTCTCTGTAGTACTTGTTGCTGTTTATCTGCTCTGCTTCTTATCCCAACAAACTTTCCAAGGGGCTGTACTGGTGTGGTCCAATATAGGACCACAGAGTTACTCCCCTGGACATCAATTTATACAGTTTGTCTGGATGGCTTTGACTTTTCTTCCTGTAGCAGCTCTAAGAGACTCTTATCAGCTTACTGTTGAAAAGTGATGTGACAATGTGTGAGTGGAGAAGGGTGTTCTCAGGGCACACTGCCTGTTGGGATTTCAGTGCTTACCATTTTCAGGGACAACACCTGATGTGGAGCTAAAAGGGATTAAAGTGCAGTCAGTACTCCCTGCCCACACACAAAGCTGGAACAGGATGTAGTATCATCTAGTGTTAAGCCTTCTGGGCTGACATACAGTCTTGCCTGAAGAGATTATGAGTCACATGATGGCATTTCAAGGGTATTGCAAGGTTAAAGAAGTATGAAATAATATCTTGTTCCAGTCAGTTCAGAAGTGGGAGACTAAACCTTTTCTAGGTGGCCTTTGGGTTTTCTGCAGTGGGTAATGGAGGTTCTTTGCTAAGTGGGTGGTGTTGCTGGTGTGTGAATAGCTTTTGAGCTGAGATGTTCAGTGAGAGCTCATAAATACCTTGTCATGTTTCAGCTCTGGAGCTGCTGAAGACTGCTATTAGCAAGGCTGGCTACTCTGAGAAGATTGTCATTGGCATGGATGTAGCTGCCTCAGAGTTCTACCGCGATGGAAAATACGACCTGGACTTCAAATCTCCTGATGATCCCAGCAGATACATTACTCCAGATCAGCTGGCTGATCTGTACAAGGGCTTTGTCAAGAGTTACCCTTGTAAGTTGTTTGCCAACAAGAAGCACAGTAATAGTAGTTGGGATACAATTAGCCTTGTAAGTTATATTAAGAACAGCACGAGCAGCCTTTTTAGGGGGTCTTGAGAATGTTCTTGGCAGTGAGTACACCTGCTTTAAAACAGTTGTGTTAAAAGTTCTTTCTATCCTTCTATAGTGGTGTCCATTGAAGACCCATTTGACCAGGATGACTGGGCTGCCTGGAAGAAGTTCACTGGCAGTGTTGGTATCCAGGTGGTTGGTGATGACCTGACTGTAACCAATCCGAAGCGCATTGCCAAGGCTGTGGAGGAAAAAGCCTGCAACTGCCTCCTCCTTAAGGTCAACCAGATTGGCTCTGTGACAGAGTCACTGCAGGCGTAAGTTCTTCCACCGTGGCTTTGTTAGGGAGGGGACTGTCTGGTTTGAGGGGATGAACTTAAGACCAGACCTAGTGGTGACTGAGATCTGTGAAGGAAGAACAATTATTAACCAATGGAGGATATTGGCAAGTAAACCTTGTACCTTCATGGTCATACGGACACATCAAACAACTTCACTGGGTTTAAGCATATGTGAGAACATCTTTTTGTCATGCCACATGATGCAAACCTTAGCATGTACTAAACAGCCAAAGCTTTGAAAATCAGCCCCCCTGCAGCAAAGGCTGACAGATGGGCACAGTGTGAGACTTCTTCTGTCTTCCAGCTGCAAGCTTGCCCAGTCCAATGGTTGGGGTGTGATGGTGAGTCACCGCTCTGGAGAAACAGAAGATACCTTCATTGCTGATCTGGTAGTTGGTCTCTGCACTGGTCAGGTTGGTATCTCCAGCTGTAGTTTGCCTTTTAATGAGACAGATGATAAGGCCACGCTGCATAGCAGGTGAGGTCTGCTCTGACTGAAGGCACACCAGTTTGCAGTGCTGGTATGCAGGAAGCTGGTTTGTTTAATGGGAGAGTGATAAGAGTTATCACATGTTATCTTGTGTAAACTCTCCTTTAACCACCAATTAAAAAAAAAATCTTAGTTTAACTCCAGTGGCTGTACTGGAATTCCCTGATGCTGTTACAAATGAAGATTTGTTTCTCCCATGCCCCATTCTGTTTGAGTGTACAGATACATAGAGCCTGATAATAAAGGTTGTGACTGTTCATTGCTCTAAACAGGGTGAAATAGTTTTTGTGTTGGCCTCTGTGGCCTTATTTCTGCCATAGTTCTGTATTAACTCTGATGTCCCTTTCAGATCAAAACTGGTGCCCCTTGCCGATCTGAGCGTCTAGCCAAGTACAACCAGCTGCTGAGGTGAGAAGTTGTGTGTGATGGGTGATGGTGATCATAGCAGTTAAACATGGAGGGAGCGGGTTTGTTGGGAGCTGATTGTGATTGTGGTGGTGCCCTCTGTGCTGGTGTATGAGGTGGCTGGGGATAAGGCCAGTGGCTGTGCTGTCTGCTCACACCTAGCACTCTTCTCTTTCCATCAGAATCGAAGAGGAGCTTGGCAGCAAGGCCCGCTTTGCTGGAAGGAACTTCAGGAACCCCCGCATCAACTAAGCCATGTGGCTTTGTCACCCCCAGTCAGTTTGAAGCACTAGGCATCTTAGATATGTGTGTTAGAAAGAAATGGGCAGCTGAAGGGCAAAGAGCAGTTTGCAGGTCCTCTTCTCCCCTAGATGGCTCTTTCACACAGTGTCTCACCAGCTCCCATCTGTGTCTTGTAACATTCTGCTGCTTTTGTAGAACAGTCCCTGTGGGGGAGTGTGTGTACTGAGTACCCTCTGGGACCATGGCCTTGTGACTCTGGGCATAAACATTTCAGTCCTTTTCTTTGCCTGTCTGGTCTTGTGTTGAAGCTGCATGGCTTCAGTGCAGCTAAAGAGGTACCTGCAAACTTTAATAGTAGTGGTTTTACACGTTATAAATAAAAGCATCAAACAACCCCACACAGCATGGTTTGAGTTCCTGGGGGGGTGATTTGGTGGCTGGGGACCTACCACTGCATCACCCTACTCTTAGGGCTGTTGTCACTGTGGTCACTAGAAAACCTTGGTGGTAAATGCTGTACTTGTTAAATCTTTTTAATAGCATGCTAACATAAGATGTAATTGGAAACTGATCTGATGCTGCACTTTAACTTTACCCTTTTAGTATCTAGGCATATATTTCACATGGGAGAAGAAAAGGCTTTGTGGGATTTCCAGATGTGTGAGAACAGATGGCCATAAACAAAATGCTTGTGAGCAAACATTTAGGTTTCCAAAGCCCTTTGTGTTCAGGTTGTGGCTCTTTGTTTTTGGGAGAGCAGTGAGATTTCGAAGCATCCTCTGTCAGTGCTTGTGTTCTTGGGAAGGAGGAGGAATTGCTTTTCCCTGGGGGTTTGGTGAGAGGATGTGCAGTGGCTGTTGCCATCAGTGCAGCTTGCCTCTATTCTGCTTGTCCTTTAATTCCGTGGAACTGAGATCCTGCTGGCTGGAAGTGTTTATGGTCTGTGAAGGACCGCAGCGCCCCGCTGTGGGCATTGCGTGTGTTGCAGTCTGGTTTTCATCCGTGAAATGGAAAGGCACGTTTAAAGCCAGTGATGCTTCAGGGTGTTGTCATTTGCCTTAAACCCCTCAAAACTGTGAAAGGTGTTGTCCCTGCAAAATCCTGAGATTTTGAGTGCGTGCAGCCAGTATCTGTCTCCAGTCTCTGACCAGGAAAGGTGTGTATCTTTGGGAAGGGTGATAGAATTCATTGTTATTTAGCAAAACCTAAAATGCTCTTGCCCAGTTGTTTCAGCTGGAAAGTGTTAAGAAGAGGCTTCTCCAGCAGCTACAGTCCCCACATGGCAGCTGGGAGATCATAAACTCTGCCTAGCCCTGATCTATTCAGAGACCTTTGCTGTGTTGTTCCATTTCCCTGTTGCTCACTTGTCTCTCCTGTCCCATGGGATGGATGACACTTCCCAGTAGTGTGGGGGGAATTCATCAGATGATTTTGTACAGTACTTTGAAGATAGCAAGTGCTGAGGGGGGAAAAAGATGGTGCTTGAAATGGAAGTTTTCCCATTTCAGTCACTGTATTTTCTTTCCTTTTATAAAAGTACATTCAAATATACCATCAAAGGCAGCAGTGCTGCAACAGCAGGGAAAGAGCAGCTACATTGGGAGCTGGAGACCTCCTCCTGCAGGAGCAGGTTTGGAGAGGGAAGGCTGAAAATGCAAATCTGAAATCAGTCCATCTCTCCCTTGAACACCTTGGCCATTTATAGCAGCAAAATCGGTCACTGAGGACAAGAGCAGCTTGTAATCCTTTGGCTACTTTCTGCACTTGAAGAGGCAGCAGTGAATCACGGTGGGATCACAGCAAGTGCAGAGATGAGTTGTTCCACATTAGTGGCAGAGGATGGCTCACAAATACCAGCAAACCTCTGAACAAACAAGCGTGGGCCTCAGGAGCTGGGGGGATCAGCAGCTCATCTTCCCTCCACTGTTCTCTTGTGTTCGGGGTCCCCTGCTGCTGCAACACCACAGTTTCCCTCCAAAACTTTCCCCCCAGCCTGAGATGGACACCTGGGAGAAAAAGCTTGCTTTCAGTTCCATCTTCTTACCATCCAAAAGCTGCTTGGCTTGACAGTGAGTTTGTTAATTTTTCTGTATTTACCAGATTTTATTTGGGATGTAAATCACAGAGTGAATTACCCTATAACCATCCCCAGCTCTGAAGGGGACCCAGCAATAGGCACCAAAGGGTGATGCAATTAATCCCACTCCTGAGGAAAGACCATCATTAGTCATTTGCAGCTTCAGGTCTGGTGACTTTCAAGGTGCACAAAGCTCTTGTTAGCTGAATTTGGTGTTCTGCAGATGGCCATTTTGTCTCCTCGCTGTGTGTGCTGGAACATGCCCAAGTACACAGAGATGAGCGATTTTCAGGGCTGAAATCTTTCATTCATTTTCAGTGGAATTTTTTTTGCCTTGCACAGCGCATGGCCTGGGCTTTGATAAATGAGTCTCAGCAGACGCTGTGGTAAGCCAACCTCTGCTAATATTCATTATGCAGAACCCACTAGGAAATGGTCTGAGGCAGGGAAATGGAAAACCTTTAAAAGATAAAAAGGTTTTTTCCCAAGGAAGCTAACTTATACCATTTTACAGTTTGGAATGTTTTAGAATATTAAACCCAGAAATGTCATTGGTTTGTGTACTATCAATGTATTGAAAATTTTGTAGCAAAGATACAATGATTGACCCAAGCACAAAGTCACAGACCTGCTGCTTTATTAGGTCACAGAAAATGTATTCAGAGGTGATGGTAACCTATAAGAAGCTACTGAGATGGGCCTTTGCTTTAATTGCAGTACATCCAGTCAATTTTGAAGTACAGGTACATGTGTCGAGGCACAGCTCATAACTGCCTGTCGTCCTTCAGGTGGTGTGAGTCTGCTAAAAACTTCTCCAGGATTATATGTGAAAATGAGGTTTAAAATACCTAAACTTTCTACCTGAAGCAAAGAGCTTTCAGCTAAAGGGCTGGTATTTGGATATTCCAAAGGGAAAGAATATAATCCATTTTTGTGAGTGGTGTTAGGTCATCTGTAAAAGCTTCTTGGCATATTATCTCCCAGGCTAATCGCTGTATTGACATTTGCTGTTTCATTAGAGCTGAGTTTTTATTACAGTGCTGAGGTTAGAACCTGACTCATCCTTCACATTCAAGAACTGGTGTGTAATTTCATGACTGTAGAATAGAAAAAAAATAAAATATCCCTCCCTTACTTTAACAAGTTGGGTTTAAATGATGTTCACACAATTCTCAGTATTGATGATTTTTTGTTTCTTATTAGGGAGAAAGAAAGAAATGTTATCTAAAACTATGAAGAAAAAAAGCAATTTAGGCCAGAGCTAAGTCTGTTCTCAGTGCAATAAATATCCCTGGCATTGCCTGAGCAGGCGAGTTCATGGCGACAGCAAACTCTGCAGCAATAGAGAAATGTCAGAAAAGTCTTGGGTTTGTGCAGGAAACATCAGTATCTGAAAGGAGCCAGAGCTGTCTGCAGACTCCTCTTTTCTCTTTAAAATATGACATTGAAATATTATGAGTGAATAGTTCTGTGTGTGGTGAGGTCAGGAAAGAGAGGGAGAGAGGCTGCTGTGGGGACTCCTCCTCTCATAGAGCTGATGATGGGATGAAGCTGAAGGCAAACCTGTCTTGGCAATTTGGACAATTTTCAATGCACCCATCCAGGCAGCAAGGGACATGAAATTGTAATTAGGAGAGATGGAATCAATCTCTATTGAGGGCAGCTGAAGTGTAGGTTCTCCAATAGCTGTGCAGATGTTTAACTGATGTACATTTTTAGACACCTAAATTAGTTATTAGAACACAATCAACTCCATGTCTTAGCCTCTGGTGGCAATGTCCCTGAAGTTATGCTGAGGATAAATTTGTCCTATATGCTCAGGGCAAAGATCTGAATTCCTCTGATGTGCAGACCTCAAATCTCCTTATGCGTCTCTCTCTTCAGTGAAAACAGTTCCACTTCCCTCTGCTAAAGGCAGCAACAGCCTCCAACTTAGCTCATGTGATGCTGCTGAAATCAGCCATAAAGGACAGAGACAGCAAACAGTTGGGGTTATACAAGTAACTGAGGGCAAAATCTGTCCTGGCAAATCCTGGAGCTTTTTCAAAAAGAGTGTAGTTCCATATTAAATTCCTCAGATCTCCAGAAGACTCTGTGTCTTTCTTTACAGACATGGTTTATTTTGCTGGCCCGTGTTCTGCAGAGGAAAGTTGAGGTTAATGTTAAATAACTTTGTGCTCTTTTCAGTACCAATGCCTTCACGCTCAGTCTTTTCTTACTGTGTGAGAGAAGATGAAGGAGCTGAAAAATCTCCGGAGTGACCAAGTATTTTATTAATTGCTACTCAGTAATTTGGAATTCCACTGCTGTGACAACTTCCTCACCGTGGGAAGCAATAAGAAGCAGCATCAGCTTTTTATCTAGAAATGCACTTAGGTGTGCGAGGCCAGTCATGGTGGCTTAATGCGGCTAATTTGGAGCGTGGACCTAAAATGTCTGCTGGAAGGGAGCCACAGAGCAGCCGAAAGCGTCTGACACAGCTCTATCAAATCTGCCGCCTCGTACCCACTTCAAACACGGCCCCGGTAACGCCGGTGCTCGCTCTGCTCCGGCGGAAGGGCCCGAGGCCACGCGCGGACGCCCCAGGGCTGCCCCGCCTCGGCCCCGGGCCTTGCGCCTCTCCCGGGGCCTGCCCGTCCGCTGTCCCCCCGCCCGCCCGAGGATGGGGCGGGCCCCGGCTGGGGCTCCCCGTGCTGTGGCAATGGAGGGGAGGGGGGGCGAAGGCGAGCTGAAGACAATTGACCTTCCTTCCCCGATGATTCTGGCGTTTAACTGTTAAACCGACCCCGAAGGGTGCGAGGGTACCGAGGCGCGTGCACCGGGCCCGGGTCCTTTGTGCGGCCGGGCCCCGCGCCCCTTCCCTGGCACCGCCCCGGGCCCGCTGGCGCACCGCCCCCCCCGCGCCTTCCCCCTATTCTTTTAAATCACTTCCATCCACTTCCCCCATTGGCTCCCACCTCCTGCCGGGTCACGGGGTGCTCTTGCTCCTCCAATGGAGAGGCCGGATACTGGCACGCGGCTCCGGCC
>VZTY01001043.1:90243-113005 GCA_013400935.1 Turnix velox | reverse complement strand
GGTTGTGTCGGTGGGAAGGGCGCGGGGGTGCGGGAGGGGAGCGGCGGGGCCTGGGTTGCGCCGGTCCCGGGGGTGCCCCCGTGGTCTGGGCCCGGCCCTCGCCCGTTCGGGGCCTCCTGGGCCGGAGGAAACCTCCTCCAGCCTTGTGTGGCTGCTGCTGAGAGCGGGGAGGGCTGGAGAGGAGGGGGGAGCTCGTTAACCCCGTAAATAAACGGGACATTTTTTTAACTTAAATGGACACCCAGGGGAGACCGACTTGGTTGTGTAAAAGATGTGTTTGTTTTCACGTGTGGTAGGTACGGAATTGGGAAATGAGGGCTTTGTGCAAAGAAATCTAATAACCCTTCTGGCAGCATAGGCAGGAATGGGGGGTTTTTTTTGTTTCTTATTGCCTCCTCCCCCCCTCCATTTCCCCTTCTGAAGCGTGAGAAGAAGATGCCCAGGATCAGAGAAGTAGTAGAAGGCAGCAGCCTTGCTGAAATGAGCTGTTCAAGCAATTGCAGGGAAGGAAACAATATGATTCATTGTTGAAGTGTCTCTTTCCTTAGATTTATTTTTACACACCGGTTGCAGTTATTTTGATTTACTGTCTCCCAGTGCTGAGTTTTTCCTCGAAGATGTTCTTGGAGATTAGAAGCTCAGAGTGTTTCTGTGCAGTCAGCAGCTGCTGACTGGTGTCTGTTTACTCCTGACTTGCATTGACCAATTATTCAAATCAAAGATAGTATTTTGCTTGGGGAACAATGGAGCTGGAATGAGGAGCCTCAGTCACTAGCACTTACTGTTACGATTTTGTAAAAATACTTTGTCAGAACAAATGTTGAGTGACAAATGGAACAGTGTGCCCATTCTGAAATACAGACTTAGCCGGATAAAAGTGAACACAAGTAGTCGTTGGTTGCAAAAGGTGGATGCCAAAGGTCCGTTTCATGTGCAGTAGGTAGGGGTTTTTGCAATTCTATTATTACCAGGTGAACACTTTTTTGTGCTCCCTCAAAACTGAGAAATCCATGATGGATTAGGAGGGGTTGAAGCAGTACATTAATTAATAGAAACACTACTGGTAAATACATCTCGCCTTGGTTTGAATCCTTGAGTTTATGCCGTAAACTGTGAACTGGGGCTGATTTTAGTTGCCTGCTTTAGAGGAAAGGTGTTTCTTTAGATGTTTGCTGTGCTGCTGGCGAGGTCTGTAGGGAGGAGGAGGCTGAGGCAAAGCACACAATGCCCGGGCTGGAGCTCATTGTTCTGTGCCGATCACTCTGCTGTTTGGGACCGTGTTCGCGCTTACACACGGTATCCTTTTCTTTTGGGAAGTGAAAGAGAAACGGGAAGCATTTTCAACCTCTTTCCTGCTTCCCCAGGATGGTCTTTGGGTAACCTTTCAAAGAAGCGAAATAGTAAATCCGAGGTAAAGGGCGCCAAAACATTCCTCGCGTTCATCCCTCCTCCCTCCTGCCTTCTCTGTCTGCCAGTGAGTGCAGAGAGAGAGAGAGCACATGAGGTGAGAGCTGGGAAGTGCACTCTTCTGAACCTCTCTCAACTCTCACATTCTACCTTTTCCCCCCAAATGAAAACCCTGGCTGGTGTGGAATAAGACAAAGACTCCAGATGTGTGTGTGAGCTTTGAGATGATTGGTCTGGAGGCATTTGTGCAAGAGAACTGCTGCCTAGGAGGGTGCTTGGGGTAAATGCATTGGGGTGAGCAAAGCAAAAGGAGGTGTGCAGAGGTGGATTTCACTGTATACCTCGTTTCTTTTCTTCATTATTGTTTAATGTTTCTGTTTTTACAGTAGCAGCAGTAAGAAAACAAAGAAACCCCAACCAAACAACAAAGAAACCCACTAAAAGCCTCCAACAGCCACTATACCTTCTACACAAACAATGAAACACCCAAAATGCAAACCCGGTTATAGAGTCGTAGTGCATCTGGGCTTGGATGGGACCCATAAAGATGAGAGGGTCCAACTCCCTGCTCCTCACAGGGCTGTGCTGGAGCTGTGAAAGATCAGATGCTGCTCCAGGGCTTTAGCTTCTGGTTTGTGGAGGTATGGAAAAGTCTCAGCTCACAGAGAGCTGCACCTTGCTGGTGGTAAAAAGTAACATCTGGCTGCTCAGGAAGAGGTGTCAGTATGTTACATCCTTCAGACAACAGCCAGCAGTTACTGTCACAGCTTAGTTTGCGAGGCCTGTGAGTTTTTTATGGCGTTCTGATGTTGCACTTTAATAATTGAGGTTTTTTAGTGGCAGGCTGGTTGTTAATTTAGAGTAGTAGCTATGAAATTCACCTCTCCGTTCCAGCCATGTACTGGGTAGTTGCTCTGTTTGTACAGAAGTTATTTCACTTTGGGGAGTGGGAGGTAAGAAGTGCTGTGGGCACAGAGAAGTGTGAGTGTGTGTGTTGGTGTGTGTGGAATGGCCCAGTAGAATCTGAGTTGTCCTCTCAGTGTGACTGTTTGTACACCACAGCTGCCTGAAGGTGGTTTTGATTTCATTATCTGCCATGTTTAAGGAAGTTCCAATAACATGTTAGCCTGTTGTTGGTGTATGAGCACAGGACTTGAATTGTAGTTAATTTATAGTTTAAAAAATAATTACAGTTGAAAAACAATTAGATACGTGATCCTGAAGAGGGGTAAGTTGAGTAACTCAGATTTAAAAGATGTGTTTGAGATTGGAGCTAATCATTTAAAAAAAGAGGCAGCCAACATTCTTAACTTTCTGGTGTACAGAGTTTATTGTTTTAAGGCTGGTATCCTGATTAGAGTGTTGTTAACATACAGCTATTTCTCACTCTGCTTTTGATACAGAAACATATTGCAGTTGTTTCAGGGGTGTGAAATCTAAACAAATCATCCTGTTTGGCTTACAGGGATGTTCAGTATTTGACTTCAGCACAGAGCTTAAATTTAAATCAATAGGCTTAAAATGCAACTTATTTTAAACAAAAAGATCTGTCTAGGAACCAAAACATCTATTGATTGGAGAGCTGTTTATTTCATGTGCCTTTTTAAAGCTGCTGGATTTGAAGCTCATGCTCCACTGGTGTTGAGTTGGTTTGGTGCTGCTGGGCTGGAAGGTATTGGGAGGAGGAGGGTGGGATTGGATGCAGCTTGAAGCAGTTGTTGGAGTGCTTGGGGTGCTGAGGAGCAGGATCCACAATGCTGTATTGTGCTCTTTATGTTGGTTTGCCAGCAGTGTTCTACACAAGCGTTTATAATGTGCCCAAGTGCTTCTTTCAGAGAGGCTGATGTATGAACAAAGGAGCAAACAAGATATGAATACTGTGCTGGCTCCTTTTTATTTATAAGTCTGCAGGGGCAAAGAATTGCTGTAACTGACTGAAGGAACCAAACAGATTGAAGTATCAGTTGAGTATTCCTCTTGCAGGAGGTGGTGTTTATTTGGGGGATTTTTTTTTTTAAATTGTTTGGGGTTTTATTATAACACAGATCTCTCTTTTGTTCACTCACCATCCAGAGCAGTATGTGAACCTAGCCTGGATACAAATACCAGTTTTTGCCCTGTGCCTAATGTGGGTAGTGAGGGACTTTTATGTGAAATTCTTGGAAATGTGTGTGATGCACTCTACCAGGGCTGGTGGTGTGTCTCTGTTCTAAGCATGAAGGGTTGCATTTGTATTTGGCATCTTAGTTTTGTTGAAAGTTCATCTCTTAAAATGTTGATTAGTTTAGGTAAGGCATAAATGTGATAGAGATGAAAAAATAAATTTTTATAATTGAATCATCAAAAATAGGGTAATTGTTTGTGCAGGTTGTGTTTTGTCCTTTGTAAGCCTTGGAGGGGTGAGCAATGTGGATGTGATACACACATACCTGACAGGAAAACCTTAAAATGTTGGTTTCTCTGTGGCTCTGCCTTATGGGAATATAATTAATTAGAGAGTTTTTTTCTGATCCATCTGTGGATTTGCACAAAACTTCCAGGAATGTTGGTTACTGCCAAGGTGACGGCTGTGGCAGGGCTGGTGTGGAATTTATGGAAGTTACTGGTGTGAAATGAGAGGAGAAGGGAAGGTGAGGTGACTGAGTGAAGTTCCCTGAAAAAACAGGTTAAAGGAAGAGAAAGGACGTTCTGTAATATAGTGCTTATAAATATTTCAGTGTGATGAGCAGTTCCCCCTTTATATTCGCGTTTTTAAGGTGGACACAGACAATACTTGATGTCCCTGTGCCAGGATGGTACATTTGGTATAAAAAGAAATGTGTTGTCTCTGAGATCTCCTAATGAGGTCAGTGCAGGAGACTTAAACACTTAATCCTCATTTTTACAAACTAGGAGTGAGATGCAGGAAATCTAATTTATGTCTCCAAGGTCATTCACTTTCAAGAAACTTAATAGACCTGCCTCTGGCTGCTCCTTAAGCCACTGAATTATGCTGCTTGCCTTCTAATGTGAATCCTTAAGCTGAGAAACTTCAGCAATGATAGAATGAACTGAAAGATACTTTCTTTTTGAGATTTGTAGGAGTCCAGTGCCCAGCTAGTCAGAGGCACCAGGAAATACACTGGCTTTAAGACTGATGTGAGCTGAGTATTTGGTTTATATGTATTTTATTTGTAGAACTTGAACTATAGGTTTATTATTGTCACACACTGAAGTTTATTTGATGTTAATGGGAACAAAATCAAAATGGGCATGTGTTTAGTAAAGTAAAACTCATTTTATTTGGAGAACTTGATATGATTTGTCTCTCGTATATGTAATTTATCAGGGAAACATACAGACTTTGTGATTTTTACCCGCTATTAGTAGTTTTTGGTGATTAAAGCCAACATTTGAGAGTAATTTTTCTTTTTCCTGGATGCTTAATCTCTCACAGCTTACCTTCCATGGCTGGCATGGAAATACATTCCTGTAGATGGTCTATCTCCTTGCTCTTCTGGTTGGAAAAAGTAATTTGATTCCTATTTCCTGCTTCTCTTCATGTTGAATAGACTTAGGGTTTATTGTTGAATTTTATTGTCTGACTGCATGCTTCTCTTTCCATGTCTGTAATATATGAAAAATGAAACAGGCTCCACTTGTGTTCTCATTGTATTTCCCTTCTCTCTGTGCAGACTTGCTTCAATTAATGAAAGCCCAGTTCTCTTCCCCACACTAATTATCCATGAAACAACTCCTTCCACAGCTTTGTCTCAAAGTACAAGTTTAGTAAGATGTGGAAAGTAATTACTTTAGTGTATGTTTAGGGAAGTCTTCTGAGTCCTGATAATTTCCAGTCACACTTTTCCTTGGTGGGACTTTCCTGATGCCCTAATGCATGTAAGGTGTTCTTGACTAGATACACATGCTAAAGGGATTACTAATGAATGAGGCCTCTTGTTTATAATGTTCAGTTAAGATTAAACACATTTCTTGTATTAAATTGCACAGGTATTTTAATTTAGTTGTATATTTAATTCCTGAAAATGGTATTGGGTCGTGCTGCAGGTGGACAACAAAGGAGACTGGAGGGATTGTGTAATGTTAATTCATAGGAAGAACTTGACTGTGGTTATTGCAGTGTTTGGGTTTCTTCAGTGTGTGCAACACAACCCAGCACCACCACACACTGAACAACCCACTGCAATTGTGTGTTTCTGCTTATGGAAGACATGATGAGACTTCTGTCATTGCTGTCACAAAGGTCTTGACTCAAAACCAGGCCTTTTCTAAAACTGTAATTAATTCTATTGTAACCTGTAACAATGAGTAATCTTGCACTGGATTTTCTTTAGAAGGGTGTAGGATCCCTGGCTCTGCCAGCACGCCTCCATTCAGCTATTTAAAATGGAGGTTTTAATGTTTATACTAGGGTGAGTTGTAATTTGTGAGTACTCTTTTCCAGTGTAAGATGGTCTGTTGAATGCCTCTTTAGCTCGTTTCTGTGCTCTTCAGTTTGGCAGATTAACAGAGCCATTGATAATAGCCACTCTCACTTGCTCAGCATGAAGGAGTAGGTGAGCATGGAGCTATATGTAATTTGTATTTTTAATTAAACTTGTACTGGGATTATCTTGTATTACCAGTTACCTTCTAAAGATTATGTTCATAAAACGTTCATGAGTTGTTAAGTGGAAGAGATTAAAGTGATTGTTGGCATGTTAGTAGAATTATTTGTTGCCTGTGCAGCATTTGTTCACAGCTTTTATTTGCCAGTAATGGCAGACAAGTAAAATGCAAGCATCTGAATTTGAAAATCTGCCCTAGCTCACAGGCTGTGTTTTGAAGTGATTGTTGTCTTTATTATTATTTCATGTGATGTTTAGTTGGTTAGAAATACTGAGTAGAAGAACAGGGGTTTTTCTGTGCTTTTGTGTACTGTTACTTTGTGACAATCCTCTTAATAGTGTGATTGGAAAATGATTTTATTAAAGAATGGGAATCTTTAGAAGCATGAGTGAGTATAGAGGACTGATGTTCAGCTTCTGGAGAAGGTAACTTCCATTAGAGCTGCCTTATAAATCCTTGGTGTGTTGGTCAGTTAGTCAGTATAGGAAAGGTGTGGAGATAATAAGTTGAAATGTAGTGCTTGGTGTGATTGTGTGGATCTAGATCTCTTTAGAATTAACTGTGAAATACATTCGGGCAGTAATGAGGGATCCAGTGGGTGTCTCTGCTGCCATCACCATCCATTAGAGAGTTCAGCTGTGCGTGAATGCTGCTCATTGTGCTGCTTTTGATTCATCCCAGCACAGTGTAAGTAAATGGCATCCATTCTGTGCCATATAAACAGCTCCTGTCTGCTGTACAAACAATGATGTTACAGTTTGAGTAAACATCTCTTTAGCTTTTAATAAGGGATACCAGCCTATTTGTAGGGCTTTTAGCCACAGTTGTATATGTTTTAGCTACAACAAGGAAACACAAACATGGGAGATGATACAGCAAACATTTACATTGCCTGATTATGCCCAGATGTACTCTGGCAATGTTGAAGGGTTCTGTGAGAGGTGATCTGGGGGATGGATTTTGTGCTTGTTAATGGCTGTGGTAGAACTGGTTTCCGTTGCATTCTATGATGCTGCAGGAATGTTTTGTACTATTCAGCTCTCTACATCAACTTCTAAAAACTATTTTTCCCCTCCCATTTTTAACAAGAAGTTCCCTCTAGCTCTTTGGGGCCATGTGGACAGGGATAGAGTAGATGTGTCTGTACAGGAATGGGTTTGAGTCAGCGTGTCGCAGCGGGCTGGCGCCGCTGCTGTACGTGCTGATGCAAAGCTCACTCTTTCAGCTGGTGCTGACTGTGGAACTTGACATTACCACTAGTTTTGCCACATGATAACTGCACTTAGCTCGATTTTGGAGATGTTTGAGATAATTAAAAATTCTAATCTTAATTGCTCTCTGGTTGCCAGGAGTGTTTTCTGTTAACAGCATGTCCGGTTTCTCTTCATCCAGCTTTCCCTCTGCCCCGTGACCATGTCAGCATTTTCTTGTCAGCATAACTTGTGTTTGGCTTCCTGAATTTACAGAAGGACTTGTTGTATTATGTGACAGTGTTTAGGCAATTTGAAAGTTTACAAAGCAGTGGCCATTCCTCCTGTTCTGTTCTAAACTGTGAAATCACAATTCCTGTCTGTAGCAGCCTGCAGAGCTGGATTTTCATTGCAAAATTGAAGATGAATGCTTCACTGTTTAACTTCTTGGGTTTTCAGTGAGTACGTGATGGCTGGTCACCAAGTGGTGGCAATTCTCTCAGTGAAGGAATTTGTGTGGATAAGAAACCTGAACTCTCCTTTCTCCACCATGTAGGTGCAGGGTTGCTATAAGTTAGGCATGTTGGTTACACTGATCACTCTATTTTCCAGATGTAGATCCACCTCTGAATTTCTGTAGTTGGTAGAATGACCAGTGCGATTTTTTTTTCATAAAAGCTTAGGGAGACTTATGAATTATTTTCTGAGATTCTAAAACAGGTACTACTTAATACATAATGCAAAAGGAAAACCTGTTTTCTTAATGTAAGAACACAAAGGTGGAACCAGCTGCACCATTAAGCGACCCTGATGCAACTTTGATGGTGCTTTTTTAATAGTAAATTAAATATTGATAACTTTTTCTCCCCTCTCACTTTCCAACACACTCTTAAAGGCTTTGCCAATTGTTTGTTTCTACAGAAAAACCGATCAAGCTTCTCTGTTTTTTTTTTTCCTCTTGATATTTATCAAATTTTAAGAGTTTGTTTGCAGTTTATGGGGAAAAACTGTAAGCTGTTTGCTTCTATACATAGATGAATCTGTGAAGGAAAAAACCTGCACAGCTCTACAGATCTCAGATGAGACAGGTTCACATATTGGTAAGGCTGAGCACAATGTCCCTTTGCTGCAGCAGAATCTTACCCAAGCTCAAGTAAACAATATATGAAATCAATCTAGTAAAATGGAAAATAAATGTGTCATTATATTCCAAATAAAAGACAGATGTTAGGAAGCCAGGGGTTACCAGGGCTGGTATGAAAACCATGCAGCAATGTGATGCTTGTTTGAACCATGTGTTAGCTTCTCAAGTGGGAATTGTGTGGCACAGAAACTCTTTGGGGTACTGGGGAAAACCCTTGTGCTTCAGAATTAGGAAAGTAGGGAGGTTAAGAGGAGATTTGTGAGGCTGTTGAACATTCTGTTGGGATGGAATTCAGTGTGAAGGGGAGCTGCTGGCTGCATGCAGTGGTCTGGCTCTGATGGTAACGTACAGGTAGTCTGAATCGTGGTCCCAGCAAGGTCTTGAAGAGCTCAGGTTTTGTCACTTTTTCATGTTCTAATATTGCATTACACTCAATTTTTTTCAAAAAATAGCAAGCTGACTGCTCATGTTGTCAATCCCAGGCTGAACATGGACATGCCAAGGTGATGTAAAAGTGAAGCCCTTTCTTTTCTGATGTATTGCTTGGCTCTTGTGTGTGCTTGCAACTTTATCTCTAAGGGGGTAGTCGAAGGTTCAAGGTTCTCAACATGTTTGGAGGATTACTCATCTAGTGTCTGCTTTAGCTTATTGTAATTTGGTGGCAGCATTGAACTGGATGCTTTGAGAAGTGAGTTCCGATGTGAAAGCTTCCCCCCTTTTCACTTCCCCCTATGATGTTCTGCTCACCTTGTGTCTTCCCCTGGGTGAAAGCAGATAGTGGGAGAACCTGAAGCTCAAGGTGAAGTTTGCAGAAGTTGTGACTAGATAGTTAGCCTTTTAGAGGCCAAATCAGGGTTCACATATAAAAAGCTTTTTTTAGTTTTGCAGTGCTTTATCTACATGTAGCAGGGAGGTGGACGCAGATGTGAACATCTGTAGCCATACTCTGTGGCTCTCCTAGAAACCCTCAATTCTGAGAATTTGATTGGTTTTTGTAGACACTAAGAACAAGTCTTGCCCTTCAATGTCAAGCTCTGAAGAGCTCACTCAGCAGGGGGATCTCTTCTGAAATGAGGCTGTTGATCTTTCTGCTCAGTTTGTTTGCTCTTTGGCAAGCAGTTTGTACAAGAAGTTCCTATCGCACAGATTGCTTTTGGTGTTAATTTGATGCAGGCTTCCCTGTCTGCCTTCCTGCAACTTCCCTTTACCAGTTTTTGGTCATTGCTGTAAGAGGGGTAGTTCATCTTCAGCTGGCTCCTAGACTCCTGGATGCTCTTACTGGGTCGTGAAGAGTGACAAGTATATAGCAAGGAGGGTTTTGGTATTTCCCCACATTGAATGGCTAAAAGCCCATCCATGATTGTTTTTTTAAATTAACCTCCATATGTATCCATGTTTCTGGAGCAGCCCTTCCTGCACCTTATCTACAGGAGGCTGGGGTGGAGAAGGATGGTGGGGGGTGAGAAACCTGCTCCAAAGCTGCTGAGGAGAGCCAGGAAAGGAAATAAATGAGTAGTGTCATGTCAAAATGCTCTTCTGCAGCAGCATGGGGAGAAAATAGTCATATTCTGACAGCAGAATCAATGGGGCCTCTTTTAAAACGAATGGGAATTTTTATCTCTTGAGGCTATTGTTGAGGGCAGACTGAGGCAAATGTTTAATGGGTTCATGCTTTTGAAATAATTCTGTAACTGTAAGGGAGAGGAACACGCTTTTAAAAATTGAGTGAGCAATTATGAAAAGAAGGTTAGTTGCCACTTCTGTAAATGGTTCCTTTTGTCACAGGTGAGTATTCAGCATTTGAACAAGTGTCATGGAGTCGGCAGTCAGAGCTGTCACCCAGTTTCTGTTGTGACTTCAGCCTTGGCGTGTGGTGATTTACATGTCTCTGAATGTGGGTGTGTGCAGCTGCAAGCTCAAGTACAGAGGTGGAACTTGTGGTTTGAAAGGGAACACAGCTCACAGAAACTCCAGAAAGAAGAGTGAGGAATTCCAACTTGAATTTCTTCCTTATAAAACACTAGTGCTCCTACTCCTGCTCTCGTATATGCACATATATATATAGGTGCATTGTGCAAATAGGGACCAAATGAATGCTCATTGACGGGGGAATTCATGCCTCAGCAGTTGACTGTAACCTACTCCTTTTGGTTAAGGTTGAAAGTGTTTACTCAGGTAACTTGCCAAGTTTGGTGCTTTGTTGGTTTGTTTTTAAAATGCTGGGAGCACCCAAAGCCTTTGTGTGTCCTCCCCTCGGTCACTGCAGGGGGAACCAGAACAGAAAAACATTTTTTTAAGAAATGAAAGAGTAGCTTGACTTTCAGAAATACTGAGATGAAATGACTTTTTCCCACCCCTTTACCTTGTCAAATTAACATGATTGTATGTTTCACTTTTTATGCTGAAGAGTTTCTGATCTTCAAAGGCAACTTTCAAAAAGACACACTGGTTCAGCCTAGAAGACTAATATTTTAGAAGGAATATTACCAGTAATAAAAAAGACAGAGTTATGATAGTTTGCATTAATTTTAATGACTTTCTGTACAGCTCTTGAGTCAAGATGTGAGAAATTAAAGGGAAACATGGTTCTTGGTTTGGCTGCAGTGTGTTTGTACCTGATGCACAGACACGTAGCCAGGCTGCACACAGCCTCCCCCTCTGGCTTCTGTGCTGGGACTTCATCTTTTAGACTGTTTAGGAGTTCACGACCCTGTGTCTGTAGGCTTGATCTCTGCCCTTCACATCTATGGGTGTTTTGGTGCTATAACAGTGTGTCTGTAGCTGGTGTGTTTGTAGGTGTTTGCTTATTATAAAGAGTTGCTCTAAAACTAATTGGCTTCATTTGGATAAGCTTACATACTTCATACTGCTTTGAACATTTTTTTTTCCTTCCCTCCTGTCAATCAGTTCCTAGATCATTAGTTTAATAAGTAATTGCTTTCCTGATCTGCGTTTTAGTTGCTGAAATGGAGGCAAGGTTAGAAATGGTAATAATCATATAGAATCCTTCAGTTGTAAGGGAAGCAGAAAACTTGAAGTGCAAGGTGTCTGGTAGTTAATATCCCTTTGTCTGAAGCACATCCCCAGCGGTTCATTAGTGGCTGAGACACAGCCCCGGCAAACACCAGCCCTGGCGAGCGCTGGCTGCGGCGACGTGTCTGTAGCCACATCCTCAGCCGTGTGTGGGAGCTGTGGGTAATTAAGATGGCAAACACTGGAGATGTAACATCCCCTCCCTCTTCCCTTAGAAAATCAGCTACATCATTGAAACAAGGCTTGAAAAGCATGCTCTGAAGCCAGAACAAACACAGAGAAATTTTTATCATAATGTTGCTTTTAAAAGTCCTAAATGTCCTCTATTTAAAATGAAATTCTTTTGTATTAGCCTGCTTTCATATGCTGGATTTCAGCAGGCTGCAGAATTGCCTGATTTGACTTTCTAATGTAACTGTAATGAATCTTCTGGGAAATGGAGCGATTGAGTGCATAGACTGTGCGACTCGTTGTAAAATATTCTGTCAGATCTGCTATATTTCTGTTTTTATTTTTTTTAGGGGAGGGCTGTCCCCGTCAGGTATTAAAGCCTAAACCAGATGTATTCTCTAGGGAACTTCAGGAGCTCAGTCTAATATTGCCTTGATTAAATATGTTTCCAGCATCACGTACATAAATACACTGGGTGATAGTAGTAGAGTTGTATTCGATTCAGAGAAGTGTATTTGGAGAGAGAAGAATAAAAATGACAATTATTGGCAGATAGTGTTTTAGTGGGCACAGCCAGAGCTGCTGTGTTATGTTCACACAGATAAGTGAAATATCTGGTGGGCAGAAGAGGGCTGTGTCCATCTGTGTTCCAGCTCGTGAGGACACTTGTGTAGATTGTCATTGTGTGAGTGTTGTGTTCTGGGCTTTATGGAGCAGCTGGTGAGCTTTTAAAAGGGATTTCTGTGATACCATCTTTTCTGGTAACTGCTGTATCCATAGTGTCTGTAATTGCTGTAATATGATGTTGTTTTATTTGTGTGAAGGAAATTGAACACTGGAGTTTAATAATTAAGGATTTATTAGTTAAAACCTCATATCATAATTAGCCAGATGCTGCTGTGTTGAAACATTTAGCTGCAATTAGTGCTTTTAAATTGAAGGGTCTTGCATTTAATACTGTATAGCCTTGACTTTGAAGATTTCAGTCTTTAGAACCTACTGGAGAACAATATTGAAAGTAAAAATTCTTTTTATTCTAATGAAAGGCAGTAATCCTACTGGAATTCCAGGCTAGGTAAGTGAAATTGAACAGTTTAGGTTTGGTTTATTTTTTTTCCCCTGAAGTGACACTGAATGGAATGTCTGGCAATAGGTGTTTTTTCTTTTCCTTAAGTAAAAGGTGTTTCTCTGATACAGTATGTGTTCACTTTGATTATGAAAGGTTTTTTCCTGTTTGTTTGCATTTTTTCATAGATACTGAAAGGAATACTGTGGCTCTGTTGTTCTGTTTTTGCCAGAGATATTATCAGGTGGTTGCCTGTATGGTTGTACTCTGAACTACAGGATCAGGGATGACGAATACATGGGACAGAATTTTTAAGAAATAGATTAGATTTTTGTCATGGACAATTATTTTTTAATAATACCAACTTGAGTGGTGTGATGAAGCATCCAGTGGGCTGTTCTGAGAGGAGATGATTATACTGGAGAGATACCAACTATGAATCATCTACACTAACCTCTTGTGAAGCGCAGCTTGCATTTTTAATGAAGGATGATTGCATTTCATAAACAGACCTTTAAAAATTAAAATAATATTGATCCACTTTCATGTAGCTCTACTGAAACAGTAAGTTATATATCTCCTAGCATCTCCTAATAATTTAAAAAAAATATAGCGAAGTGTGTAGAAAACTGTAAAGGGTTTATTTTTCTGTTGAAGTGTCTGGCTTGGGAACAGAAAGACCATTTGAAAAATATTGCCTGTCCCTCATGGGACAGAGAGGGGAGAAACCAAGAATCTAATACTCAGCTTGACATCTAATGGTGATCCTGGGTTGTACTTCTGTTCCTGGTCTGAAATGTCCATTATTTGGCCTGAAAGGCCACTTCCAGATGCTCTTGTAGATTATCTGTGTTGATGGTTTTTAAGGTGGAATATGTAGTCTTGCCTTTTTTTTTTTTTTTCCCCTCCCTGTTTTTGAGTTTCGTGTGACTTCAAGATGGCAGTTGGGACAGAGAGAGATGGTGTGATTCCAGAGCTGTGTTGTCCTCGGGGCTGGCAGCTGAGGTCTGTCCCCCTGCACTCTATGGCAGTGCCTGGTGTCTTGCACTGACTTGCATCTTCCCTCTCTAAAAGAAGTTCCATGGATCAGCCTTTTGTCAGAGCATTTGAAAAATGAAGGCTGTGTTTGAGTGAAAGGCTTGAAAAGCTGTGTGTGCCACCGCTTCAGCACCAAGGGTTTATTTCACGTCTTCCGAGTGTTCATGCTGTGTTTTAGCTACAAATGAAATTTTTCTGTCAGTTGTTGCCATTTTGTGTTCTGTTTTTGTGATCATCATCTCTTATAAAATGGCTTTATTGTGCACTGATCAGGTGTATCCTGACATAAATAAAACATGGGCAGTAATTGTGTGTGACAGGTTTGCAGGGCTCCCCCTCTGCCTGGCGCGCTGACAGCTCCAGCAGCCGCCGCCAGCCCCGGCCCTCGCAGCGTCCCCGGGGTAATTGGCTTTGACGGCTACTGGTTGCTGCAATAATGCTGATCCATGGGCTTGTGTGAGCTGCATAATGCCTCCAGGATTTTGTACCCATCAATATGTCCTCAGCTTGAATAATTTTTTTTCATACTTTTTCCGTGGCAGCTTATGAAAAGAAATGCTTGCTTCATTTACTATGTGTTTGGTTTCTACACAACCTCAGCTGTCACGGCAGATGAAAACAACATCCTGCAGCTCAGTACAAAATTCTTCTCTGTCTGCTGTTGGTACAAAGAAAATTCCCCCTGCAGTTAGTGATGGGAGACCCTTGCAGTTCAGGCCTCCTGTTTATATAGGTAAACTGATGTTTTAGAATTATCCATGATAATAGACTGTGATACTCTGGCAAGAGCACGATGGCTTTTATTTGTAAAACTTAATAAGCTGTGAGACAGAGCTGAGAATGTCAACAGGCAGAGAGTACATGGGAAGTGAGCATCATTTTGTCAGTTACAAACACGTGTTTGCTGCCTTAAGCAGTCTCTCAGGTTACTGTTGTGGTGTCTGGAGAAAAAAAAAAAAGATCTCCCTGTTGGTGGGTGATATTGATCACTCTTGATCTTATCAGGACATTCTGAGAGAGGGAGATTGAGGCAAATCTGCCTTAGTTGGATCCTAATCAATTGAAGGACTAGAGTTACTGGGTTCTCAACCCAATCTGGCACAACAAAGACCCTTGTTGTGGCTTTATTCACAACAGTTTCTCTACATAGACAAGCTGAATGTTTAGTCTGCTTCAGCTCTTCCATCCTCTACCTCGTGCCAGTGTGAAAGCTGCACTGTCTTGTGAGCAGATACCCTACCATGCAAAAGAGGATTAGGTTGCAATAATAGTCTATGGTGTATCTTCTAATTGCTCTCCAAAAGAGATCGATTTATTTTCAGGTGCACAAGTGACGAAATACAAAACTTGAGTTCACTTATTTTCTTAATCAAATGTACACTTCATGTAATACTTCAGATGTGCTCTTCTAAATAACCTCGTAATGATCCACAAGCTTGCCCTGACTTAAGAAGATTAAGGAATTAATGTCAAATTACAGACATAACTGCAAATAATATTTACCCTTTTGGCATGTAGGAGTGGTTGACAGTTGACAAACATGAAATGTGTGTATGAGATTTCTTTTACTTAAAGGAAGGATCACAAATGTTACAATAATCTAGCACTGGTGCGTTGTGTGTCTGAAGCCAGTGGTGCCATCACTCCTCTGTGGAGGGCTGGGCAAGGATCCAGGTGGATGCACCTGGCTGCCTTTTTTCTCTCTCTTTAGCTCTGCATCAGGCAGTTCCTTGGATATCAGTGAGGTCTGGAAAGCCAGAGGTGTCACTGCCTGAGTGTACGTGCACAGAGTGGTGGTGTGAGATAATTATAAAAAGCCTGAGAAGATTATCTGTGTTACATAATGCTGATGGAATTATGGTTCAATAAACACATTAATACAAGGGAGGGAGAAGATGCTCAGGCTTTGGCTGTGGGAGGCATAAATGTTGCTGCTGAAAGCCATGGCGTAATCTCCGAATGTGTGTTTTAAATTCAGTGTAGCCAGTTAGAACTAACGTGAGGTTTAGCTGTAAATGTAGTTTTAAGCTGTAAATGGCTTACCTTGATCTTTCTATTTTTGTCAAGTGAGAGGGAAATGAGGTTGGAGGAGACACTCTGTAACAAACAACGGGAAAGCTCCCCACATCACTCATCTGTCAGGTGAATTGCAGGTAAAGTGTTTTATGTGTGTGACAGTTTGCTTAGTTTCAGAACCAGAGCAGAGTGGTTCTGTGGGAAGAGTGGGCTGTACCAAATCAGTGGCTAGACTGTTGGTCTGTTCTGAGAACATCATCTGTGTGGATATATGTGGTAAAGATTTGTAGCTGTCTAAGTCTCTAGATTTATGTCACAATAGATGGCTTTTTTAATCCACTGTTCTCAACTGTTTGTTGATTTTTATGTTAAAAACCATATATATATATAAACATATGCATATATAAATGCACAAGATTGAAACTCTAAATCAGGTTGATTTTTCTTCTGTTATGTCTACTGGTACATAACTGGTCTATTCCCAGCGTTTGTGTAGGATGGTTCGGGTACCGTGGTGTGGGTGCTGTAAGGAAATGAGGGAGTTGGTGTTTGTGCCATTAATGAGGTGCTGACTGTAGAGGGCACTCAAAATCAATAGAGTGTTCTCCTCCTCAGCCCTAATGTGCAAAGATGACGTTTCAGAGAGGAAAAGCAATAAAAGCTGCTGAAGGGTCCTTTTGGTCGCTCCCTGGCCTCACGGTGCACTGGAAGAATGAATATTGCTTTGGTCTGCAGAGCCCACCTGGGAGATGTCTTAATTATTTAGCTCAGGGGGGTCCTTCACCAGGCTTCCAGATCTCTAATGTCTTACCTTTTGTTTTCATGCTGACTTAAAAACTTTGGATGTTTGAAGTATCTTTTCAGGCTTTTATACAGCATAAATAAAAGGATGAATGGCTCAGCCTCAGTGGCATTTTCTTCTTCTCTGGGACAAGGCTATTCTTTGGTGTGCAAAACTGGGGGTATGGTTGTTTGGGATCCCCTCTTCTGTATGGGATGTGCTCTGCTTTTTTCCTCTGGAAAAGTGTAACTCTTTCCCTCTGAATAATCCAGGTCATACAAAGCTCTTAATTTTTACCTCTGACTTGAGTGCTTACAAGGATAGTAATTGTTTCAGCCTGATGCAGTTTAAAACTTGTCTCCCATGTCAGTTATTAAATGTGAGAATAGCTGCAGGCTGTAGAATAAAATATTTGATTTACATTACCTCAGTATCTTGGGCTACAATGCCAGAACCGTATAGATTTGTTTGGTATAAAAGCTTCATATAAGAGCAGAAGTGGTGGCCTTCTAGGCCATTTCTGCTTGTGATTTCTATTTTAGCCCAGTGTGGTGATTTGTGTGGTTTAATGACGGTAATTCAGAGCTGGGAGATGAGTTGTCTGTAATTTGGAGCCTTTCTTGGTGTCAGAGCTTCTTATCAGCAGAGTGAACGGGAGTGGAACTGTGGGGATTACATGGAGTTTTCCTCCTTTCTCAAGTTAAAGGTTAAAGTTATTACAGGGCTGTGTGTTAGCCTTTGTTGGCATTGAGGGCTGCTTTGGACACTCGCCCATTGTTGCTGTGGACATACTTTTCCGCTTAGCGTGGCGAGCAGTTGTTTAATTGGAAAAGCTGTTACTTCTCTTGATCCTGACTACAGTAAAAATCAATGTCTTCTCTGCAGTCCAGACTAATAGGACTCAAACTCACTGAAGGATGAAAATGGATTAATCAACAGAGAACCATCTTAAAGGTTATTTAAAAAAAAACCCAAACACACAAACCAAACATCCCCCAGGCTCTGAAACTAATGAGCAAAACATGGTGCTTCCTGACAACGTTAGACCCTGCCCACTCATCGGTGTAAAAAAAAACTGCTGATACACAGTAGTCTCGTAGTTTTAAGCGTAGATTTAATTGAGAAAGCAGTATCAGGGGAATGACTCTGTGTTGTCTTACTCGGGGGGAAACCTGAAGTCTTGCAACAGGCAACTGCAAAGTCGGATCTCCTCGTGGTCTTTGTGGCCTGACTTGGGAGTGTTTTGGTGGGTTGGTGACACTTGTTGTAGGATGCTGCCACTAGATGGCGTCCTGCAGCTCATTAACAAATGGGCACTGATTGCTCTGAGACCTTCTAGGGAGATCTCTGCTGTTTTCTTGCAGTGGCTTTAAAGCTGTTTGTGTATTGTATTGTTGAAAACTTGCCATTTGCAAGTGTCCATGAATGCTTGTCTTTCCTGTAAATTTACTGTAGAACTTGTAAATATTTTCTTAACTTTTTGTTCTGTGGAATTGTCCCTTTGTGTGTTTGTTTTGGTCAGGGCTTGATTTGCAGCTTGTGGTCATTGGTTTGATCAGAAATGGGATGCCAGGGGTGGTCTCTTGTGTTTGACACTTTCCTGCAATAGTGCCTGCATGCCCATCTATCTGTGGTGCCTTGAGGTTATTTGGTCACCCATTTCTGATGGACATCAGGTGTTTTAAGTTTTTCTGTCTCAGTTTATGTGGACTGATGTGTTTTTTCTCCATATCATGAGAAGAGACGATTAAATAGAGGACCTGGGATGCCTTTTGTGTTAAACTAAATGCGTAAACTTAGTTGTGGTTCTTATTCTGGTTTGTTTTTTTTTAAAGTTTTTAAGATATGGATGCATGTGGGAAAGAATGAGCGTTTGACATTAAATGATATTTTTTCCTATGAGGGGAAAGCTGTATTGTTTGTGGAGGAAAAAGAGGAGGAATAAACTGAGAACATTTGGGGAAAACAAGGATTTTTTCCCTCTGTAACTGAACTGGAGTTGTGTGGTTTTGTGCTATTAACAGTTTTTCAAGCCTACAGGAGAAACTTCCTGTTTTTTAGAGCTTATCTCCCCGTCTGGAGGAAAAGATTATTATAGGTATGGTCACATCCTGTGGTTATCATCACTTAAAAAAAGACTTGAATTTTTTTAAGCCTTTGAATGTGAAAGCGATTACTGTGAGCTCTAATTATGTTTCCTATCTCCACTCTGATTTCACTAGAAGACCATAAACCCATTGCAAATCTTATGTATCTGTCAGTATAATTTCTGTTGTACTTGCTGTGGAGGGAAAATCCTCTTGGTGAGAAGGAATCAGCCTTGGGAGGGAGGGAGATGGTAGGAAACATTTGGCAGTCATTTCCTTCAGCCTGTAAGCAGGAGCATGTTTTGTGTTATAATAGTTTAAACATGCCACAGGCTGCCCATAGAGGTATCAGGTTTTCCAGTCCCCAAGTTACTTTGAGTGGAAACTGGAGGGAAGAACAGGCAAACTCCCATTGTTTAACGAGTGTTTGGAGAGAGTTGAAAAAGATGGATTTGCTCACTTCTTCCTACCTTCCTTTGCTTTGCTTCACCCCCTCCTTCCCTCTCACGTCTAACTATTGAGAGGTTTATTTTGCTTTTTCATGTACAGCTGAGAGCATATTTATTGTTTGGGTTTTTTTAAAAAATCAGCTTCTTGAATTTTCAATATGCCATATTTCTCTTTTAAATGCAAATTTTTCTTGACAAATACTTGTTTGTTCTTGCTCAAGGTAATACCTTCTAAAATACACTGTTTGTTGTTGGTTTGTAGTTGAATTGAAGGAACTGCTGCTGTCTTGCTGTAAGTACCACAGAACTGGCAGACACCTTTGGGTTTTGTTTTGATATTCTTGGCTTACAATGCACCATTCTGCAATAAGGAGTTTTCCCAGGGCAGGGATTTTCTACAAAAACATTTTTGAATTTAAATATTGGTCCCTACAGAGATGAGGAAGCAAACCAGATGAAAAAGTTTGAAAGAAGTGTTTTTTGTGAGTAGCAGACATGAACTCTTTTGCTTAGATTTTTGTCCTGCCTGGTGAGGTTTCAGTTCCTGGCTGTGGAGGATGTGGTTGGGTTTTGGGGTACTTGGTCCCTGTATCACCCTATCCCAGCAGCATTTATTTCACTTCCTACTTACTTACCTGTGACCATACCATGTAACATTTTAAACTTTTTGCCAAGTTGCTCCATTCCTCTGCTCATTCATCTCCTTTCCTTGTTTGTTTGGTTTTTTTCCTATTCCTTTCCCGTGGAACTCTGAGGTTTCAACTGCTGGCTCCTGAATTGCCGTTAGTCTTCATGTCTCCTGAAAAGCAGCTCATGATTGGGGTTTTTTTTGGAGGATTTTTGTTTGCTCATGATACTTGTGCTTCCCATCAGGTGGAATTGGCCTCAAGGTGTTGGCTGGCAGGGGCAGCAGAGGGGGCCGTTGGTGGCAGTTGTGGTGGCAGTTACAGCCAGAAGAGTCAGTTCTTGGGCTCTAGAGCAGTTGGAGGCTGAAGCTCCTCAGGGTTTTGTGTGCTTGACAGAGTCCTCCTTTCCCAGAGGACTGGTGTGCTCTCACATTTTAGCAGTGACCTATAAGCACGTGGAGCTTGACGGAATACTGTGTAAGTAAAACCAGGAGGTGTTGGGCCATAAGCTGCATGATGGTATTAGTGCTTGGGCTTAGCAGGGTGTGGGTCAGACACTGGGGAATGCTGATGGTGAGTAGCTCTTGTAGTTGGAGGTAGTGTGTCTATACTTAATATTCCTCAAATTTGTATGTCTGTTTAATATTCGCCAAATGCGGTAGATTTGTGCAAAGTCATGAATTATTTGTGTTTGTTATGAGTAGCATGTCTAGGAAGCAGCACATTTTGCAGCCCTTTGAAGATACACTGTCTGTCACTTCTCAGAGCTCAATCTTTCATGAGCTGACGTGCGTAGGTACGGGGTACAAAGTGTTACTGCATTCCCAGAAAGCGCTGAAAACAAAACTGCGAGTTACCAGGTGTTTTCCCATCTCAGCTCAGGAGAGATGGTTCACTGGCTGTGCTGGGTTCACAGGGCCTTTAAGCAGCATTAGGGATTATTGATAAATTGTAAGTTAAGGCTTTATTTTTTTCCAGATTTTCAGCCTCTGTTGTTTATTGTCATGACCCTCATGGTGGTTCCTCAGCTAGGTGTTGTGTTTAATTAGAGCAGTTCTTACACAGTCGGGTTGGGCTCCCTCGCTTGCCTGCTTGGCCCGCAGCAGCTTTGCTGTAGGCGCATCCCCTGTCTCCCTTCATTAGGGGTTAATGGCCCTGACGTGAGGAGCTTGTTTTGATAAATGGAGGCTGCCGGGAAAACCGGCCTGGATTGTGTGGGGTGGGATGGAGCTCCATCTCATTGTGTCAGACCAGCTCGATGATACCAGCGCCTGGTGCGGGGTGTGTGAGCGGCTGTGGGGGTCACCATCACTGGGGTGTCACTGCCCGAGCCCCTCGGGTCCCTCCTCTCGTCCTTCTGCAAGTACCTCCTGCCTGAGCAGCCTTGGTGGGGTTTGTGAACATACAGCTGGCAAGGCTGAGGGCTGCTTTTGCTCTTTTTCACATGTGCATGCTTTTAGTTTTGCTCTTAAGCTTACAACAGCATTTCTTATATAATGCTGGGAGTAACAAAAGTGTATTTCATGACCAAGAAATTATTTTTTTCCTCTTTGACCCATTTCCAAAAGACAAGATAAAATTTATCTGTTGCAGAATGGAGCTTGAGGCTCCACTCTGGGCATGGAGTTTTTAATATAGCCCATGAAATGGGGGCACATCTCTCATAGGAGAGCAGTTAGTGAGAGCTGGGTTGTTTCTGATGGGGTGACTGATTGCTGGAGATCTTCTGCTCAGTCAGAAAACTCCAAATTTGAGTATGTTCTTCCAATATACATGCTGACTTTTAAGGTTTGTGGTCCCAGTTGGCTGGGTTATCTGTCCTAGAAGCATAAGGTGTTTTGAACAAATACCATCAAATAGTGTATTTTTCAAATAAACATAATTTGGCCTGGATGAACTTAGTGCTGGAAAACATTTTGGGAAGTCGTTAAAGTAAACACTGGTATAAATACACACTGGAGCAGTAAGTTCCAGGTGTCAGGCCACATTTGATTAGAAAATTGAAGGAAGGATAAATGCTTTGTGGTTGCTTTGTGCTGACTGGGGGATTGAGTTTCAGCTCTGGCAGCTCTGGAACTCTCACACGGCTACTTGGTTACGGAGCTTATTTTGCACCAGTTCTTTGGGAGATGGGCTCTGGTTCTGAGCTGTTAGAGATGAATGTTGCAGGAGCTCACCAGCTTCAATTTGTATTGATCGGAGCAGCCCCGCAGTGTGGCAAGGGCGTTGGAATTCATCAGCTACTTCAGCTGCCTTGGTGGCTTTGGGTGGTTATTTCTAGAAGGTGCAGAATAAATTTTGAAGTTGGTCCTTTATCCCCTGAAGGACTCAAGTGATGTGGCACAAACATGGGAGAAATACTTAAGGATGCTACAAATAATTAACATCTAGAAGGAATAAGCTGGTAGACAGTACTAGAGCGCTGGGTCTGTGAACCTTGATTAGAGTTTTTAAAATTTTGAAACTTGGCTGTGTAAAACCAGCTCCGAGCTGTGCACCCCCGTTGATAGAGTAGGTAAAATGCTCCTAGGAAAGGGTTGGCTTGGCAAGGAGGAGGCGTCTGCTGTCCCTAAGGGGCTGTACAGGTGACTCCTGTGTTTTATCCCGCAGGAGAAATGGCAGAGTTTTGCTGGAGAGAGAGTTTGTGCCTGGAGCTGGAGGGTCAGGGTGAGGTGTTCAGGGACAGTGTGAGACACCGAGGGTTGCACAACGACACGTGCTAAGAGATAATATTGCCAATTAAATACAATTAAAATGAAGGGGTTTTGTTGAGCAGATGAATTTCTGACATCGTAGAAAGGACTTGAAACAAAATTGCTTACCAAGGGGCTACACGGCGGTGGAGCCCCGTGTCTGACCGCGGGCCGGGTCCCCCTCCCTCTCGCCCCCGCCCGCGTCGCCGGCGGAGGGACAGGGGCGGGGGCTGCGTCTCGCTCCCGCACGTCTCTTTGGCGGAGGCGTTTTCTCGCTGACCAGGCGATTAAAGAGCCGCCATCNACCGGGGAGCGGCGCCGGGCCGGGCCGCTGCCGTGCGGTGCGTGAGAACCGGGCGCGGGGGGGGGTGGAGGAACGACGACGACGCGGGTTCCGCGCCGGGTTTTCCCCGGGGCCGCGGCGAGGCCGAGAGACGCCGTTGGCTCCGCCGC
>VZTY01001043.1:50764-90075 GCA_013400935.1 Turnix velox | reverse complement strand
GGGGCGGGGGCTGCGTCTCGCTCCCGCACGTCTCTTTGGCGGAGGCGTTTTCTCGCTGACCAGGCGATTAAAGAGCCGCCATCAATCACGGGGCTCTCGGTTCCGGTGGGGCGGAGGCGGGGGCGGGCCGCCGCCGGGAAGGAGCGTGTCCCTCCGCCTGCCCGCACCGGGGAGCGGCGCCGGGCCGGGCCGCTGCCGTGCGGTGCGTGAGAACCGGGCGCGGGGGGGGGTGGAGGAACGACGACGACGCGGGTTCCGCGCCGGGTTTTCCCCGGGGCCGCGGCGAGGCCGAGAGACGCCGTTGGCTCCGCCGCCCGCTCCTCGCCCCGGCCCAGCTNTCCTTTTGTTCACCGGCTGCGCCCTCCCCTCGCCCCGCTCCCTTCCCCGCGCCCTCCTCTTCCTCGCCGCTCCGCCGGGTCACCCCCTCCCCCGGCGGGAGACACCGGGAAGCCCGGGGCGGCCGAGCCCGGGCTGGCGGTGAGTGAGCGCCCCGGGGCCGGAGAGGGAGGGGACCCCGGGGAGGGGGGACCCCGGTCGGGGCTGGCTGCTGAACCCCTGTGTGAGGGCAGACGGAGGGGTCTCCCCCGCCGCTGGGGCTCTGTGTTCCCGGGAGGAGCTGCTCTAAAGTTGAGTGCTCTGTGGTCGCTGACAGCTCAGACTCCGGGGTGGAGGAGCTTGACTTCAGTCTCTCTTCCCCTTTGGTACTCGAGGGTTTTGGTTCTTCTCAGAAGAAGGCGGGTTGACCCGGGAGAGGAGGCGACAGCTTTTATTGACCTAGGAAGTTCTGAGGAGGCTTTGAAATTTTCTTTCCGTGACAAATGCTTCACTTGTGTGCTCTAAATATAAACAGTTCAGTGAATGGGAGTGCTGTGTTTAATTCAGTGATTTTGGTTTTTTTTTCTTTTTCTAAACGAATGAGATAAGGAGATAAGGATTGCGTTTTCCTTATGCTGAAAGAAAGTACTTTTCCCTGGACTTGATAAAATGGAATGCCTTTGAAGTACTAATTGGTACGATGTGTGGTGTAACTTTTTTTAGTGGTGTTTAATGGTGTTTGAAGATAGCGACGGGGGATCTGCCGGGCCACTTTATTTCCTGAGGAAGAAACCGGCTCTGCTTTGTTTTTGCAGTTGGATTTAAGCTCCAACGTGGGGCATTGTGTAGCCTGCATGGCCTCCCTGCAGCAGATGGGGCTGCTGAGGTGCTGACAAGGCCACTTAGTATTGTTATTTCTTTACAAAACTTCTCACTAATGTCAGCCATGAAGTAGAAAAGTGGAGGATGGAATTTTAGTATATGTTCAGATATTCCACCAATACCTTTCCCCTGAGAACACAGTTTAAGTAAACTGGATTTTAAACCCTTGGACTGAACCCTATTCCCATGTAAAGCCGTTAATCTGCAGACAATTAGTTCCAGACACATGACCAACTGCATTTTTGTCAGTTTTTCTTCTTACAGGCAATTCCATTTTGGAATACTTTGTGCCAAGTGACTGTCAGAAGTTTTTAGGTGTGCAGCAGGATGTTGGGAATTGTGTGGGAGCAGCAGTTGGAAGCTTTTGCTCAGTGATGTTTACACTGCTTTGTAGAGGGAAAGGTAGGCTGGAGCCCAGAGCCGTGGGGGGGTGACTGTCCCTGGCAGGGCCAGGTGTCTCAAGCGGTGGGAGCCATGGTCGGATGTGGCTGCAGATGGAGCTACTGGGGATTACCCCATAACCCCCCTCCCAGGCTGTCGCTGTGTGATGCCTCAGCCCCTAGGGCTCGAGAGCACGTTTGAAGACTCAAGCTGGGTATATTCACTTCAGACGTCTTTCCAGAGAGCAGCAGTTAAGAATTTGTCTTGTTTTGTGGTTAGGATTTATGAATTGAGGCAAGGGCTGACGTAATCTACCCTACCACTTCCTTTGTGTGTGTGTGAGGGTTGATAGTGCTTTGTTTTACTCAAAACAGCCGAGGCTGTTTCTTAAACAATTCTCTCTCCTTTTATGCTGTGGCCTTCGATGTAAGCAGGAGACTTGTTAAAGTTGGGTGTGATTATGTCTCTTTGAGGAAATGATTCCTTTCTTTTGTCTCTAAGGTTCGGTGCATTGCTTGTTTGCTGAGTGGATGAGACTTTAGTTTTAATGACTGTGATGATGAGTACAGTTGCTCCTCAGGAGGCACTGGTGGCCTCTGCATCTCTGCTGGGGCTGCAGAGAGTCCCTCGGTGGGGATCAGCCCCTCTTTGCCTCATTTCTGTGGGGATGATGGGATGGTGCTTTCATTTCCTAATGTGGGTGGTTAATAACTCATCTGCAAGAGCTTTGTTTGGGTTTTTGTGTGTGGGAAAGCAAGCTATTTTGTTTAATTCTAAATGTACCTGGTCGCTGCTTTGCCTAAGAGGAGGCAGAAGATTTTACAGGACGAGTGATGTTTGGTGGATTTTATTGATTTTTTTTCCAGGACGTGTAAGTGCTGGCTAATATGTGTAAAGAAGCATTTGGGGAAGAAGGGTCATGTCAGGGAGAGGGGAATCCTGGCTGGCGTGGTTCAACACATTACATCACCAGGGCCTTGCCCAGCCCTGCTCTTCAACCTCTTCTGGTGTAGAGAGCTGGTTCTCCCAGAACAAATGTCCCTCTTGGTAAAGAAAGCAGAGGCTTCCTTTCAGATCATGTAATGCTCTGAAGTAATAAAGGAGAGGATCTGGTCCTGTAAGCTAGCTTCTGTTTGTGAAATGCACCATGAAGCATCTTTAAATGGGGAAAACCTGATTTTATACCTCATGTTTTTGAATAGAGCTCAAATTCTTTCCAGAAGAATGGGCAAAAATAATATTTATTCTGAAGCTTGCCTGGGGTAGTGGTTTGAGTTCTGACCTTTGGATGCGAAGTGAGAACAAATAGTGTTGAAAAATGTAAATGATTAAAACAAGCTGGCTGCCTTTGGGAAGGTTTTTTTATCAGGTTTTGCCAAGAAAAAGTCTTGGTGGTTGGATAAACATTTAACTACAGGAATAAATTGTGTTTGATTGTGATGTATAGATTTTCTTACAACCACATGGATTTTTTTCTATAATAATGGGTTTGAGTTGAGGCTTTCTCTAACATTAGTAAGGGTATTTCCATCCCTTGCTCTCATGTCTCTTCTTGTTCAGCGTTAGTCAAGTAACGACAATGAAATATTCTGAAACTTTAAAATGCTTAGGTTTGTTCTTTACTTGGGAGGTTTTGACCTGTTAATCTAATAATTCTACGAAATCAAAATATTTACCTAAAACAGGACCAGTGTGACTGGGGAACTCCCAGCCCTGCTGTGGTTGCCAGTGGCCACCTGCCAGATGGTGCCTGGAAAAGCAGAGACCCTGCAGAGAGCAGGAGATGCATTAACCAAGCTCTAGTTAAGCCTCCAAACTTGGGTATTTGTATTTTTTCATTGTGAGCTTTCTTGGTGTCAGTCAGTGACTGATGGCTGGAGTGGCCTCAGCAGGTCGTTAAATTCCAGCCAGTGTGAAAATGACTGAGCTGTGATGTGAGAGTCCACGCAGTTCAAGCACTCACGGCTGGGGAATTTCTTGAAGTTTGACAAAGTAACAGTAACTCAGTGTATAACAAAAGCACTGAAGTATTTTGAATTTAATCTGAGAGAAACAAGAATTTCAGCCTGAAGTGCTGTGGAGAGCTTTGTTCAGTCCTGCAGTGTTTCTTCTTGTATTCTTTAGTTTCTGATCTCTAAAGAACAAAAAAGATCTCTCATACATAGGTGCAGATGCTACTACTTGCAATTTATAGATTATGCTGGGAAAGTAATTAGTTTTCCTTCAAAACGAATAGGTTATTTACTCTCTACAGTGAATTTTGTATCAACAGCAATAGAAAATGCCCCTCAAACTTGCCTTGGGGAATTTCCCAGCCTCTGGAAATCTGAGACATCTTGTGTTGAGTCCCCCTGGACTATTGCTATCACTGTTATCTGCAGCTTCTCTGGCAATTGACAGGTTCATTGTAGTGTCTTTGACTGGAGTTTCCTTGGATTCCCCTTGTGTGTTATCACAACGATGGCAGCTGCTCTAAGGAGGGAAGAAAATAGAATCATTTCCTACCTGGATGATCAGTTCATTCAGGAAATGCCTGAGAGATTCAGGCACAGCCGGAATTGTATCAGCAGAAGCAATTTGTCTCTTTGACTGTTTCCATCGCTGGAAGTCTCAGCCAACAGGGACCGGAATTACTGTAGTATGAGATTCATGTGAGAGTGAAGGAATTTCAAACACACAGGTTTGCTGACTTCTCAGCTGAATTATTAAATATCAAAATAGTCTTTTTCCTTCTCTAATGGGGTTTCAGATGCTTAAGGATGAGCAGTCAATGTTCCAAAGGCCCTGACTTTCATTCTACAGCAGCCCGTGCACTGGGCTGTTTTCAGGTTGCCCCAAATAGCAGCTTCCTAGAAACTCATGAATTGGATGTTGGTGGATTCAGCTTTAGCTAAATTGGTGAACTTGGGGGCAAAAGAAAAAAGACTTGCCTTTGGATGTGGGATGCACCCTTCCTGAAATAGCTTCCTTTCATGGCTAGTTACAGAGAAACAGTGTGTTATGGTCCTTATTCAGTAGTAGCTGTGGCTGTTGAAGCTGCTGCTCTTGAGTGTTATTAGCAGGCTGTGGTTGAGGATCATGGCTGCAGGGCCAAGCTGTAAATGCTCCTGTAACAGTGTGTCCATTTTTTCATCATCTAAAATTGCATTGAATGAATCAAAAAGCTGCAGTTGGTCTTAACTGCATTTCATCAGGGAGGTAGCTTAAAACATTTCACAGACGCTTCATAAGTGGTTATTTCTATGAATGCCTTGTATTTTACTGGTTTGTGTTTTGCATACTGAGGTGCTTCAGGGTATGGGGTTTTCTTTGGTTTTAATTTTTATTTTCAGGAATAGAAAGAGTTTTCAGTATTAACGTGTCCTTTTCCCTCTTTCTCCTCCTGACCGCCTCAAGAACCTTTTTAAAACGCTGGGGTTGTTGGAGTGGTTGAATTTTTCCTGGATTTGAGTGAGAAATTCAGAAGACTGAAGCCCAGGCTCACTGTCTACCTTTCACGGAGGCCCAGCCGTGAGAGGACAGAAGAAGGCACGTGGCGAATCATGACAGCAGACAAAGAAAAAGACAAAGAAAAAGAGAAGGACAGGGATAGAGACCGGGATAAGGAGCGAGACAAGAGAGACAAGGTGAGGGAGAGTGAAAATTCGCGTCCTCGGCGGAGCTGTACCTTGGAAGGAGGTGCCAAGAATTATGCAGAGAGTGACCACAGTGAAGATGAGGACAATGACAACAACAGTGCCACCACAGAGGAGTCCACCAAGAAAAGCAAAAAGAAACCACCGAAAAAGAAGTCTCGATATGAAAGAACAGACAACGGTGAAATCACTTCCTTTATCACAGAGGATGATGTTGTGTACAGGCCTGGAGGTAAGAAATTCTTATGTTTCGTTTGCTTTGAAAGTAAATTTGCACCAGAGCTACCAGAATTTGCTTTGTGTTGGTCCTGGAACACTTGGCCTAGTATGCAAAACAATAGGAATGTGTCTCCCTTCCCCTCTGAGATGCCTGAAACAGTCACTATGTGGGACAGATACTGGAGTTCTTAGTTTAGCTGCTTTTTTTTTTAAGGCATGGGAGGTCTCTGTCAGTAGGATAAAAGCCAGATATTGCTGCTGGAAAATGCATCTTGAGCTGAGTACTAACTTTTCTGGATTTGTAGGTTGATGTTTTGTTAGATTTCTGTCCCCAAGTGATCTTTGGAGGCATCACAATCCCTGAGCTATTGCCTGCATGGGTGTGAGAGAGGGGAAAAGACTGAATTTGCAGGTTGAAGGCACTGGTGTGAGATACTGCTGCTGCCTTGTCACCTCACGTAGCAAAGTGAGATCTTGCACACTTCTCACTTGCATGCACTCTCTATTGCACTGTTTGGAGCTGTTTTTCAAAGGAAGCACTTCATCATAAGCTAGCAAATAGTTTGTGGTCATCAGTGGCTGAGACGTGAAACCTGCAGGGGCAGGGTTATTGCACCACCACAATGAGGAAAATAACAAAAGATGGGTCATGTTCCCTGTGAGTTCACAGCCCTTTCTGTAAGAAAATTCTTGATTTATATCACAATTGCTAATGTAGTGTGTGAATGCACCTTGCAATAAGTGCAGGGCTGTGGAGGTGCATGAACAGTGCAGAGATGTAATTGGTGTGGGAAATGATGTCGCTGGGTACCTGAACCACAGAGCAGTTGCTTTTATAATGTTGGGAACTGTGGACTACAATTAGCTGTCATTAATTTTGTTGAATAGAAATATGTTCCATTTATTGTACAATCAGGAGCCAGGCTTGAATGAGTTTAAATAGATGAAATTTAAATTATACTGACAGTCCATTAAACAGCAGCAAAACCCCTTAAAGAAAATGGATTTGCTGTGATACCAGTTTATAATAAAATCATTTGCCAAGTAGAACTCTGGGCCTGGCAAGGGGAATAGTCCCGTGAGTTTCCAATGAACACAGTAAATTGGTTGGAGCATTTATTGCAGAGCAGGGCACAGCATGTTGTTTCCTGATGAGGAGCCAGCAGTGTTGTTTGAAATGTGCTCGGCAGCAGCACCAGAACCAGCCTGGGGTGTGTTTGTCTTCAGCCATGTGGGGGGAGAGGCAGCTCTGCACTCCCCTACCTCTCAGCCCTCCTATTTCCACTTAAAACAATGAATTTGTCACTCCCAATGCATTCCTGTCTTTTATTTCCCTGTGTTTGTTAATAAGCCATTATGCTAAATGCATTGCTGAAGGCATGTAAATATCCTTTAACTCTGGGATGTAAATATGGTTACTACATGAGCTGCAGCATTTGATCTGATAGTTCCATGTCTTCAGAGTGGGGAGGTGAGACTGATTTTAGCAGAAGATCTGCAAGTCCGTGCACTGAAGTTCTAATTTTAAAAGCAGCTTTTAGTCAGGGAATATTAATGTCACCCTTCAGAACTAGGGCACATCTGGTGAGTATCACAAGCCCAAAGGCATAACGACTCTCTGCCATGTGGTGTAGAAATGCTTCATCTCCACTGGGATGTTTTACATGAAACAGGGGTGTAAGAGGAAGTGTGTTGGTGGCTGGTGAACCCCACTGGCTGTGTGGGGAAATTGAGTTGTCTTATACTGTAGTGGCAAAGGTTATGGAGAGGCCTTCTGCTTTCCTCCCCTCCTTCTTTGAGACTTGGCTGCCTTATCACCCATGGCCACTGTGGGGGGACCAGATGAGATGATCACTTCTGTGAGGTGGGCAGGGGAAGGTGACACATGGATGCCAGGTGCTGGAGTGTAAGCAGAGAGTGAATTCAGAGTCCAGAGTTCCCTCTGTAGTTCCTGCTCCCTGCTTGCTCTTATTTACCAATAAATGCAGGGCGATGTGACCCTGACCATCTTCCAGTGAAATAAATGTATATTAATATTGCAGGAGCAAGTAGGAGTCTGGAACTCACCTTTGCTATGAATTCCTTTCTAGAATAATAGATGTTGAAATAACTGACCAGGAGGTGTCTGAGGGTGAGTTCATGTGGGTTCATTGTGTTCCAGGCTGACAAACAGCCTCAGGCCTCAGACTTCCAGTAGTGTGAGAAGAGTTCCTGTCATTCAGCTCCTGTAAACCTGCTGATCAGGAAGAGAATTCAGAAGCAAGTGAACTTGTCTGTGTGAGGAGCATCTTTATGTTGTGATTTTAAGTGGGTTTTTTGGCTATTTCTTTATGACAAATGGGATGTCTTTTGTCTTTGTCATGAAGGGGCCTGAGCAGCAGCCTGAGAGCTGGCTGAAGTTGTCACTCTGATGCTTTTCTCTGCAATAAGTCCTTGGTTATCATGGGAGTTTTTGAACCATTATCCTCCTTGATCAGGTCTTTTGCAAGACACAAAGCAGGGGTTTAGGTGTTTTTTGAAATGTGCCTTACAAAACTCTTACAACATTTGAATTTTGCTGAAGAAATATAAATAGGTCCTTGTAGAATCATTAATGTAATTGCTGGGGTTCTTTGGCTTCTGTCTTGGGAGCAGAAATTTCCTCTGAATTGTTGTCCTTTTAAACACTTATTTGTTTTTGGGAGGCCATCTCTGCCTTCCAGCCCTGTGTGTTTTCTGATTTCTAAGGTTGTTGCCCTTAATCAGGCACATCTTTCCCATCCTTCACATTCCTTTCCCATCTTCTGTTGGGAGAGTTGCCAAGAAGGTTTCTAGTACACCAGACCTTATTTTACAGCATCCTTGTAGAGTCCAGTTGTCAATGGCAAAAAAACCCTAATCATGACTTCATTTGTCACATCACACGTAATCTGAGAAAGCCCAGTTCTTCCCTGAGGTGAGTCTCATTTAGTTTGCTGCTTTTCATCTGTGACGCTTTGCCTTGCTTTCCTTCACAATTAGAAGAGAAAATATGTTACTACCAGGCTTTCACCAGCCACTAAGCACTGGAGATCTGATTAGTTCCTTGTCTTATGTGGATCTGGTTCACAGGTGGTGCCCTGGTCATTTTTAATAACTAAAATCTGAATAGTTTCATATGACATCCTTTTGTTTTTCTAGCCAAATGTCTGTTCAAATCAAAGTTAATTTTTGTGCAGTTAATTCCCTTATTTATCATCATAAAGCATTGAGGTTCTATTTTTAGATCACCCTCAGAATAAATTACACGTTATGCAAATGAAATGATGGCTCAGTCTAAGCTTAAGCTGTTTTTGAATTTACCCTCTTTATCTTCATTCTTGGAGGTAGAGAAGCTAATTTCCATTATTTTAGCATCTTGTGGTTTTTTTGCAGATTGTGTATATATTGAAAGCCGGCGGCCTAACACCCCCTATTTCATCTGCAGCATCCAAGACTTCAAACTGGTAAGGAAAACTTTCCACCTCTCCTCCTTTCCCATGGCTCCTTCTCCAGCAAAATGGCCAATTCATGACGATGTTGCCTAGGCTGTGTCTTCCTGTCACTCCCTGACCAGCTCTTTACCTCTCAAAATAGCAGTTCCTTTGCTATTCAGGCAGAGACCAGTCTTTGCCGTGGGCTCCATTAACTGGGCTGGAGAGTTCACAGCGTGCTCCTCTGATCCTGTCCCTCAAACCTTGCTCAGCGTGGATCTCAGTGTTTAGTGAAAAAGTCCAAATTGCCTTTTGAAGTTTTTCCTTCTTTCCGGAGAGACAGATCCCAGCCAGCAAATGGATTTTGGCAGCATGCTTCTGATTTATCCTATTTTGACTTAATTTGATGTTGAATTTAAAATGCTAATGGGCTGCACTTTGAATTGGGGCATCAGAGAGAAACTTTAAAGCAGGGGGAAAATGGTGAATTTGCCATTCAAAAGCAACCATTATTAATTGTGATGCAGCTTGCCCTTTGTGCCTGTGTGTTTACTTGATGGAAGCATCTCGTCTGTGGGCTTTCTCCTTGAAGCCTGATGTGAATGGAGCACAGTGGATGGCCCCAGGGCCCCGTAAGGATTTATGGGCTGGCTGCAGAGGCAGAAGTGCATAAAGAGACAGTTGTGAAACGCCGCCAGTGCCCGCTAATAGAAAAGCTGTGTGGGATGACCTTGGCTGTGTGGGCCTGTGGGAGCATTTTGCTGTTATCCAAAGGATTATAAAATGGAAAGTATTGCAGATCACCTGGAATAAAGAGGAAAAATTAGAAGAAATATGAAGTTTGTTGATTTAGGCGGTTAATGCTTCCTCTCCTTTGCATTCTACTTGCATAGGGGCCAGCATTTCAGGAAATGTTAGAATTGCATTGGTTATTCTCTGTGCTTTTACAGGAGTTGGTGTTTTTGAATGCAAATGTCTGGGTGAGGTCTCTGTAGCCACAAGCATTTATATATTTAAAGGCCTCATTCTGTTTGTAGATGAATTGACATTCTGTTCCTGAGCTGCAGCTGAATTAATTTGTGGCTAATTTTTCCTGGGCAGTTATGAGGCAACGTGACCTTTCCTTTTTTTGGTGTGGAAAAAATGCTGATTAATATAGACTCTTGTTTCTTCAGCTTCATCCCCGCATCTACAGCCAGGAAAAGGCTGAAAGATTTTCTTTCTCCTCAAAACCTTTGCTGGAGCTGCTGTGCCCTGTTGTTGGGTCCTGCCTTCATGGCCAGGTTGCCTCTCGAGGTGTGGTCAGGGAGAGATGGAAGTGCCTTTTGGAGGAATTCTTTTTTAAATGTAGCCTATGAATTAGCTTGGCTTTTCTGTCTAATATGAAGCAGATTGAAATGCTGCTGTGATTTTGATGGGAGTGGAAGGTGGGAGATGGGTATGAAAATGTAGATGGAGGGGCTTGGGCCAAGGAGGGATGAAGAATCGGAGGTGACAGGTTGAGGATTGTGGGGCAGGAACTGCGTGTGATTAAATGCTGCAATGCTGTCACTGAGCCACGAGGCTGGAGATAACATTCTCTCCCTGTGCTGAAAACAAGAATCAATACCAACTCCTTGACAGGGGCTAAATTATTAAATAGAGCCTTTCTTACAATGTTTCATTATCTGGGATTTACCTCAGCTGGTGACTTGTCAGCAGCACAGGAGATTTGCTGGGTATTTTGTATTAAAATCACTCTAGATGCTTATGAGTCTTTTTGGTAATTCTTTTCCTCTTTACAGTGCTTTTCCATGGATATTTTTTTTCAGTTTACTTTTGCCCAGATGACACTTTGAATTTTCAGACATATTTTAAGCCATGGTGCACAGTGGGGTTTGGTCTTGTCGCGTGCGTGTGGAAAAGAATTTCTCATTGCAGTAACAGTGTTCAAGTGCTGAGTTGATTTGCTTTTGGTGTGTGTGAAATTAGCAAGGTATTTGAAATATCTTTCAAGTGGAAGTTGAGAACTGAGGGAGGAGGATTTATGGGTGTTGGAGTTCTCCTGAACTGTTGTAGCTTCTGAAGGCAGGAGCAGAACCTGTCCATTCTGAGCCCCTGTGGAATAACCCAAAAGTAGGTTTTGTTGTGGTTATTTTATTTAGTGATGTGATTAACTGTGCGTTTTGGTGTTCTTTGATATTCAGAAGGCAGCAAGGAGGGTCTCGGTGCTGGCATCTGGCCCCATCTGGGGGCTGCTGAGGCCTTACCCCACAAAGGCCCTTGTGCAGTGGAGGGACTGCAGTGGTGTCAGTGTGTGCATGCACAGGCAGAGGGGGGATCATGGTGGATGGGGCTGCAGATGAGCTGATGGTGCTTGTCAGCTTGCTTTAGATCAGAAAATTGCTTCCATTTGTTGGAAAGCTGGTTTATTGTGACAGCCAACTTCTGTGTAAAATAGAAAAGGGAATTCTAAGAATTGCAGCGGGACAAAAATAGGATGAATGTGAAATCCCATCTTTGTCTTCCAAGATTGCTATTGTGTTTTTTCTCCTAGTTTTATAAAAATGAAGGCAGGAAGCACTGTTGGTACAAACTGCACTCACAACGTGCCCATCCACCCCCATCTGACCGGGAGTTGAGAGCAGATACTGAACAGATGGGGTGGGGTGTGATGGCATTGCCTTCCATCCTGCGCCATGGAGACACGTGTATGGCTCATGATTTGTACATGGGAATAAGTTTAATAGCAGTGACTTGATTATAGACATGGGAACCAGGGAGTTATTAACATCCCTCTGTATGTTTAACTTACCCCTGGCACCGGTACAACTGACTGCTAAATAAATCAGAGTTGTCGACTTGAAAATAAAGAGAAAAAAGATTGTTATTCCTAGCTTTTGGGGGGAGAAAAAAGGTATTAAATGGAACATTAGCTGCTTTACACGTAGCAAGAGCAAATGGAGTTAGAATAAATTTAGCCGTGTCCTCCAGTGTTGGATGGCGAGGGCATCTGTCATTTTTAATAATGCTTCTGACCTTTAGGATTATTGAAGTTGGAATTTTCTCCATGGTCGTTTGGGGGTACTTGAGTGCTGCTGGATTTCTCCTGTTGGTGCTGAGTCGCCAAAGACACGTTGTTCTGCTGCATAAGCTGGTAAAGATAATTCATTCAAGAGATTTGTTTCCCCTCTTTCAAAATTGTTTTCCTTAAGGAGTGAGAAATGTCATTGTGGTCACTTAGTGTGACCCATCTCTTTCCCTTTGCTGGGAAGGGGCACTGTTGCTGATGAGTGGTCACAGTACTCTTGTGATAATGAAATGCTGCTGTAGCCTGTTGAGGTGTAGGAGGTAGTGAACATCCACTCCTCAGTGTGGGTGCTGTGGGACCAGCCCTTGCCCTGTAGTGCTTTTCCCTGCTGGGACTGGGAGTGAGGACTGAGGAGGGGTGTGATGGATGCCTGTTGCTGACTGTTGTCACTGAACACCAATCCATGGAGAATTTGAACTTGTAATTTTGATGAAGGTGATTGATTTTTAAATCGGCCTGAGTTCATTTTGGGCCATTAGAGGGTATTTAAAAGGAAAATAACTCTTTAATTAAATTAGTATTGTGTAAGTGTCCTGCTCTGCTTTCTAAGCAGAACTTTTGTGGGGTTTGTGGTTGCATGTAACCTTGCAGGAGGGATAGAAGCTGGAACATCAGTGTAGGGAATATTCCTTTGGAGAAAGGATTTGCTGCTGTTTACACCCTACTGACTACAAACTTGTCTGGAATATTCGATTTATGGAGAGCATCAAGTAATTAAAAGAACATACATGACTGACTACTGTGAAATAGAAAGCCCTAATTTATGCTGTGTATCTGCTGCCGTTGTGATTAGTGACCTGAGGCTCTTGAACTTCCTCTTCATGGATTGCAAAAATGCTGTGACAGTTTTCAAGGGAATTGCTGTCTTTGAGTTTAAAGAGATGAAAATGGGGCTGCTCACAGGGGCCAGCTGCTTTCATATGCCTCATGTTAAAAAAAAAAAAAAAAAGGAAGAAAGGCAATTGGGTGCTTTGATACGTCTGAACCAGAGCAGCCTGTGCATAATGTGTAATGTCACACCGTGCTTGGGGTGAAAGGCAGGAAATTGCAGGAAGGGCATTCCCCTGGATGCTTTTAAGAAAGTCTGTTGCTGAAAAGATGGAGAAATATGTTTAGAAGAAGAGGAACTATTATTTTACATCAGGTTTCTGGTTCTGAAAGTAAACTAATGTCAGTAATGACCGTGGCAGAAGCAGGTGCTGACATCCTTAGGGAAGCTGCAGAAGGAAATGTAGACTTTCCAGGCATTTATTTTCCAAATACACTTAGCTTCCTACAGGAACAGCAATTGATTATGTGGTGAAACAGCCAAGTCACAAGATCTGGCTGATCAGGCTTTTTTCTTTTCTTTTTATAATTTATAAACCCACCAGCAGAGCAATCGGTTTGCAGAGATGCTTTAATTTTTCCTGTCATAAAATCCCCTGATGGCTGGGTAATATTTAACAGCCCCGTGACTGTTCAAACTCTGTGCTGGGTTTGCAGAGCAAACTGTCTCCTGATTGTTTTATCCATTCAGCTCTTGGTATCTCTGTTAAAGGGTAAATCCCTCAGTGAGATGTTAAAGAAAATGTGGCCTCTTGATATTTAAAAGGTGAGAAATCTGTTTAAACTGTATATGATGGCTTCAAACAGTCCCACCGCTGTGTGCTGCTTGTTTCAATAGCAGTGATAAATGCTGTGGCTGGTGGTGCTTAGCGTTTGGATCTGAGCTGTTTGCTGTAGGTGACATTTAATGGCAAATGTCAGCCTAGCCTGAATGGCATTTTCATTTCAGTTTATTTAACGTAATGCTTAAAAACCCTTAATGGAATTTGATTACTGGGGCATGTATCCGATGACTAGTTAAATGCATTTGTAATACTGTTAGTTGTTGCTTATTGTGCTTGACACCAAGTGTGTTTGGAGCTGTGTGTGGGACACTGAGCCAGCAATGAAGATGCTCCTGAGACTGGCTGTGATGTGAAGCAGAGACACCTCCCGCCAGCTCAGGTTGATTCAAGCCCCAGCCAGCCTGGCCTTGAACCCCTCTAGGAATGGGGCAGCCACAGATGCTTCTCGGGGCATCCTGGACCAGGGGCTCACCCTCCTCACACTGGCAACTTTCTTCTTCATGTTGGGTGAGACCAGCTTGCTCAAACTAACATCATAAACCCAGCTCTTCCGAGCTGTGGTGTGTCTGTGCTGTTCCCTCCGGGGGGAGCAGTGGGCTGGAGAAGGCTTTTGTGCTTTCCTGGGGGGGAAATGGGTGTCCATGTTGTCTTGTAGCCCTGACAGCTGTAACAAACCAGGCTTGTTGGTGGGTCATTGTGCACTGAAATTGTGTGGTTACTTCATGCTTTTGCTCAGCACAACTGATACCATGAACCACAGATGGGATTCAAAGAGCATAAAAGGGAAACTGAGCAGAAAGGTGCCACCAAGGGATTAAATGAGATAGTAAGCAATGACCCATAACCTTCATGAAAGATCTTATAATCGTTTTATTTTAAGTCAGTTGGGTTTTAAGCTTTTTTTTTTTTTTAACAAGATGAAATTATCTCTTCTCATTTAGAATTGCACTGAAATGCAATTATCCTGCTGACACGTGTGTCACTGACAGGAAAACAGGAGACTTGCTAGACCTTGGCCCAGGAAGCATTTTTGTTTCTGGTGAAGCTGAGAAGTTTATGGAGTAAACACTCATTTGTTTTGTATACGGAATTCTTTTAGGGTCATGATCTGAACTGAGTAATGTTCTTTTTCTCCTTGAAAATTCCAATGCAGCTGCATTCAGTCCTGTTTCAGGGTTCCCCAGAAATGGAAAGCCTACAAGTGGATGTATTTAATGCCTGATGTAAGTCCTGCTTCTGATCCTCCTCTCCACTGAATGGCAGCCTGGTGAGGTTTGATAGTGCAGTTCTTCAGGGATCTGAAAGCTGTATTTTTTAAGACAGTCTAGCAGCTCTAATTCCAAGCCACCCACACTTGGAGACAACATATGGCAGCTACTCTGAGTTTGCCTGTGGATAAGTAGCATCTCACCTGGTGTTTTTAGAAAGATTTGAGCCTTGATATCAAAAGATTTGGTGATGTCTATCTCTGCACAGCAGGCACAGCCACCTTGCAGGCGATGAGTCCAGATCTAAGACTAGTTTTGGCCTTGTTCTGCAATTGTTTAAAGGAGTCAGCAAAGACATGGTTGTATTATAATTGCATAAATGTATATGGGTACGTGTCTAGCATTACTGGTTTGTTCATGGGACTTGCATACTTTCCCCTCTCCTTCTGTAGGAAGCAGCTCTGTGCACAGGTAACCTGTCTGTGCTGGATGGTGTTTGCTGCTGTTTGTAAACAGCTTTGCTTCAGACTTTATCTTGAATAGTGAAGTGACTGTTTGAGTGTCTAATATACTGCTAAAATAGCACAAAGAATTTGGTGGGCTAGAACTAATGACATAGTGTATATTTCATTCCTGATAGAAACATTTTGAAAGTAATTTTTTTCCTTGCTCCTGCCCTGCTCTTTGTTTCTCTGCAGTGGCTGCAGTGGAGTGTCTGCAGCCTGTGCCCATCTGCTGGCCCCAGCACCAGGGTGTTGTTTCCAAGGCAAGCTGCTATTTAACGTGGTATCTAAATAGGGCAAGTGATGGAGGATGCTGCGTAAATCCCTCTGAGAGAATCTGCAGGACATCTGTGGCCCTTTGCACAATTTGTTAGTCATAAAGCTGGGAGGGGAATGTGGGATCTCTGAAGATACAGCCTGTCGTGGGCAGTGACTGAGTGTATTCTGACAAACCCAGCACATGAACTGTCACAAATGCTGTGGGAATCAGTGAGTTCAGATTTGCAAAAGGAACCTGTGAAATTGTTTTTCCCTTTTAAGGGAAAAGGCTTATTCTTGAACAGAAGTCGAGCAGATGCTTGTGAACCAAGATGCTTTAATCCAGTTACACATTTTATCTAATTCTTGTTGAATGTCTGAAACCAGTTTGTGGGTTGTTTTTTAAAAGGAACAAAAATTAAACCTGCAGCAGGAGCAGAACCCTCCAGAGAGGAGGTTTTCAGTAGGGCAGCAATAGGCACTCTTTTTGTTGAAGACAAAATAGGATTCTATAGCAGAGTGGATCCTTCTGGGCTGATGGAGACTCTTTAAGCACCCACAGTCACTGGGGTTTCTGCAGAGCTGAGTTTGGCATGTGGCTGTTGTTACCATTTCATATGTGAAGATGTAAAAATAAGTAATAACTTTGATGTAGGGGATGTTTCTTTTGTGTGCACATGGTTCTAAAATAGTCTGCCACAGAAGCTGGTGCTTGACACCCCCGAGTGTAGTCTGCTCTGTAAATGGCACACAAGTTGGCTGGCAAGTAGCATGTCTGGGAATGTCTGTGGCAGGAGGGATGTAAATGTGAAAAACAAGATTGTGACAGACAGTTTGTATTTTTAGGGAGGCTGAAACTTCAGGCTAAATCTCAGCCAGGCACGTGGGAGAGTACTTTCAAAGGAAATAGTTTTCAAGATGAAGCTTTAAAATCAGTTGGACAAAAAGCAGTAGTTGTGGTAAAAAGAGGTATTTGTGAAGGAGATGAGATCAGCCTCTGCAAAAAAACCCAACCCAAACCCAGCTGCTGCCGGGAGAGCACAGAGTGTGGCTCATGAGCATGTCAGCGCTTTGTAGTTGCATCCTAGTCAAGAGAATTGTGTGTGAAAATCCATTAGACAAGCTTTTATTGGCTTTGACTGCAAATATGTCTATCTCTTTTCCCTCTTTTTTTTTTTTTTTTTTTTTTTTTTTTAAACAGATTGAGGTTCCTGCTGTAGATGACACAGGCTTGCTCAAGTGTTTGACTCCATAGAGCTCAGGTGCAGGTGGTGCTGGGCTGGTCAACTCACTGTTTCTGGCACAATGCTGCCACTGGCAGTTTTTTTGTGGTATTACATCTGGTTTTAATCGAAGGCTTCAAGAAGTGCATCTAATGGGAATATTTTGATGTTGTTTATTAAGCAGAATTTTGGTGTGCACAGTTTGCTATTTGCTGGTCATACACAGAGACACAGATGGTCCATTGGGTTGTTGGTGCCTCTGTCTGGGTTCAGAGTCAGTTGTTGGCACTTTGTCCTTGCTTACTTGTCAGAGAAATGTGTTTTCATCCTCTTTAGGTCTTACCTTCAGTTTTATTCAGAGTGAAAACAAATTCAGACTGTAGAAGATGGTGTTAGATGTGGTGTCTGATTTCCCTTTTTAGTAATGCCTTTAGATCTTCTCTTTCAGAGCAAGAGGGATCATCTCCTCATGAATGTCAAGTGGTACTACCGCCAGTCTGAGGTCCCAGATTCGGTCTATCAGCACCTGGTTCAAGACAGACACAACGAGAATGGTGAGTTCAGCTCTTGGAGAGGAGCAAGACCTTTGCCTCTGCTCTGAGTTTGCAGTTTTGCCAGACAAAAACCAAGAAGCTTTTGCACAAGAGCTGCTGGTGGAAACAGTGTGTTGGGAGGTGGAGGAGAGTTTTTCCCTGCCCTGTTTGTTCTAACTAGTGCCTGTTGTGGGCTGCTTGTGCAGTTTTTTAGTGCATGAGAGTACAGAGTTGAGCACACATTCTTCTTTTTGCAGCCATTTAGGGCATTCTGCATGTGCTTCTGGCAGAAGCTGCACAAATCTGAATATTTCTCTGACTAATTTATTTGGAACTTGCTTATAGGCTGCTAATGACTTGGTGGTATTTGTGTTGTTGCTTTCTGGCAGACTCTGGGCGAGAGCTGGTGATCACAGACCCAGTTATCAAGAATCGAGAGCTCTTCATTTCAGATTACGTTGACACATACCATGCTGCTGCCCTCAGGTCAGTTACAGGATGTGGGGCTGGGTGGGAAAAGCCTTGAGTGAGAGAGAGATGTTTGTGCTGGGTTTGTGTGGGATCATTAGCATATTGCTCAGCTTTCTCCTCATCTCATGCAGTAATTAACTTGTGTTATCTGCTCTCATTCCAAAAGAGCTGTAGTTCTACAATCTCGCTTTCCTCTTGTTAATCACTGCTGCTCAGAAGATACTGTTTCCCGTCCCTGCCAATTTAGGTTATTGCTGATTCCCACAGAAATACTGCCTTTCCCTCCTCCCTGCTTGAATTCGCCATTAGCAGTAGCATCCCACCATAGAGTGACTGTTGGTGTGTTGCCCTGATTAAATTGCATTAAAGGCTTTTTCTCTGAGGCACTTGTAATTGTTGCAGCTCTGCAAAGGGCTCCATTAAGAGCCAGCTGGGCAGGCGGGAGTAATGGACCTCTGTGTCCTTCCCTGGAGGCTGCTACTCTCTTTACTCACAGAGTTTTTAACTGAAGTCTCTGACCTTTCTCTGGGTTGAGGGGACACACCATCACTTCAAAATGTTTTTAGATAGAAACAGTGAGGCATTATTTTTCAGCAGATGAACATGCCCAGCAGGCCTGGTTATTGTCAGAGTGCAGCCTGGCTCATCCCCCACTAATAGTGCTCAGATGGCTTTTCCCATGGAACCATCTGGGGATGGTTTTGGTTCAGACTCACTTTGCTGCAGCCACTTACTTCAAGACAAACCTACTTGCTTTGTGAAAATAGGAAGAAGTCTTCAATTTCCATGTTGGACTTCTTTATAAACTCAGAGAATTCCAGTTGTGTAAGACAATGTCATGTAGTTCCACAGAGCCTTTCTGCAGTTACAGAAGGTCCTTGTCCAATTTTAGATGGGTGTGCTAGGAGCAGGCTTCTATTTATGAAGTTCTGGGATGGCTGTAGCTTGTACATAGATTGCAGTGACAATTAATTAAAATAGCTGTTATTCAAGAAAGAATTCTAATACTCTTTTCCCTCTTTCTTTCAGAGGGAAGTGTAATATCTCCCACTTCTCAGACATATTTGCTGCTAGGGAGTTTAAAGCCCGAGTGGATTCATTTTTCTACATCCTGGGATATAACCCAGAGACAAGGTAAGTAAAGTGACTTTTAAAGGCAAACTCTGCTACTGATCTGAGTCTGGAGGAGCAGGAAAACTGCTTCAGAACAGGTTTTTAGAACTGTGAAATTTTTTTAGAAGATGCAGGCACAAGCAGGAATCTGTAACTGTTTTATTGGGTAAATGCAAGCCCCTGAAAATACTTCTAAAAATACATTCACATCTTCCAGCTGACTCTAGACCATACCTTGGGGTTTTCTTAGGTCCAGCCCCTAGTTTATCATGTTTTGTAAACAGGAAGAATGCCTTACAAGTACCAGCCTTAAAGCCTTTTGTCCAGGGACAGCACTTGGGTAAAAGATGAGTGAAGCCTCAGAGGGCTTACAGCAAGCTGTGTCTGCTGGACATAGTGCAGAAACATAATGAGCTTGTGGGCCTTGATTACTGGAGATATGGTTGTGAAAAAGTATTATTTCAAGTAGAGATTTGATTGGCATATAAACAATAAGTATTTGAATTGTTTCACTGTAGATTTATGGCTTTTAATGCAGATATGAATCTTCATGCTTCAGGGCAAAGCCAACCACAGCTGTTTGTTGTGGGGCACGTTATTGTGTAACTGCCTGTTTACCAGGCTTCCTCTGCCTTCCTCTGAAATGTCTGAAACATCCACGTGTCTGAGGGCATGGGGTGGGCAACTCCTTCCCAGTCACCTCTCAGTGACAGCAAGCATGTTGGTGTGAGTGCCAGAAGGCAGCTGTGGCAGTGAATGCTGCTGAGCTCCAGGCGTGCAATCCTATCAGATTTTAATATACAATAGGGTAAAATGTTTTTTGTAATGTCATTCATAGGGTTTATTTTGAGCTTTAGTGCTTTTCCTCAGTGCATTTTACTTTTTGGGGTGTGGATGTTTGTATTAGAGTTCAGGTTCTGTGTTTAATGGATGATTTCTGTTATGAAATATCATCTGTGTGGGTTGTCAGTGCAGTTCTAAACCCACTCTCTGTGTAGAAGTAGCTGTTAATTCTTTACAGCCATTAGAAAATAACAGAGCCTGAGAAGATGGATGAAATGACAAGACCTAGCACTCGGTGATGAGCTAATTACCCAGCCCGGGCTGTGGGCTTGGCTCCATTTGCTGGCAGACAGGAGTTTTAATTTTAGTGCTTTGAGTCTGTATTTTGCCTTGGAACAGAGAGTTTTAGAAACAGGCCTTGTCTACATTGATTATTTATTATGACCTGTGTTTTTGCTATTGCTTTATTGTGTGTGCTTCTCTAAATACCTCATTCTGGATTTATTTTGCTTTTAAAAGTAGTGTGGCACATGCTCTGGATGTCCTGGTGGGGGTTTGTCTATAAATACATCACTTTGTCTTGAACTTTGTGTATTTCCTTGTGTAGGGTTTGGATGGAAAATGTTCTTGGTTACAGCAGGGGGGTTGGAAGTTGATGATCCTTCCAACCCCAACTATTGTATGATTCTATAGGTTGTAGTTAGGTGCTGTGGTTTGAGCCCCTCCACTGAGATTTACTGTGTGGCCTGATGGAATTTGCTGAAACTATTTCTGTCTCTTTAAAATTCAAAATCTGTGAAGTTTTTTTTATCTTTCTCTAGCCTTGCAGTAAGTGGAGGTGTGTCAGGTGCTCTCAAATGGAGGCAGAGATACTAATTAACGTGTGTTAGACAAAAGTAGCGGGTGTTGAGGGAAGTTGCTGGCTCAGTCCGGTCCCTCTGGGGCTCCCCCGCTGTTCGCTCGTGTCCGTGGCAGGGACACGGGGCCGTTGCTGCTGGGGATTCCTGTTCTGTAAAGGCTGAGCTAGAATGAAAGGACGTTTGTGTATCCGCTCGGCTGGCTGGTTTGTTTCCTGACATAAACTGTGTATTAAAAGGCGAAGCCCCAGTGGAAGGTTTTGAAGCAGCGCAATGTATATAAAAGGCGAGGAAAGCGAGGGTTTGGAGGCCGGGTTTGCCGGCGGCGGGCGCGTTGCCGTTGTCCGTGCGGGATCCCCCAGGCAAGGCCCCGCGCGGGAGGATCCGCAGCGCCGAGACGCGGCTGAGGGAGGGTCACGGCACATGCTCAGTCCTCCCGGTCCGAGGGCGAAGTTTCTGCGTTCTGCGTGCGGGCTTAGGTCATAGCACAAGCTCAGTGAAAGCTCTGCGAGGTCTCTCAGACTGCATGTGCCTCCATTTTGAGTTGGTAGAGTGGAAAAGGCAGAGTTTTGGCTGTTTGAGTAGAGGGTGCGGGAATACAGCTAAACCCACCAGAGCCTGTCATAGTCATGGATGATCCATTCAGCCCCTGCAGGTAGGCTACAGCACTCCGGCCTCCCCTAAACGCTGATGATTTTTGCTGTTATTTGTGACTTCTGAAATGTTTATGAAATCATGTCATGACTGTTGCATGTTCCTCAGAGCCGTGTGGTCACGTGGGCGTCGCTGTGCGGCTGCAGGGGGGCTCAGCTCTGCCCGAGCGGAGCGAAACCTTCGCACTCCCCGGGCTTATTGCTCTGCTTGTCTCTCCCTGGCTGGTGCAGGTTTGATTCTGGTGCTGCTGCCTGCATGGCAGCCCCTGCCCGGGCTGTGGGGAGCTGCAGAGGCACCGGGAGGGCTGGTTGGAATGTTGGGGCCTGCAAGAGGCTATTTCAGGTGTGTGAGAGGAGGGTTTGTGGACGAGCAGGTCGCCCTGAGGATGGGGCTGCCCTCCTGCCCTCCTGCCGCTGCTTCCTCAAACAGCAGCCCGTGTGGTTCTGCCTGTTTGTCAGCCACGTGCAAATGACATGTGTGCATCCACAATGTTGTCTGAGCTTTGAGAGTTGTCCCGCAGCAGCTGTGTGAGCAGCACCCACAGCAGCTTTATGGGTTAACGGAACATTTAAATTATTCGACTGATTTGAATGAAACAGGAGGTTTGTGTAAGGACAGTGTGGTTGCACCTGGCTTTGAGGCCTTTGGGACAGGGTCAGGGACATGTCACTGGTAGGTGCTGATGGGTTCGAGAGGACTTGGATAGGTTGGATGGGAGCTTGATTCTGCAGCATGTTCTCATTCCCAGTAGTGTCTGAACTGGTGTGGAACTGGGGGTGTTCTGCTGGGCTTTCTGCTTTCCCCTTGGCTTGCAGGTGTTACCTGGGCCTGTGGGGAAACATCTCAGTGAGGGCAGGCTGTTTGAGTTACTGGGGTGTATGGGGTTGTGCTGCTCACAGTGATAGCTCCAGAGCTTTATAGCAGGAGCTTGACTCTTGGCCTTGCAGAAAGGGCCATTCACCCATGCAGCTTGTCAGGGGGGCTGCCTGCCTCCTCTGGGCAGAGGCTGAGGCCAGGATGATTAATTGGACTGCATCATTCTGCCTGTATTACTGTCATGTCTGTGGTGCTGTTCCTTTTTCCACTTCTTTTTTTGCCTATACAGGATAAAAATCAAGAACACACCTATTCAGTGCAGATGGTCCATTTGCCATGGGCTGAAGCAGTGGTGCTTGTGACTGTGGAGCACAGTTCCCTGTGTCTGTAGCTATCTGCAGATCTGTGTTTTAGCAACATTCTTACTCCTAATTAAGTTGCAACTTGAGTGTGTCCAGGAATATCTTGATCCCTTCCATTCTGTCTTTTGAGTCTTTTTGTCTCATGTGTAATCCTGATAAAAAGAACATTATCATGAAAAGCCTTTTCCTGACACAAGCTCTGCAAGTGATTCCTTCTCCCAGACATGGCACAGCCTGAAGCCATGTGGGCAAGCAGCAGGTTGAAGCTTGTGCTGGAGATTGTCTGTTACATGTTTATTCCTTCTTTAAATTGGGCAATCACTGAAAACATTCCTGTAGGTTCAAGTGCCTGAGATGCAGGTTTGAGTTTTGTCACCCAACACACGAGATTGGTTTGTGCTTTTTGTTTATTGTGATGCAGTTACAACAGGTTGTAGAGAAAACTTAAGCTCTCTAGAGACTGGCAATTCGCAAGAATATTTTCTGTGCATTCAGATACTTCTAGAAAAAGGATTTTTAAAAATCTGGCATAAAGGTTTAAGGGTGCAAGTACAAGCTGGACATGTGAAATTAGGTAACTTAAATTTTTATTGTAGAAAATCACTGTTGGAAAAAGCTAAGATAACATTGTTTAATCTGTAGGGTTGGTGCTGATCCTCTGATGTAAATGAAGACAAAACAATGTCTGTAGCTGAGAAGTTTGTTCCAAAGGGGGGGAGCCAGTTCGGTTACTCCCAGGCACCTCACTCAGGTTTGTTGTAGAAGTTAACTGGCTGGTTAGAAGTTAAATAGCCTGAACCCGAATGTCCCCGTTGTACTGTGGGCTGTGTCAGACATAATATGCTTTATGTTGCACCTCTGTGTGGTGACTTCTTCAATGTTGCAGAGAAGCAGATGTGTGTGAAGCTGCTCTTCTGCAGTGAAGTCCCTGCAGCTGGAGCTTGCAGTAGTGTTGGGTGAGGGAGGAGCCTGGTGAGAAAGGTTGTCAGTTTTGTTTTATGGATTAATGGAAAAAAAACAAAACGGAATGTCCTAGCAAACGAATCTCTCAAATGTAATGCCAGTTCCTTTCAGGGCCTGATAAACTATTTTTTAACCAGCTGAAGTTGGAGCAGAGTAATTTTGTTCTCTCCGGTTTTGTCAGTAGCTTTGGAACAAAATGATCTGTGCCAGATGTTTTGTTTGAACTGCTACTAAAGAGCTTCTTTTTCAGCTGAGGTATTGGACTGTTTGCATTAAAGGATTTTTAAAAATCTTCTCTTGAGACTGTCCTAACAATTTCAGATTATATCAGTACAGCGAGGGAAGTAGGTGATAAAGAGAGAGGGTTAAACTTCTCTCTGTCTGGAAATCATGCAGCAGCTGTTGTTGCTGCCCTTCCTTCCTCTCTTTCCTCCTTTCCAAAGCTGATAAATCACAGTCCTGTGCTGTCTCCTTCCCCATCCTCCCTGCTGAACCCTTTTCTCTCTGCAGTGTTACTTTCTGCCTTGAACCCTCAGCCTCCCCTCTTGCTGTGCTGAACCCAACATCCTCTCCCTTCCCTTGGAGCTGTTGGGAGCTTCTGTGGGATCAGAGGGGCTGGTTTTGCCCTGCTCTGCGACAGAAGCTTCTGCCTTTTTGATATTCCATCGCAGCTCCTGTCTCCTCTGACCAGCCCCTGTTTACTTTGCAGAATACAACGTTGTCATGGCAACAGGTTACTTTTCAAAGGGAACATCTTGTCATTATATTTAATCCACTGCAGCTGAAGAGGACTGAAATATTAAGTTGTTGTTGCCATGGATACTGCTTTGTTACATCAGTTTCTTTTGTGTTGGATTTCATACACAGTCTTGGGTCCTCTCGTTTCTTTCCCATAGAATAAACACAGAGTGCTGTTCCATTATTACTGGAATTGCTCACCACCAATATAATTTAGCTTAAAATCCATGGTGCATTTTAGTTCCTGTAGCAAGAATTTTCTTTCCATTTGCAAACCTCTTCCTAGGGCCCTAGGAACATAAAATCTGATGTATCAGACATGTGCCCCTGCTAGGCCCTTGCCTGTGTCTGCCTGAGCTGGGATGTGGTGCCATCCCAACACAGTTCAGCCTCTGCTTGTGGGTGCCCTGGGGTGTGAATGAGATTGGGAAATGGTAATGAGTGATGAAAAGACATTCAGAAGGATTTCTCTTGACAGAAAGTACATCATATGATCCTAAACTTCATTAATTGCAGTTTTTTCTTATCACTGTTTCTTTAATTCACATTATTAGGAGGCTAAACAGTACGCAAGGTGAAATCAGAGTTGGACCCAGCCATCAGGTAAGGGTTTCTTGTTGCTCTGTTCCCATTTGGTCTCTTCAGAAGACACTGATTTAACATCATATGCATTCCAGTACAGGGGTCCTTTTAGATTCAGCATGAGCTCTTTAACTTAGCTCTGTTAATGAGTTTTTTTCTGTGTCAAATGTTGGTACGTTAATGATTATTACTCACAAGAATTGGGCTAATTGTAGAATAAGATTGAGGGGAAATGAGTAACTACTGGAAATGAAGGAGAAATCTCAGTAATTTGACAGAGCGCCCATAGAAATCTCATCTCAGTAAAACTCTTGCTCACCCTTCTCCCATCAGGAAGTTCAGTGACTTACCCACTTTCCCAGGGAAGAAGTAAGTGCAGATTAAAGAGCAGAAGATGAAAGACATCTGAACCTGTGACTTGTAATTACTGGTTATGTATAAATGTTGCCTCTCAAATGTTTAGCGTTGTAAGTACAGAGGTAATTATAGGCCGTAAAAGCTGTTTCTGAAGAGGCTCTCGGCTATCTCATCCCCGAGCAGATGATGACTGAAGATGCTAATTAGGTCTCTGGATACAGTGTGATGTTCATTCACTGTAATGTCTGCCTGAACTCTTTCTTCCGGTGTGTTTTTTCCAGGCTAAGCTTCCCGATCTGCAGCCATTCCCTTCCCCAGATGGTGACACAGTGACACAGCATGAAGAACTTGTGTGGATGCCAGGGGTCAATGACTGTGACTTACTTATGTACCTTAGGGCAGCGAGGTAATGTTGACCAAGATATTACTTGTGTGTTTAGAAGGCTGTAGGGGGAATGTGGCTGCTGTGTGTGTGTACGCCAGCAGGACAGAGAGAAGGTTGGATATAACTATGTAACATGGGAAGTGACTGGTCCCAGTGGCACAGCCGTGACAGCATGAGGTTCCTTCAGAGATCTGAATGAGCTGTAGTTCCATCTCATCTCCTGCACATCTCTGGTGTGGCTGTAGATCAGTCAGATCCACTCGTGGGCCTCGGTGTAATTCAGAGTTTGAGTGAAATGAGTTGTGGTTTGCAAGGATTCAGAGATGGGAAGGCTGGGTCATTTCAGCCCATTTTCCAGCATAATGAAACCTGATTGTAGCAAGAGATTTACTGTCTCTGTGAGACTCTGGCCTCGTGTCTGGAGACTGTGTCTTCCATAATCATCCTGGTCAGGCTTTAGTCACGACTGAGGTTTGCATAACAGAGAGATCAGTTTTTATTGTGCCTTGTTTTACTTGTTTCTGCAAGGCACTGACATTTGTGTTTTAAGATGTGCACATGCTGTTTGTGTTTTGTATGGTGTGTGCATCAAGCATTAGTAAATTTCAACTTTTGTCTCCATCAAACTATGAAGGAGCATGGCAGCTTTTGCGGGCATGTGTGATGGAGGATCCACAGAAGATGGTTGTGTGGCAGCCTCCCGTGATGACACCACACTGAATGCACTCAACACAGTAAGTAGATAGAACCTCTGTCCATTTGTTTCTGGACTGCTTAGAGCATGTAGTGCATCAGACCTTCAGTGGGAAAAGAGATTGACAAACCATTTTGCTCTTTTCTGTAGAAGGAAGAAAAAAAAGTCTTGTGAAAATATTTATTTAAGAAAGGCCAGTTATGGTGCCAGTATGTTTTACTTGTGGGTAAATTTCTTCTCATGTAATTTGTGTGTAACCCAGACCACTGCAATACTTGTGTGGAGCACGGGGAAAAGGAGTCCCAGTTTTCAGATGTGCAAAGGGTGTTCTCCACACCCACACAGATCTGGAGGCTCCTTTGCTGGTCTTGGCCTGTTCTTGCTGTTGAAAGTTCTTACAGATCTTAGAGAATCCAGAAAGAGATCCATTACTTCTTTGTTTCCAGTTTTTAACAAAGCTCCGGGATAAGAATTCATTCTTGATGTTCTGCCTTACCCCTTGCTCTGACTGAAGAGTCACTCTGAGCATCAGTTCTATAAACCAGCAGCTCCTAGACAGGAACTGGCAATGCCAACATGTAAGCTGGGTGTGTTGGAGACAGTTTGAGTTTTGAGTAATTTTGATGTGTGCGTTATTTTTGCTGGTGAAATGGAAGAGCCAGCAGGTCCTTTTATCCTCTTGTGGTTTGGAACAACCACCACTTAAACTCCTCTGCTACACCGAGGAGAAACAGCTCAATCCCATGCTAATACTGCATAAATCTCTCCTTGCTGATAGCGTTGTTCTGACTTCTCCTATGGCATTACATAGGAATGTGTCCTAATGAGTGACAAACATGACAGCCTAATAGCATTTGAAGGGGATTCAGTTCCAAGTAAGATGTCACCCAGACAAATTGGCCCGTTTTAACTTGCCCCTAGACCAGATTTTCTTGTTCATTAACTACAGAGAAGGTTGAAAGCATCAAAAGTTATTTAAATACATGTTAGTATTTCTTATTACTAGTTTTCCTTTTGGATGATTTTTAATTAGCAGTTGCTCTCATAGTTCAGATGAGGTAGTGCAGCACTGGAGGGGCCATCACTGCCTGGGCACGTCACAGCCACTTCTGGGAACTCAGACTATTTTGCCACTTGGACTTTTCATTCATCCTTATCCTTGAAGAAGTGTGAGAGACTGCAGTGCTGGATTGGTCAGAAGAGTCAGGGAATCCTTCTAGGTCCCAATGGGCAGATTAAAAGGGCCGGAAATGGATTCCATAGTTGCTTTAAAAAATTACTTATTTTGCATATTTTTCCAAAATTTTAAAAGTTTTTTCATTGACTTTTCTGACTAGATTTGGAGTAGTTCAATGCTACCTGATTGTTGTAAAGTAGCAATTTTTTCTCATAGCAAGAACTTCTGGAATCTCACAGCTTTCTTATTGGGCTGCAGTTACTGAATATTGAACGTGGCCTGAGATGGGCTTTTCTACTGGGATCCTCATGATAGTAATGGATGAAGGAGGAGCTGCCAGATGCAATGCCTCTGATCTAAAGAGGTCACAGTAAAAGGGACGTTTAAATTAAGTTATAAATTACTGCCAAACAATATTTTGATGAGCAAGATGGAGGTGTCAGAGCTGGGAGATGTAATTTCTGGGTTCATGATAGAGTGGAGGTGCCTGAGGGCTGAGCTGTGCCAAAGGGGGAGTTAACTTTCAGCCTCACAGAGACAGGATGTGGCAGCTGTGCCCAGGAGCTGGGGCAGGAGCTCAGCTCTGGGTACCTTTGTGGTAACTGCTGCATAGTGCTGGATTGATTTTCTTGGCTCAAAACTGAGCAGGCAGAGTTAGTGCTGGAAATGCTGATCTGGGGATGGCAGGGCAGGAATATGTTGTGCAGCCATACCTTGAGAAGTTCAAGCAGGAGTTAATGAAACCACAGGCAGCCACTATTAGCTGTTATTTATGTATTTGAGTCTCTTGCCAATAAAGTGCTTGTGTATATTAAATACTCGGAGTAATAAGCAGAGACTCAATCAGCCAGATCCAAACAACTAAATGCAAGTCTGGCACTTAGGAAAAAAAAAAAGAATTTTTCCTTTTTGCTGCATTATCCTGCCTACTCCTGGCACTTCTGAAAACACTTTTTTCCTGCTTGCTAAAAGGGATATTCATCAGAAATCTGTAAATGTGTCTCATTCTCTTGTTTTTATATCGGTATCTTTTCTCCTGTGTGGCTGCTCTTCCACTCTGTGCTTATGGGTTTGGTGATTGTTTTTGATGTAATTACTTGGTCAAAGGTTAAGGCTTCTGCTTTTTGTTGTTGGTCTGGGAGGGCTCTGATAGTGGCAAACCCTTCTGTTTGTCAGTTGCTCTTAGGCCAGACCATTCTTTCAGGACTTGCCTGGGTTATTCTAATTTCAGTTGAAGTTGCTGGGCAGTGGGGCTGCCAGGGAGAACACGTGGTGTCCTTGTAGCAAAGTAGAGGTGCCCTCCAAGTTACAGAGAGGCTTTGGTGTTACTGCATGTTTGGGGAGAGAGCAAGCAGGGAATAGGAACAGAAGCACCATTCTCTCCTCTGCTGACATATCTCCTGAGTGAAAAATCTTTTTGGCTGTGGCATGTACAGAGACAAACCATTTGCAAGGTGAAACAAATGGCCCCTTTTTCCTTGGAGATGGATCTCCTCCCAGTGCTGGAGTGCAAACCAGGAGAAAAATGAACGTGTAGCCAGTAGAAAAGACAACATCTTGTTTTCATGCCTTGGATTAGGGGCTGCATACCACAGAGGTCTTAAAAAGGAGTTGTGTTGTTTGGAGCACTGGCACTGCAGGTGGAGCTTCTGACTTGTCCTTTGCCTGCTGCCAGACGGGCAGAGGTCATGGTTCCCTGGGCAGGGAGGTGGAGCTGTGGGGAGGGAGAGGAAGTTCATCAGCCTTGGGAGGAGTTCAAGAGTTGAAGTCCTTGTATAAGAATGTTTTCTGAGCCTGATGAAGCACAGGACCAGCAGCAGAAGGGGGGTGTAGAGGGCTGGGGTTAAATTCTGGAAGGAAAAGCAGGACAGAATCATCCTTTGGTTGTCCCCTTGTAAAGAAACCAGGGAGGTTCTATAAGATTGGTGATGTTAATCAGTATTTTGGAGGCTTTGATTTGCTTGGTGCAGCATTTAAACATCCACCTCTGGCGTGTGGGGGAATTTTGGATGCAAATGTTCTCCCTTTGGGTCTGGGAAGATAATTGAGGTTTTGTCATCCCAGCAATATTTCTTTTCCTTGGAGATCATTTCCAGCAGACACAGAGCAGGCTCCTGGCTAGGCCTTAAGATCCCGCTGTACTTTGAAGATTGGACAGGCCATAAATCTGGTGTGTGCTGGATGTCCTCTGGTGGGAGTTAAGAGCCCGAGAGTCTCATGGGTTCGTTGTTGAATTATTTTTTTTTCCAGCTTAGTTGTTTTTCTACCTCACTGTGATTTAAATGTCTGCTGTCTACTTCAGACAGTGTTTGATCATACAGATACTGAATTTACTGTGGAAAATGAAGAGCACTGTAGGCTGTGGCCAGTGGCGGAAGCTGAGATATCCCTGCCTGATTTTATGTGCTCCTGTAGCTGTCTGTAGAGGTTTAGTTTCTTTTCCATATTTTCTTTACAAGAACATGGGATATTTGCAATAATAACAAAGATAATTTTCTGTATGGGTAAGTGTGACATCCCTTACCAGGCAGTTCCTCCTCTCAGTTAGTGGCTTGGTTTTTGCAGTTGGTTTTACTAATACTCTGCAGAAAATACAACTCCTTTTCAAAAATATTTTGCTTAAACTTATGAAATTATTCCTTGCGATGTCTAATGCAAAATTTGATTGTTAAAGTTAATTAAGAAATCTTCAGTGCTTTATGGACTCAGATGTTACCTGGGAGAAGTTCAGAAAGCAAAAGGAAAACAGACTTGTTTTAATGATGTTCCTTCTGCTAATGAAGACTCAGTTAACCTTCAGTTGTTTAAATTTCACTTCATGCATTAACAGTAAAAATAATTAGGTGTGGATCATCTCCTGTGGCTCTCTTTTTTGTTCTTCTGCTAATTCCAAATGTTTGCCTTTACTTTTTAGCTCCACGAAAGTAACTATGATGCTGGCAAAGCCCTGCAGCGCTTGGTGAAGAAACCTGTGCCAAAGCTGATTGAGAAGTGCTGGACTGAAGATGAAGTGGTAGGAAATGAATTATTCCCTTCAGCCTTCTTGCTTCTCTTGCTTTGTTCTTGCTTTTCCATTTTTTTAAAGAGTTTATGGGGGAAAAGGGGCCAATAATTTGCTGCAGGGGGTATATTTTTTGCCTAGTTCTAAGTTGGTGGGCCCTTGATTTGATAGTTCATTAGAATAGGGAAAATGTATTACTGATTTTGTACTAAAAGTGGAGGGGATGGAGTGACTGATTTTGAGAGCATGCTATAGGTTAAATGAACTGCTGTGAAACTTTTGGGCTCAGAGGTTTATGGTTATCTTGTCATTAAAGAGGTTTTGTTCAGGGAACCAACTGTTTGAACAAATACTTCACGTGCTTTGCCCTGGGTTTAACTTTGTATTGGTGGTTTTTTTAACCTCTGTTTTCTCTGTCTATGGTCTTTCCCGCATTGCTGGTAAAGTTGTTCAGTGCCAGCACTTGTTTTTAGTTTAGATTATTTGGTCTCCTTGTTATTTTCCATCCACTGCTCTGCACTGCAAGTGCTGGAGCTGCTGCAGCTCAGGGGGTTTGAGCTGTCTATGTTAAATCATAAAAAATAGAGCCTTATGAATAAGAAAAAAGCAAAGTTTATTGAAAAAATGTAACGTTACTCCAGAAATGCAAACTGTGTGAGTAGAGAATAATGATCACTGACTATAAATTGTTGTCAGGCCTCACTTGTTTCATCCTATTTGTTCTTGTTCTGTTCCTTCCAAGTTTCCAGAAACATTTGGCAGCTCTCCAGCCTCGCTGAGTCAAAGATTAACTTCTGCTCGTATTTATAGATGATGAAGCTCCACCTGCGGAGCCTGGAGCGCGTCTGGCCCTGAGAGTCTGTAGAACCCTCTGCTGAGAGCTGCCACACTGGGCTTCTGGGGCTCAGAGGGGAGGTTTCCTCCCTGAAACTGAGGCAAACTCTTTCTGCATGACCCAAAGGTGTTAAATCTGACTGGACGCTCCTCAGTGAAGTGTTTTTCAGAAAACACTGATAGGCTAAAAACAAAGTCTGGTCAAAACAATGAAGTTTTTATGAGAACCTTGCAAAGTGTCCCTCCACTCTCACAACAGCAAGTGATGACCAGGGAAAAGCCTCCAGCGAGGGGGAACACCCAGGGCCAATCGATGCCCCGAATACCCTGTGCTCACCATAAATTCTGTTAATGTGATTTGGGTCTGGTTTGCCCGATGTATTCTGGTGTGTATGGGAAAGGAGGAAGGAAACAGCAATTCTGGCTGTGACAGCCCTGATCTGATTTAGCCTCTTTGTTCAGAATGTGCTTTGCTTTGTCTTTTTATCAAAAGTACCAACAAAATCAATATAGCTTACAGAAGAGCAAAATAAAAATCAGAACTCAACCTCTGTTTTATTAGGTTTTTAATTAAACATGATGAACACATTTTAAATAACACAGAGGCCTCAGGCTGAGCTGCATCTAATCGAAGCAGATGAAATCACCCGTCCACACCGGGATAGTTATTAATTCTGTTTGCTTATGCATTCTGGCTGCAGGCAGGGGCTGCTGGGCTACACCTCCGAGTACAGGGCTGCTTCTGCTGCGTGGGGTTGTTCTACCAATTAATGTGCATTCAGATGGTGATTATGAGGAGAAGTGGTGAAGCTGTCTCAGAGATTCAGGGCTGTATCTTCCAAAGTTAACAAGAGTCTATGTGAAACAGTCATTTTGCATTATTGCCTGGACACTTCCTCCTTTTCTTTATATGCTTGGAACCATCAGTAGATNGAGGACTAGAAACAATGGATATAAATTAGAGGGGGATAGATTTAGACTAGACATAAGAAAGAAATTCTTTACAGTGAGGGTGGTGAAATACTGGAACCGGTTGCCCAGGGAGGTTGTGGATGCCCCCTCTCTGGAGGTGTTCAAGGCCAGGCTGGACAGGGCACTGAGCAGCCTGGTCTAGTGGGAGGTGTCCCTGCCTATGGCAGGGGGGTTGGAACTCGATGATCTTTAAGGTCCCTTCCAACCCAAACTATTCTGTGATTGGGGTAGCATGTTTGTGTGAGCCCTTCTATAGGCTTTGAAGGGGAAGATACTGGTTTCTGCTTAGTTTTAATTTTTTATCCCCAGAAAATAGTCTGCAGCAGCGCAGGAGTGTGATGGTTCCTGCTGAATTAGCAATTGCTGAGCTTTAGAAATCAAGGCATTGGATGCTGTTTGCAAGTAGAAAATTAACAGAGTACTGAGATAAACAGAACCCCAAACCACCAAACACACACTACCATTTTCTTGTAGGACATTTATTCTTTTTTATTTGAAGAAGAATAAATAAGATTTTAGTTAAGACTCTACATTCCTACTCTTTCTTATCTAAGAACGTGGAGTGTGGAAGAACCATCAGCCCCTGCAGTAATGAGCAGCCCACGAAGGCTGAAGTTAATCTTCTTGGGGAAAAAGTTAATTTTTAGAAGTTGTATTAAAATTACAGTTGCTTAGCAGTTGTGAGGCTTACAAAATGATAGTGTGCAGTGGAGCTGGAAAATACAAGGAGTGATATGGCTAGAAAAGGTGAATTTAGTTTAAACATAGGTTACTACACAAAATGTTGCCAATCTTTTTGGTTGTGATTAACTTGTGCCGATCTTTGATCCAGGCACTTGTTTAGAGAGATCAATATTGCATATACAGCCTTGAGTCTATCATCAAGTCTCTTCAGAAATAAGACAATGAATTAAAAATCAATTATGTGTGTAGAAAAGTTTGTGTAGGGCAATCAATTTTGTCCTATTAGTTTGCAGAAAGATTCCGTTGTTTAACCAGCTGTGAAAAAGAATGAATTTTAAAAGCCTCTGGCAAATGAGATCACCCAAATAAAGTGGGAGAGTAGATTAAAAAAATAAATAAATAATTTTGGCATTTCATTTTCAGCAAAGACTGCCTTCAGGGATAGATCCATAAATCCTGTTGGTGACCTTGGCCATTTCATTGCTTTCACTAATCTTGATCTTCCCACAGCTGCCAGAGGAGTTAGTCCTTTCTTAACAATATAGTTTTGTTGTTTGCTTTGATTAACCGCCATATGTTTCTTAATTCACCCTTGTTCTGCCTTTGTGGAGTAAATTTTTATCTTTTAAGCACTTACCATATTGCTGATCCCAAAAAAAGATACACCAAATAGTGGTGCTGGCTGGTGGCTACAGCTCAGCCTTGGAGTTTAACTCCAGTGGGTGCTCTCAGGAGCTGTTGGTGTATCCTGTGATCCAGGAGAGGGTTTGTGATAGAAGCAGCAGCACATACTCACTGTTGTCAAGGGGAAAGAATCGGCTGCTTGAGAGATTAATAAATATGACAGCAGTTGATAGTTGAAACCCTGGTTTTCATCTCATTTTCAAGGGCATCTTAAAAATGGAGATCACTGGCACTTTCAGCGTTTTCCATCATCTCTCTGTGTTTGTTTGAAAACAAGAACAAGGCACTGGGGGACGGGGAGTGATTGCATCTGCTCTCCCACAGGGCAGGGTAGTTATTTTATAAATGAAGAGGGCCAAAAAAGCCATCCCTTGTAGTTCCTTAGCAACAGAGCTGGGGTCGGTCTGAATATTTCTGTCTGTCATACAAGGTCTATGTATAGAAGCTTGAGCTGTGCAGCTTATACAAGGGCTGCTCACCCTGCCTCATCGTGCCACTGTGCAGTGTGGACCTGTCTGTCTTGTCTCCTTTGCCCCACTAGATGAAGTCCTGGACAGTGACACAGTTGCTGTCGCCAACTGGCTGACCTTGTGATCAGGCTTTATCTGCCTGGAGATCTGGAGTGGGGATTAAATAGAACATTGTCCCATGTCCTGTGCTTCTCCTGAAGGAAACTGAGTCATGTCACTGCAGCAGTGAGTGTGTGGAGAGCACACAGACACCAAAACACTGGGAGTAAGCTGTCCATTGCAGCAGAAAATAGCAAAATTCTGCTTTGGATGGGTGAAGTGACTTAATTCTTACTAAAGAAGCTTTGTTTCTTGTCACAGGGTGCTCAGAATGGAGCATGAGCAGTTCCAGTTCCAGAATACACCTCACTTGCACCTTCTGTCTGGATGATAGATTTTGTTTTCTAATCTTCCCTATCAACAACACCATTTTTTAAAATCTTTCAGATGACATAAAAATGCATTTTAATGAAGCAAATTATATAGCTTTGTCTCCTTTGGTGTATAAAAGGGGTGGCCATATTCAATTAGGCTGAAAAATGATCATTTGTTCTATTACAAGCTGTAAGAGAGCGAGTGAAACAAGTGTGATCCATCACTGGTTGCTGGGCTGTGTGTTACTTAAATCACTGGTGCTGTGGTGGCGGCGCTGAATCCTCTCTGGGAGCCGTTATTTAATTGAAGTTTGTGGAGGTGTCACTTGTTTGATAATAGGCTGCTTCTGTAGTAGACGCAGAGTGACTAAATATTAATCACTTTCTGCATCCGTCCAAGATCCCTAATTAGTTATGAGGGTGCCAGTAAAGCTAATGATTATACTGCCATAAAAAGAGTCTGGCAGCAAACAAGGCCCTGATGTGGAGCAGTGCTGGGTGCCTGTGGGTGCTGCTCAGCTCTGCCCAGCCCAGAGCCCGTGTTCCCAGCGTGAATGAGAGGGTTTGTGTGCTGATATCTGCTCTCTGTCTGTGTTCCTCGCCCAGCATTGCGGCTGTTCTTTGTGCCTTGTGGTTTGAATCCATTGTGGTGAAGGCTCAAAGTGCTTGTAGCCTCTGGATCTGTGGTTTGGCTTCAGCTCTTGCTGCCCTCCCAGTATCTCATGGCTTTCCTTGTCCACTCGTGCATGAGCCACTGTGCTTATAGTTCTTTTGTTCCTTTCCTCCCCCCAGCCTCCTGGTACCCGCTCAGATTTATACAGCTTTTAGGTGACAGGAGAGATGGATCAGACAGGGCTTATGCATTTAGAGGAGCTAATAAATAAGCATTGTGGCACGTTACCTGCCACTGCCTTGGGATAGCTTCAAACACTCAAACATTCCATTTGGTACAAATTGGGGAAAGCAGAAGAGGGCACCTCTGTTTTATCAGGGTGTATTTCATCCTTATGGAAGATGCTGCCCACTTCTGTGAGTCTGGGCAGGTAATTGCTCCATCTCATTGCTCCTTCCCTCAAACTTCCCTTTGCCAGTGCTCACCTTGGCTAGGGATGCAATTCCTGTCCTTCATTTCCAAATCTTTTCTTTCTCATTTCTGAGCCCCTTTTTCACATTTGCCATCGTTTCTCCACCCCTCAGTGGATGTTTTTACTCGGAGCAAAACAAAAGGGAATAGTGAATCTTCTGATTGTTTTTAAACCACTTTTCCATGTTACTGTCAGGATGATGGTGTGAGCCAACATCTCCTCAGTAAGGAAGCCTCGGTGATGTCACTGACAGAAGAATTTGCCTCTGTGTAATTTCCTTGGGGATTCTTGCCACCATTTTGTCTCATTATTCTTGGATTTGCTCATTGCTCTTGAAGTGGTTTTATTTGTTTCCTTCTGGCATTTGCATAAAGCCACTGTTTGAAGGCAGGAATAGTCTCCAAAAATAATTGACAATAATGGATGAAATCCCAGTGGAATGGTGTTTCTGCAATAGGGAACTACCACTGGAAGAACCATGTGTGAACCCAGGAAGGATCACGGAGGTTTCTGGTGGTCCAGTCGCTGCTGATTTGTGCCAAGTGTTACAGAATTACTGGGAATGCTGCTTTTTTGGTCTCATATGGCATGTGTTCCTTTATATTTCTTTTTGCTTTGGGATTCTGTACTTCAACTGGTTTCATCCTGTTAATAAGCAGTAATATTTGTAACTAGGCATAAGTTTTTAGGAAATACTGTTTTAGCAAGTCTGGGATATACAGAGCAAGTGGCTTTATTTGGGCTGAAGTTTGCAGGTTTAGAGCTGGATTTCTGCTCTTTGCCTGCTCTAAAGGGAAGTGCTTTAGATGTCATGGGGGAGGGCAGTGTGTCCCTAGAAAGGAACATTTTGTCCAACTTCTGTGTAAGAAGGCCTTTTTTTGTATATTAGCATTTTAAGAGCAGTTTGTGTGTGTGACAGAAGCTTCTGAAGTCTCATCCAAAGCTCTCTGTAGTCTCTGGGCAGCAGCACGTTGTCACCATGTGCCAGAATTTTGTGTTCTCTCTGGTTCTTCACATGCATCTTTAAGGAATCATAGGTTTGGAAGGGACCTTCAAAGGCCATCTAGTCCAACCCTTGCAGGTAGCAGGGACATTGCATTTGGATAATTTCAGCTTTGTTTGTGGCACTGAGGAACTGCTGATGGCTGAGGGAAAATTCTAAAGATGCATCAATAGAAAGCTCTTGATTTGTTGATTGAGACAGGTTGGGTTTGAGATGTGTGCTGGGAGAAAGGCACAGTCTGGGCACTCCAATAGAGGCTCTTGCTGGAGGAAATGGTTGAATGGAATAAGGAGCTGCTTGGCCACATGTTCAGTATCACAGCCCTTGTGCACCTCTGAGAGGTGAGGGATGGACATCCCTGAGGGATTGTTTGCTTTCAGCCTCTGGACTTGTTGCTCCTTGTAAGATGTTCCTGCAGTGGGTCCAGGATTAGCTGGATCTCCCTGCAGCGGGGTGAGCCTGCTTTGGGAAGATGAGGGGTTCCTCTTTCCACCTTCTTCAGAGGAGGGTAAATTGCAGACTGGACCATCTTCAGACAAGAGCAAATCTGTCCCTGCCTCCTCTTGCTGCTGAAATGTGGCCTCCACATCATGGCTGTGCTATGATGGATAATAAAGATTGTCATAATCCATGATTTTTTTTTTTTTCCCAGAGAGCCAAGGTTGTTTATCAAATACCCCTTCTGCAGGTCAGGAGAAGTAAAGTCAGGTTCTCTTTTTTCCTCCTGCTGCTGCTTTAATGCCTGTCCTTTTTGTGCTGTGCCACTGCAGGCTCTCTCAGATCGGGTTTCTTGGCGCGCTGTTGACTTTATCTCGTTTCCCGGCTCACATTTCTGTTGCTGTTCTCTGTGTGATCGCAGCCTCCCCGCAGCTCTCCAACAATTAGTAATTGAGCAGGAAGTGTGTGTTCATTACAATAGCCCTTTGATTTGGATTTTTACAATCGGGCTGTGTTGCGCTGGACGCGGAGGCAGGGGGAGGCCCTTCTCCCGACACGGGGGGTTTGAGCCCGTTGTTGCAGCCTCTTGGCTGTTTGTCATCGTTCCGGCATCCATCCCTCCCGCACGGGTTGCCTGGCAACCTGGGCCAGAGCCACTGTAGCCACTGCAGCCGAGCAGCCCGGGGGTGATTTATCACTGGGGAGTCTGGGGACAGGATGGACCTTGGAACGGGAGGCGATTGGGAGCCTTGGCCTCTTTGTAACGGTTACAGCAAAAATGACTTGATTTTGCTGTTTCATTTTGTCTTTCTCATCTGGGCTGTTGCAGAAACAGGTACAATGTAGAAAGTCAGTCTGGCTCTGGGTGAACCTGGAATCTCTCTTTATAAAAATAGCTCCCTTGAAATACTAATGCTAAAATGAACCTGGGGCTGGTGCAAAGGGACGGAGCAGCCTGAGCCCAGGGCAGGGAATGGATGGATTCTCCCCTGGCTTTGGGAATGTCCCAAAGCTCTTTGGTCACTTTCAATATCATGTTCTTCTTCACACAGGTTTGTGCTTTGGTCCCTGCCATTAGAAGAAGGGACAGAGGACTTTTATAGACTGATCTTTAGGTTGTGGTTCACACTGCCGTGGTCTGTAAAACTCTGACCCCACTCAAACCCACTCTGGTTTGAGCTGGGAGGAAATCGTGGTCACGGGAGCTGTTCTGGGCACTTGTGAGAGCTGGAGAGCAGAGACATGGTGGTGAATCCACTTTGACCTCCTGAATGACAGGATAAACACTTTATTGCCAATTCTATATGAATGTGTTTGTAACTAGTAATCCTGCTCCGCATGCAATCTCATTTAGCCAACTGTGTATGCAAATGTGTTATTAATGTGTTTGCATCCAGTATAAATATCCCAATCTAATCTGTTTATATATGTAATTTACACACAGCTGTGCTCTGCTCACTCCCCATCAATGTTTGCAGCGGGCGGGAGGTGCCACGGGAGAGCCCATTGTTCACAACAAAAGCCCCCGGTGCACACGGGGAAGGGGGATCATTATCCTTCTGGCATCTTTTGGCATTCCCTCGGCACTCTGGTTGTGGGTACAGGGAGCAGGGTCTGTGTGATGCTGTGGTGTGGCTTTAAATTTTCAGGAAGACAAAGTGGCAATCAATAAATTATGTTTCAAAGATCAACCTAAGTGGTAAAATTGAAAGGGTCATCTTAACCTGCAAGAGTACAGGGCTTGGATTTCTAAACCCTTGTGCTCTAGAGCTACTTTAACTCTGCTGCCAAACGTGTTTGTGCTGCAGCCACGGGGCTCATCCCCGCTGTTTGTACTCGCCATGGCCGAGCCAGAGCCGTGTGTGAGAGTGTGAGTGTGTCTGTGAGTGTGAGAGTGTGTCTGTGAGTGTGAGTGCGTGTGTGTGACTGTGTGTGTCTGTGACTGTGTCTCTGTGTGTGTGTGAGAGTGTGAGTGTGTGTGTGTGTCTGTGACTCTCTGTGTGTTTGTGTCTGTGACTCTGTGTGTGTGTGTGTCTGTGACTCTGTGTGTGTGTGCCTGTGTGTGTGTCTGTAACTGTGTCTGTCTCTGTGTGTGAGTGTGTGTCGGCACCTCCTGCCTGCCGCGGCCGCTCGGAGCTCCTCGAGCTGTGTTTCTGTCGGGATTTCTTATTTCCCATCTCCCCCAGAACGCCAGCGCCTCTCTGCGCCCCGTTCCTCATCTTTGCTGGCAGAATTGAGGATTTTCTGCTCTTTCTACCTGGCGCGGAGAAAGCTCCGGGGGCGGCCCCGGAGTCCCTGGGCTTTGGATTCAGCTGCCGCTTGCTGGGGCGGTGGGAGCGGCAGCGGCTCTGGGGCTGCCGGTGCTCCCGGGGGTCGGTGGCGCCGGTGGCGGGGCCGTTCCCCGGCGGGGCTGTCCCGAGGGTGCCGGCCGATCCAGGCCGCCTTTTGCGGCGCGCCCCGGGCCCTGCGCGGCCCAGCCCCGCGCGGTCACATGCTGGGCGGCC
>VZTY01001043.1:28091-50609 GCA_013400935.1 Turnix velox | reverse complement strand
CTCCCCCGTCCTTGCCTCTTCCCCCCCCCGCCGCGCCGTTGCGTATTTTCCTTCGCCGCTTCCTGCTCGGCAGCCGCCGGGAGCCGCGCGGGGAGCGGAGGCCGCCCGGCCCTGCTGGGGAGGCACCGGCACCGGCTGCTCCGCGCCTGGAATGTGGGAACTTTGCCGGGGAAGGGGCTGGGGTTTTTCCGTGTCTTTCCAGAGCCTTTTTTCCCCCGCCGCTTCTCCGTGGCTGTGTAGGTAAACGCTGTCTGCGCTCGGCGTTCCCGGAGCCACGAGCGCTGTTTGTGCTGATTAACAGGGGTTTTGAGATTTTTTTTTGTTTGTTTTTCTCCTGCTGACGTGTTATTTTTGTTATCTTTTATCGCAGAAACGCTTTATTAAGGGGCTGAGGCAGTACGGCAAGAACTTCTTCAGGATCCGAAAGGAGTTGCTTCCCAATAAGGAGACGGTGAGTGCCTCTGACTTTATGTAATTTGCTTTTCCTTACGATGCCTCAGTGTTTGATCTTACGAAACTGTTTCCTTTTCTCCCTGAACTCTTCTCAGATAATGGCAGAATGTGCAGCTGAAAGAGGTGGCTGTGATTTTCAGTGCAGTTTTTGGTCTGAGTGTCTGGAAAACGTTACATAAACCCTCCTCACTGCTGGCCAGAGTCACTGGGGTTGGATGGAGTGTATTTATGGAGACCAAATCTAATTTTGAATTCTGACATTAGGAGGGGATAATACATTTATGTCACCCAGTTGGGCTCAAATGGCAGTGGGTAATTAAAGAAAGCCTAAAACAAACCCAGATCTAATTGAATCTGAGGAGCAGAGGTATGTGCTGCTGCTGCTCCCGACCTGCACAATTCTCTTCTTGTGTTTAACTCTTTGTGTTCTGAAGCGTGGGGGCAGCAAGTGCCACACTTGGTGGCTGGATTGATCTGTGGCTAAGTCCCCTGCCAAAGTTTGTCAGGCCTCTTCAGCTGTCGTCCTGACGAGAATCCTGGCAAGTGCTTGACAGGGAGGATTTTGAGTTCTCTGAAGGAAGGTTTGGGAAGCCCTGGGAATCTGGTTACTCTTCCATTAGACCCAATTGCCAACCTTCTCTGGAAGCTTCGGTTTCTCTTTTGCAGGTGTCATTTAGGGTGGTTTTGGGAAGCGTTTTTCATGTTTGTTCTGAGTGGAGAAGGAGATAGCTCAAGGAGAATTGAGTTAGACTGTTCTCTACTAGCGTGTTAGTGATCTGGAAGACATTTAACTGCTTGTTCAGAGTCCTGTGTGTTTGGGCCCTGGATGTTCAGGGGAGCAGCGTTCTTGTAAAAATAATTTAAGGACAACACTTAGTGTAGCACATATCCAGTCTGTTCCAAGATGTTCTTGTGAGACAACACTGTGATATCTCAGTCTGTTCTGATAGAGCATGGGCAGGCCCTGCTTTAGCTCTGGATTTTGAGGCCTGAAACCCAGCACTAGGGAAATGAGGGCTCAGAGGGAGTGCTGAGATCAAGTCCCTCTGAACAACAGCTGAGAACCCAGCACAGACAGCTTGAGCAATCCTCTCCCCTCTCCTTTGGAATGTCTCCTAGCAATGTGCTCGGAACAAATCATGTTTACTTTAGAGATGAATTCTGCTGATGGTGAAGTTAGCAAGAGGCAAAAGTACTCTTGGGAAGCTGGAATTGCAGCAGCTATGAAATATGCTTATAAGTACAGAATGTTGCTTTGTGATAGAGAAAAGCAGTTCACAGGAGAAAGGAAAAGAAAAATTCCAGGAGTGGGGGCAGAGTCTGACCCTGTTTGTGCCCCTCGACCTCTGCACGTGAACTTGAACATCAGCCTGAGCTCTTGGGGAAGGTTTTGCAAGTTTTCCTGTAGTGTGAGACTTCAGACCGACTGTCACTTCTCAAGGGTTATGATTTTTAAGACAAGAGAGGACTAAATGCTGGGTTTGATGTGCTGGGAAGCAGTTTCTACTGGCTTTGAGTGCTGGTCTGGCTGCTGGTGGTAACCGACAGACATCACCTTGGAGCCACAGCAGGTTGGTTAATCTCTGCCCACAGACCTCACTTCTACTTTCTGTTAATTCCCAATCTTTTTCAGACAGCAATTACAGTGGTTTCTTCCCCAAGCAAGCTGAGGAGCAAATCTTGGAGGCACTTATGTGACATAAACAGTTTTCATTAAGAATTTTCATTTGAATTCTTACCTTGTGAGAATACAAGGTGTGCAGCTGGCAACAAGATTTCTTACGTCAGTGTGAACATTTTGGGTTAATTGGCTAAAACTTCAGGATAATACAGGATTTTCAAAGTATTAAAAATTCTCTTGCTCTGAATTCTTTAGGTGATTACTCTGAGCTACTTGGTGAATTTTAGAAGCACCAGCATTGTGTTAGGCCTGAGAGAAATGTAGGTAAATGCCCATGAGCCTGGGGAGGGACTTTGCTCTGGTGCAGAGCTTCACTCTGGGGTGGCAGGGAGGAGGTAAATGAACAGATGGGGGGTAGGTGAGGTTTTGCAGAAGGATTTTGCAGGAGGATGCTGTTCCATCACAGCACGAGGAGGCTGTGTCATGGTGTCACCTAGCTTGGGTTGGGAGCTGGGTTCTGTCCCCTCTGCAGCACCTGTGGAACGTGGCCTGGGGCAGCCTCCCATTTGCTGGGGCTCCAGGACTTGTCCTGTGGCTGGGAGCATCAGCTGTTCCTTTAGATCAAAGCATCTGTGATGTGCAGGATTTTTGGTGTAAGAAGTAAAAGTACAGAAATGCTCTCTGCTGGTTCAGCTGCTGGGCTCTGGTGGTGCTGGGAGACAAAGCTTTCAGCACAAACTTGTGTTTAATTTTAGACTGAGGTCTAGATAAACAGTTTTATTCTTGCCTCATTAATGCTTAACCTGCTGTTACATAATGTAGACTATTGGCTTCTTGAACAGCTCCTACACACAGTCAGTGTGTGGCAGCAGAAGGGTGACTGGGAGCTGTGTGTGGGTGACAAGGTGACGTCCCCCTGGACAGGCTGTGTGATGAACCCTCCTGTGGGCACCAGCCTCAGCAGTGGTTGGTGGGATTCTCAGGGTGGACAGGAGTGAAGATTCTCCCTTAATGGTAGTTGATAGATCTCTACATTGGCTCTTTAATGTTTGCATTTATGGCTGTAACTTAGTTGTGTCGGCAGCCAAGTTTGTGCCCTCCTCTCCCGAAGGAAATCTGGTTTGTTTGATGGTGTGTTCACCTAATGGTGCCATATTCATCCGTTGTGGGGTCAAGGCACATTGTTTCCTGCCTTGTCTCTGCTGCAGGAGTGTTGGGAGAGGGACAGGCTGCGGGAGCCTTTTTTGGCTGAAAGCTGAACCTTTTTCCTTAATAACTTGCCGTAGCTTGGATGCAGCCGGAGCTGAAATTTTCCATTAGGGTTTGAAGCGACTGCCAACATAAACAGTCACTGCTGCTTTTCATTTCATCTCCGCTCGCTGCTGCTCGTGCTTCCATGGCAGGGACACTACAGTTGGAGGGTTCTGTTCTTGTTAAAACAGGCTGTAGGACTTTGCCTCATAAAAATGACAGCCTGAGACATTTTCTCTTTAGCAGTAACGGATCTCGTAGAAGATGGTTTTCAGAAAGGCAAAATGAACAAGTCACATTATCAGCAGCAGTGCTTGTGAGGTGTATCCTATTCTGGAACAGTGTTAATGTTATAAAATTTAGGTAACTCTTTGAATAAATGAATGTGTGTGATCCTGCTTGATGTCTGATTCCTGAAATGGCTCAGTGGAGGAATACATGAATTGGTTTTGTTGGCAGGCGATGGGCTTTGTGGCAGTTGCTCAAGTCTGAGACATTGAAAAACAAACTGCAGTGAAACTCAAGCAATTTTTGCAGCTAATGCAACTTCTGTGTTCAAACTCTGTGATTATGGCCTCTATGTAATTTGTTGTTTGATTGTGTGTGTGTGTGTGTTAGCCCCAAGTTCTATCTGCAGTGACCCACTGGGAGCTGGTGCAGATGGTGTTTCCCAGACTGGTGTCCTGCTCACCTTTGAGGCATGAGCTTTCTGTCTTACTGCTTTATTTTTCTCCTCCTTGGCACCCACACTGCTCCTTATCCTGGTGAGGGCTAACGGAGATTGATTACAAAGGTGCCATTAAGGGGACGAAGTGGTGGAAGGGAAGCTGGATGAGATCTGGGTGTTGTCCCTGGCGCTGCCATTTCCTGTGTCTCTCACAGTGGTCACAGAGCACGGGGTGTTGCTGCTGTTTAATTCGAACTTTTGGGTTTAAGAAGTAAATAAAGAGGAACAGCTTTGCCCTGTGGAGAGTCACGTGGCAGGAGTTGGGGCGATCTGAGCGCTCGGTGCCAAGCACTTCCCAGCTCCTTCTTGCAGGCGTGGGCAGAGCTGCTGCTGGGTCCAGCCGAGCGAGTCGTCCTGGGGCAGGAAAGCACACCGGCTGCTGGCAGAGACTGAACTGTACTTTTAATGCATTTGCCTGCCATACTGAGCATGAAATTAACTTTCTTCTTATACAACAGATCATTGGCCTTAATTGTTGCTTCCTGCCCCAGCTGGCACTGCATGAACGGTATCTGCAACGTTTGTTTGGCATCGAATCAGCCCCCAAGTACATTGTTCACTCCTAAATATCCTGTAATGTGCTGCTGTAACTGTACTGTGAGAACAAGACAATAACAACCTCAGCAGACAGATGCTCTCAGTTTGTTGTTTTGTTTCAAACCAGCTATAAAGGAGAAGCAGAGCTTGATTACTGGGGGGGAAGGTGTTTTCTTGACAAGAAAAACTCCCAAGAATTACCTACCAGGTTGAACAGTGGTAGGTTTAAGAGCCTGTGCTGGGTTTGAATGGTGGGAGGTGAGAGCTGCCCCTCTGAGTATCGTGTGTGACACCTGGGCTCGGGCTACTGGGAAACAGGAAGTGGATAAAAATGTAGTGGAAACTCCTGACTTGGCCAGGGGGAAGATGTGATCCATCCGTGAGTTTCTGTTGCACTTGGTTACTGTTCAGGGTTGATTAGCTTTGTTTCCGGTGCACTTAATTGTGGTTCTTTTCTTCTTTTTTTCTGTCCTTATTTTTATGGCCATTTTTATCTAGACTGTGATGGGAGGGAACTGGAGAGATAAATCATGGCCCCTCCCCAGCAAACAAACTGAGCAAACAAAAACCAGTCAAACCCCCCAGTGGAAACACCCAGAAAAAAATACCATGAATTGAATTAGACTTTTAATACTTTGTTTAAACAAAAGTTATGAAAGTAGAAAATGATGCTGTCCTTGTGTTTGGCACTTCCTGCACACTCCTGCATAGGCAAAACGTAGTTTTCTATTTCAACTGATTGGAAATTAACAAAAAGTCATCTGGTTTGGAGCAAAATTACTGAAGTTTGTCAGTATCTTTTGCTGGGTTGGAATAGCTGATGGGGCTTGAAACAAATTTTATAAAATCCATCAAGTGGAGGAGCTGCTGTGGTTGAAGTAACCTTTCTCATTTTCAGGCAGCCATTTCATGCTGCCAGTACAAAACCAGTTTTTTCCCCAGCTCAGAAATGGGTTTACCCCCGGCTGCTGTCATTCCTTTATCACCTCAGGAAACGTTGGGATGTAACTGATGATCCCTCTGAAACATCCTGCAGGATCCCACCCCCTATATCTCTCATTTATCTTCTCTCTCCAGTCATGGATTGTCACCAATGAGTATTTCAGAGGGTGACCCTGACTACTGTGGCTGTGAAGCTGTGAGGGGATAATGAGATTGTGCCTGTAGAGAAATGTTTACAGGATGGGGGTTAGTTTGAACTGCTTTATGGCTGGATGCTCATACACACAGCACCTTTGCCTTAAAGAGTGCAAATGTGCCCTGTTAGAGCAAGGACACTACAGGGAGGTGCCCTGGCTCTGCCCAAGCAGCTCCTGCTGGTGCCAGGGGAGGGTGTTCTTCTGCTGGGCCTGGGCAGCAGCTGGCATGCTAGAAAAGATGAGCAAAAACCAGAGTTTAAATGATTTAAGGTAAAAGCGGTCAAGCAAATCGGGATTTCTCTCCTCAGAAATTCTGATGATGCAAAGGAGAGCTGAGCAGCAAATAAATCCTCAACAACATGTGGAAGGCAAACAGGCCCCTCACTCTGGCTGTTCTGATAACCTCGGAGAGCCCTGTGGGATGTACCTGGTGGCTCTGCCAGTCCTGGAGATGGGCTCTAATAATTAATAATGCCAACATTAACAGCCAACAGTCTGTGAGGTTCTGCAGGGACTCAGAACTGTGTTGATTAACAAAGAGGAGTCTCTGGAGAAAGAGGCTTTAATTACAAAAGCTTTCTTTTCGGCCTGGCCTGACGTGCAGCTGCGGAGGGTCAGCAGCCCCATGCAGTGGCTCCATGGATGTGTTTGTGCAGACCTGTTCAATCCATTACTTAAATCTCTAGCATACAAAAAATAGTGTATTTTTTTGCTTTGATAAACAGTGATTTGTTTCACATACAGCAGGTAGTTCTAGCTGCCTGCAGGTTTTTTTCCACAGCAAAATGAAATCCAGAAAACACAGATGGAGCATCTGCTGGATCCTAGGAAATCCTGGGACTGTTCTGTGCTGGGGGTGAGCTGACAGCACAGAGTCCCAGGGAGCTGCCCAGGGGTTTTATGTGCCTCGCTCCCATCTCAGCCTGCTTTGGCAGTCCTTTCAAATAGAGAGGAAAACTCACCTTGGTGTCTGCAGGTGTTCCCCTGGAGCTGCCAGTCAGAGACAGAGCTGGAGTCAGGGCTGTTAGAGCCGGGGATTGAGCGAAGGAGGGAATCACTGGAGACAGTGTTTTTACCACAGGACTTTAGTAATAGGGAGCATTAGCTAAATTGAGTTGACTTAATAAAATCTTGATGCATTCCAGAAAGATGGTGAATTCATTAAAGCCGCAGCTGGATGGTCTGTTCCCCTCTGCTCTGCCAGGACTGTTTTGTAGCCATTGGAGAGAGTTGTCATTTACTTTTGCTGTTTAATTACTGTAAAGCTATTCCCCTCCTCCACAGTATTTTTCCCCCCTGGTCTCTGGGGAAATTAAACAGCAATTATGATGTTTGCTCAGTGTGCTGTAGCACAGCAGACACTGGAGGCAGGTTGATGTGTCTGCCCCTGTCAGACCCCGCACCCAGGGCTAATCCTCTGCTTACAGCAAAACTAAACACAAACATGGAGCACAGCTTGTATTATGTGTTTTATATTTGAAAGCTACTGATAAGGAGAGAGAAAGAAGGCAGCAGCACCTGTGCTGTTGAGGGGAGCTGGGCTGTGTGTGGCTGTGCCCCTGCTGCTCCCTCCTGCCGTGCCCCATGGAGGTGCGACATGTCGGATGTGTCAAGGGCTAAACCTCGCAGTGAGGTGGGATTGCAGAGAACAGGATGATCGTTACAGGCCATTCATGTCAGCAGCATTCATGCTTTTCTGTTTGCTTGCAAGCAAAACGGGAGCTAATTTGCAAGGCTGCCTTTTGTAAAAGGCCCTTTGATCGATGCTGGCCTGTGCTAATGTTTCAGTGACTATTGATTTCTGCAGCAGCTTTTGTTCCCTGAATTTATGTGCTGTGGGTTTGGGCAGCTCACACTGTGCATGTCTGATTAAAGTTCGTTTGACTTCGCTTGCAGGGAGCTTGGAGCTGTTTGTTCCTCCCTGTTTGTGGAACCAGAGCTTTCCTGATGTTCTCCTTTGTGCTCCAGTTCTGCCACCCTGCAGTCACCAGCCAGCAGTGTCTAATCCTTCAGCCTCACTCACTCCAGCATTTAATCCCTCAGTAGCAAATACAATATTTGATAGCCAGGCAGCTAATAAGGTCTGGCGTGGAGTGTGTTGGTGTAGAACACGTCTGACTGTGTGTACAGCATTAACCTTCTCAGGGTTTGCTTCCTCTCTGACGTTGATTTCTCCGCCTCGTCAGGAGGTTGAGTCACGTCCTGAGTCACGTCTCTGCACTCTGACGGGTGATTTGAAGTACAGAACAGTCTCTTGTCCTTTCATAAACTCGGATTTCATAGATGGGGTAAAAGTAGTTGTGGAATGAACTTGTGCTTCACCTTCATCTGCACGCAGCTGTGGGTGCAGTGCTGGGAGAGTTCCCAGAATAAAAGTTTTATCATCATGAAGGTGGTATTTTTTACAAATATACTCAATTCATGTCTTTTGAAAGTATGGTTTATGATGTACTACATGTGTTAGACTTCCCTTGGGACTGATGGGTTTGCAGTGTATAACTGGAGCTCTAAAAATTTCCCATTTCCTGAAGGAAAATGGGAGCAGAACAGAGTGGTTCTCTCTGCACTGACATTAAGATATGGGGTTTACCGATGGTCCTTGGTGCTGACACCTTGGATTTGATACAGATGAAATCATAGGTAAAATGTGAGCAGTTCCATTTGCATGAGATTTCCTCCCCTTGAGAAGCAATTCATGAGCTTTGCTGCAGTCTGCCTGTGCCTGGCACAGCCGTGCCCTCGGGTCGGCAAACAGGACTTTGAGCCCCTTGAGACCCGAAGTGAAGCGGCGTTTCCAGAGCAAACAGTGGGTGGAGCTCCCTGCAGCCAGATCTCTGGTGCTGCTCACCAGCCTGCTGCCCTTTGCCATCTGGGGGGGGATCTGAGCGTGGCCTTACTGTGCTCCTTCTGTGTCTGCAGGGAGAGCTGATCACCTTCTACTACTATTGGAAGAAAACCCCTGAAGCTGCGAGCTCTCGAGCCCACCGCAGGCACCGGAGACAGGCTGTCTTCCGCAGAATTAAAACTCGAACGGCTTCCACTCCTGTCAACACTCCCTCCAGGCCCCCCTCCAGTGAATTCTGTAAGTGCAAGCTAAAAGCAAAACATTTGCCCTTGTTTCAATGCCAGCAGCCACAGCAATGTCCCAAGGCTGTCAATCCAAGGGGATGAAGGAGATGGAGCTTGGGCTGTGCCATGGGATGTGGTGGATGTCTTTGGTCACCAAGTGCTCTCTGCAGTTCTTAGACACAAAAGCATCCTCTAAGGATGAAATTGTTGCCTTGGTACTAAATTTCCCTCTTCTCTTCTGGGTTTGGTGTTGTGTTTTCTCCAGGTGTATTGAGCTTTGCTGCAGTCTGGGGATTAGAAAATGCAGAAATCGGCACGAATGTGAGCACTTTCCTCCCTTTGGAAGGGAGTTCCTTTGCTCTTGGTGACCTGTACCTTCTGCTGGGTCTCAGGTGGGGTGCAGCCAGCACTGAGGTGTCTGCCTGCATCTTGGGAGAATATTGGCCTTAACTGAAGCAGAGCAGAAATCACAAAAAATAAGTGCCCAGACCAGTGAAATACTGCATTGCAAAGGGCCATGATTAGTCACATGGAGAGATAAACTTCATCATTTTGGAAAAGGCTAATGGTACCCTGCGAGTTTTAAGTCTTTCTATGGACTAAACCCACCACATTTCATGTGCCTTCTGAAGAAAGGGACTGTGGGAAAGGCAGAAATTGCCAGAATCTTACTAATTGGTAAATAATTACTAATGAGAACTGTTATTGTCAATGGTTGTTGTAGCCTGGCAGGAGGAAGTAGCAAATCCTGTTGAGTAATTTCTTTTCCTGTTTCCTCTTCTTCCTTTGTTCTTTACTCATCCAGTGGACTTGAGCTCGGCCAGCGAAGATGACTTTGACAGTGAGGACAGTGAACAGGAGCTGAAAGGCTACGCCTGCCGCCACTGCTTCACCACCAGTATGTGCTCATCCTCACATCCCCTCCTGCTCAGGCTCCCAGCACTCCTCTGCCCCCAGAGCTAGTTCTGCTTTGCCACAGCAAGTGGCTGTTACTGGGAGAGAGATGAATGTTTCTACAGGAACGAAGCTCATGTAATCTGTGCAGTCCGTTTATGATAGAGCAAATCAGTGTTGGCTTGTGACTGTCACACACAAAGCTTCCTACACTGCACCTCATCTCATCTGAGCAGCCCCATTCCTCAGGGTGCTCCTGGTGACTGGGACTGTGAGCCCTGGATAGGGAAGGAAACGAGAAGTTTGTAGCTCACTTATCTTTAAGAAACCACAGCTTTGGAGACTGTTAGTGTCTTGTCAGCTCCCAGTTAGGAAAAAAAAAGGCCTCTCTTTGTTTTCAAAGCTACAGTTATGTAAGTAAACATATAGTTTGTAAATTGAGTATTGGAGATATGTCCTGAGCAGACTGAGTCTGGAGCAAGGCAGAGTTTTCCAGAAATTTCTCCAACTGGCTGACCATAGCTCAGTAGCTGCTTTTCTGGTTGCTGAGTGCTTTTTAAATAGCGGAGTGTGTTTGTGCTGAGTGTGTGTTGCACTGCCTGCTCCTGAGCTTTGCTTTCCTTGCCCCAAGCCTCCAAGGACTGGCACCACGGGGGTCGAGAAAACATTCTGCTGTGCACTGACTGCCGCATCCACTTCAAGAAGTACGGGGAGCTGCCTCCCATTGAGAAGCCCGTGGACCCTCCACCCTTTATGTTCAAGCCGGTCAAAGAGGAAGATGATGGACTCAGTGGGAAGCATAGCATGAGGACACGGCGGAGTCGCGGCTCGGTAGGCTCAACACTCACACACCGGGACAGACAGTCACCCTCAGAGTAGTGCTCTCTCCATTTTGCCCATTTGCCATGAGTGTGTGTGTGTGTGTCTGCTGCTGCCCCAGTCCTGTTCTTTTTCTCAAAGGCTCCTCTCCTGTGATCACAAATGTGTCTTTGTGTGTTCACACAGCAGCAGCTTTGGAACATGTTTTTCATCTTGTCCATTCTAGCAGATGCTGTTTTTGAGCAGACAAATGATGGATTTGTCTCCTTTTAAGTCCAGAGGACTGAAACTGTAGCCATGTTAAATGCTGTTGTTTTTTCATTTTTCAAATTCTTGGGCGTAGATGGAGCACTCCTGCTGTGCTGTGAGACAGAAATAAGTGAGAGGGTTGGATGAATGCTGACTTTGGTCCACTCTTGTTTCTGTTCAATAGATGTCTACACTACGGAGTGGTCGTAAGAAGCAGGCAGCCAGCCCTGACGGAAGAGCCTCCCCCATTAATGAAGACATCCGCTCCAGCGGCCGCAACTCCCCCAGTGCCGCCAGCACCTCCAGCAATGACAGCAAGGCCGAGTCTGTGAAGAAATCTGCCAAGGTAGAGTTCTCCTGTTCTTCAGTGTTAGCTCTGGGCCTCTCAGTCAGCCAAGGGAGGTTGAGGGAATCTCTCAGTGACCTAGAAATCCCTCCTGGTGTGGAGGAATGGTGCTTCTGCTGTGATGGGCGTCACTGGTGTCCCCACGTAACCTCGCTGCTCTCATGATAAATTAATCCTTCAGTTTCAGATGCAAATACAGGCATTAGGCTGATGGAAGTAATACAGATCAGAAATGCTGCATTTGAGACAAGACTCTTTTGAGAATGTTTAAAGCAGTGTTTAATCTTTATTTACAAAGGAGTATGAGTATGTAGCAGTTGAGACGGCTTCCGCTCCTGTCTTCTGGATTTTTCAGAGCAAGACGACACTTTGTTTAAATGAGCAAATGCCCAAAGAGTGGTGAAGATACAAAGCTGATTGCCATTAACAGTGGGACTTTAAACGTAGCCAGTTAAAGATAAATGTTCCTCTCTCCTACTAACTCGTGTCAGAAAGGTGTGGGGTGTGGATGCAAACTGCCCGTGGGTTTCTGTCTGCAGAAGTGAAATGTTTTGGGATTCTGTCCTGTATTTGCCCTCCAGAGGGAGCGGCTGGAGCTGCTTTTGCATTTGTGTCGTGGTAACTCTTGTGTTCTGCTTCATTTGTGGCAGAAGATAAAAGAAGAGGTGTCTTCTCCTCTCAAGAACACCAAGAGGCAGCGGGAAAAGGCAGCTTCTGACACAGAGGAACCTGACAGGTCCAATGCCAAAAAATCCAAAACTCAAGTGAGTCCCACAGAGGAATATTTTCACTTTAGGGAACACTTTCATAGTGGGAGGGGGTGCAAAACCAGTAACACACCAAAACCAGATCAATTTAAGCCACAGCAAATTATAACTTAATTTGTGGCTGGAAAGCAGCCTGTGTTATAATGTGTTCCTTCTGCTGGAAAACAGTGAAATCAGATGGTGTAAGTCTAGAAGTCTTTTTTTGTTGTTGTTGCTTTAATATCAGTTACCAACCAGGTTATTTTTAATTGAAATTTGTTTTTCCTCCTCTGTGGAAGTTAGGTGAGCAGCGTTAAAGTTCACTAAATTTAATGTTCTCAAAACTCAATTCAAATACTTTCAGGATGTCTTTATAGCTCCGTGTACCTGACCAGGTTCACTCTGTGCACAGGATGTAGGGATTTTGGCACTGAGCTTTCTGTATTGCAGAACCACAGAATAGTTGAGGTTGGGAGGGACACGAGGGTTTGTCTGCCCACTCGGGGCAGCCTGTTCCATTGCTCACCCACCCTCAGAGTGAAATGTTGAGTCAGACCCTGGGGTGTCAGTGTGTGCCTACTGCCATCAGGTGCTCCTAGAAAGGGTCCTTGCAACCCTCTTTTCTGAGCCTTGTGATGTTGAGAGTGTGGTGCTCACTCTTGCATTGTCATGGTGTGTGTACCAGGCTGCATCCCGCGGCGTGCCCATCATGTTCTTCATGTGGTTGTCACATGCACAGTGGTTACTGTTCTCCCTTCCCTGCAGGAGATCAGCAGGCCCAACTCACCCTCAGAGGGCGAGGGCGAAGGCGAGAGCTCTGACAGCCGTAGTGTCAATGATGAAGGCAGCAGTGACCCCAAGGACATTGACCAGGACAACCGCAGCACGTCCCCCAGCATCCCCAGCCCACAAGACAATGAGAGCGACTCGGATTCATCTGCTCAGCAGCAAGTGCTGCAGGCGCAGCCCCAAGTGCTTCAGGCCCAGAGCGCTTCTGGTCAGGCTCCTCCTCCCACCCCGCCTGTACCGGCCCCGTTACCGACGGCTCTGCCAGCAGCGTCCAGCGCTTCAGCTGCCCCGCAGCTCTCCCCCTCGGCATCCCAACCTCCCAGCCAGCCCCAGGCCCCAGCGCCGCCGCCGCCTCACTCGCACATCCAGCAGGCCCCTGCTTTGCACCCCCAGAGGCTCCCATCTCCTCACCCACCCCTGCAGCCTCTGAGTGTGTCTCAGAGCCAGCCCAGCCCTGCCTCCTCACAGCCCCACTCGCAGCCTCCGCTCCACAGCCCGGCGCAGCCTGCCCCACACAGCCTGCCGGCTCAGCCCCTCCTGCCTCACCCTGTTCCTTCGCAGCCATTTTCCCTCCCCTCTCAGTCGTCTCAGTCTCAGGTTCCCCTCCAGACACAAGCACCCTCTCATTCTCACTCTGCTCTGCAGGTGCAGGTGACGCAGCCCGTCCTGCCCCCTGCAGGCTCTCTGCAGCCGGCTCAGCCCCCGCGGGAGCAGCCCTTGCCCCCTGCGCCCATGGCCATGCCTCATATCAAACCTCCTCCTACAACCCCAATCCCTCAGCTTCCTACTGCTCCATCCCACAAGCACCCTCCTCATCTCTCTGGCCCTTCTCCATTCTCTATGAACTCCAACCTGCCTCCACCGCCTGCTCTGAAGCCTCTGAGCTCCCTCTCAACCCATCATCCTCCATCTGCACACCCTCCTCCTCTGCAGCTGATGCCTCAGAGCCAGCCACTGCAGTCTTCGCAAGCCCAACCTCCTGTACTGACACAGAGTCAGAGCCTTCCTCCCCCCGCTAGTCACCCCCCATCTGGACTCCATCAGGTATCCTCCCAGCCCCCCTTTTCTCAGCACCCCTTTGTCCCAGGAGGTCCCCCTTCCATCACCCCTCCTTCTTGTCCCTCCACTTCCACACCGCCTGCTGTGCCCGGCATCCCACTTCAGACTTCCATCTCCACGTCAGCAGCTTCTAGTGGAAACATGCCCGTGGTGACAACCTGCACGCTACCACCTATTCAGATCAAAGAAGAAGCTCCAGATGAAGCTGAGGAACCAGAAAGCCCTCCCCCTCCACCCAGAAGTCCCTCACCAGAGCCTACTGTGGTGGATACACCCAGCCACGCCAGTCAGTCGGCCAGGTACGGAGGTTGCTTCTTTCTGTGCTCACAGGGCGCTCCCCAAGGCTGAGGACCGAGCTCCTGTGGGTGCTGAGCTCATTTCACATCTGCCCACTGTCAGCTTCTTCCTGGCCTGACTTTGCTCTTCTGGAGAGGTGCTGTTTCAGCCAGTGCATTCAAACAGTTTGTAATTGAGGGCAGATTGTCTGAGCAGTAACAAAATTCAGTTAATTTTCTCATGGCTTTTGAGGAAGCTGGTAGTGCGATTGTGTAAGTGGGGAATAATTCTTTTCTCTTTCCACATACAGCTCTTACATCTCAGCCTTTTGCATCTCTCCCAGGGCTAAGCTCTTTGTGTTCAATTTCAGGTTCTACAAGCACCTGGACCGTGGCTACAATTCGTGCTCAAGAGCAGACTTATACTTCATGCCTCTGGCAGGATCGAAGCTGGCCAAGAAGAGAGAAGAGGCCATTGAAAAGGCCAAAAGAGAAGCAGAACAAAAAGCCCGAGAAGAGAGGGAAAGAGAAAAAGAAAAAGAGAAGGAAAGAGAGAGGGAGCGGGAGCGAGAACGAGAAGCAGAAAGGGCTGCGGTAGGTGCATTTGTAGCTCAGGGCTCTTACAGGGAGTGGGAGGACATGAGCAGGGTGGTGACCACGGGCTGCTAATCCCCAGAAGCACTTCAGGGCACATCCAGCCTGGTTTGTGTGGACATGGGGGCTTTGTGTGGCAGTGAAGGGCAGTGGGCCATGGGCTTTGCATGGGTGACTTGTGCTTATTGCTCTCCTGCTGCTGCGCTGCCTTTGTGCACGCCGCAGAGCCCTGCTGTGTAAGGGGTGGGATTTGTGTGGGATATCAGGGAGATCAGTTCCCCTGGGTTTGCTGAGGTTTGGGGTACAAGTNGGGTGGGATTTGTGTGGGATATCATGGAGATCAGTGTGGGATATCATGGAGATCATGGTTTGCTGAGGTTTAGGGTACAAGCGAGTGTGGGGAGGCAAGGAAGGGCACATTGCAGATAGGACTGATGGGCTGTGGTGATGCGTGCAAACTAGTTTGACCAAGTTTCTCTTCCCTGATTGTGTGTGACAGAAGGTATCCAGCTCCTCCCATGAAGGCCGTCTCGGAGAGTCTCAGCTGGGTGGGCCGGGACACATGAGACCTTCATTTGAACCTCCTCCCACCACCATTGCTGCCGTCCCTCCCTACATTGGTCCAGACACACCAGCTTTACGGACACTGAGCGAATATGCCCGTCCTCACGTCATGTCACCAACAAACCGTAACCATCCTTTCTTTGTCCCTCTGAACCCCACCGATCCACTGCTGGCCTATCACATGCCTGGCCTCTACAACGTGGATCCCACCATTCGGGAACGAGAGCTGCGAGAGCGCGAGATCCGGGAGCGGGAGATCCGGGAGCGGGAGTTGAGGGAGAGGATGAAACCTGGCTTTGAGGTGAAGCCCCCGGAGCTGGATGCACTTCACCCAGCTACCAATCCCATGGAGCATTTTGCCAGGCACGGAGCACTGACTATTCCCCCAACAGCAGGACCTCACCCATTTGCTTCCTTCCATCCGGGCTTGAACCCCCTGGAAAGAGAGAGACTTGCACTGGCAGGGCCCCAGCTGCGGCCTGAGATGAGCTACCCCGACAGACTGGCAGCAGAGAGGATACACGCCGAGCGCATGGCCTCGCTCACCAACGACCCCCTGGCACGGCTCCAGATGTTCAACGTCACACCTCACCATCACCAACACTCACACATCCACTCACATCTACACCTACATCAGCAGGATCCCTTACACCAAGGTGAGCCCGGCAGGGGAGCTGCCTGCTTTCCTGGAGACTCTCGGGAGCATCTGCCCAAAACAAGGCAGAGAGACTGCAGAGTCCTTCTGTGACAAGTGTCACTGGTGATCCTTCAATTTTACTTGTGTAATGAGGAAATAGGAAGACAATTTTCTCGGGAAAATTTTTCTAAATGTTGCCTGTCTTTGCTGATTTTCCCTTGTGCTTGGTGTGTTCCTTTTTCTCTGAGAAACTGGAAGCTCTGGGTTGTTGCTTTAACAATTAAGAGTTTGCTAAGCAGATGTTACTTGATAGAAAAGTTTCAAGTTGGATGCAGCTGAGCTCTGGGTAAGCCAAGGGCTGATCCCACTGAAGTCTAACAGGGCTTTTGATCTGCCAAAGCAGTTGATTGCTTTCTTCCCTTCCCTGAAAGGCTCTGCAGGACCTGTCCATCCCCTGGTGGATCCTTTAGCGGCCGGACCCCATTTGGCACGATTTCCCTACCCACCTGGGACCATCCCCAACCCACTGCTCGGGCAGCCACCTCATGAGCATGAAATGCTCCGACATCCAGTCTTTGGTGAGCACATTTTGTGGTCTCTTGACCTGAACTGGCACCTTCTGGGTCACAGCATTTCCTGGGAGGGGAGCTCATGGAGTTGGGCTGTAATTGGGTTACAGCTTAAGGTTGCTTTAACTGAGTGGACCAAAACTGATGTAACAATTTCTGCTGAGCTCATAGCAAGTGTCTAAAAGTGGGCAACTCTCTCTTAGGTACTCCTTACCCACGAGATCTGCCAGGTGCCATCCCACCCCCCATGTCGGCAGCCCACCAGCTGCAGGCCATGCACGCCCAGTCAGCAGAGCTGCAGAGACTGGCGATGGAGCAGCAGTGGCTGCACGGCCACCCTCACATGCATGGGGGTCACCTACCGAGTCAGGAAGATTATTACAGGTGAGAGGGGCAACGAGGCTTTTGGAGACTTGGGGGTGCTGCAGCTTCCTTCATCTTCCTCCACATCATGTTTTTTTTCTTCAGTTCCTGCTTTCTCACTGAGTGCTGAGTGACTGTCCTGGTGCAGTCAGGGAGAATGGGACAGCTGTGCTAAGGCCTACTTAGGGCAGGCTGGAAGCCAGGACCCAGTTACTGGCACAGGATGTAGACTAGTTGAGTCTAAATATTGCAGAATTACCTCTGACTGAGGTTTTTAGTCTGGTAATTCCTACGATGCTTCCATATCTCTTCCTTGAGAATGGTGGGTAGAGGGTGTGTAAATAAGAGAAAGAGAAGGAATTCAATAAATCTTAAGAAATTACTGAAAGCAGTAGGAAATAGAAATGTATAAATAGTGAGAATTTTCTCCCCAGCATGCTCTGTGATGTTGGTTCTTTGCTTGCCCCACCTTCTGTGGCACTGCCTGATTTCCCATTGGCAAAGACCACTGTCAGCTAAGGAGGAAATTCCCCAGCACAGGTCATTCTGTGGGTAGCAGAGATATATAGAGATCCCTGCCTTACTCTGATGTCTCAGTCCTTGTGCCATGGAGTGGGCTCGTGCCTGCAGCCCACTGCCACATGTGTAGCCAGGGCTGGAGCATGAGGGGACCTGCTCATGCCCAAGGAGCACCTTAGTAGCAGGAGGTGAGCACTTCCTCCCACAGGGCAGTGTTATCTCTGCTGTTCAGCGGGGCTGCTGATGGGGCTGGAAGCTCCCAGGTGCTGCTGCAGCCTCAGGTCCCGTGGCTGAGGGCAGGTGATGGCTGGCTTTGAAGTGTCCCGACACCTCCTGCACTGTGTTAAAATGAGTTTTCTTTCTCTTTCAGTCGACTGAAGAAAGAAGGCGACAAACAGTTGTAATAAATTATTTATTTGTAGTGCTGGCTCTGGAAACACCAGTCCTTGGGAAGGAGTGGAACATTTTTACATACAATAAGAGCTACAGAAGGAAAAGAATATCTTATAAAGATTTCTTTATATATTTAAAACAGAAACAACCACCCAGCAAGTAGAGACTTATCAGCATAGTGTTCATTTGTAGAGAAGATTTCTCAAGACTGGTGTGGGTCTCCCTGCATGACAACGTGTTCAGAAGCCTCTTGGAAATACGGGACTGTGTGGAATATTCAGAGAACTTCCTGCAATCTTGGGGGTTTTTTTCTTACTAGTTTGTTTTGAGTAGGTGCTAGAATCAGGTTCACAACACGAGTCACTGTGCGTGAAGAGACACTTGATGCATCTAGAGCTGTTTTAAAAAAACCAAGGATTGCAAGTAGGTGACGTAACAAGCTCTGAATCCAAGTGCTATAATAATAAAAATCTACTTTTATTTTAATACATTGTAGGAAATCTTCATAATTTTAAAGAGAGCTCAGTTCTGCAGCATGGCTTTTTAAGTCTGTAAATAACTTTTTTGGGTAGAGGGGACAAACAAAACAAAACTCCAGAAACATTTATCTTGATTTTCAGTGACATCACAAATGGTGAATTCCTACCTGGTATTGACAGAATACAGAGTCGATTTTTTATTAAAATATATATATATATATATAATTATCCCTTTAATTAAAGGGAATGATAGGTATCAATTATTTCAAATGGGTAAAAGCTTGACATTTGGTTTGATATCAACAATAAGCATTAAAGGGAGCTGCAGGGATAATGATGCAAATGACTGTTTCTGTTCTTGGGTTTGGGTTTGTTAGTTCTTTTGTTGGTGTTACATCTCTGTTCTGCAGGTGGTTTCTGTTGGGCTTCTCAGTTGTCTCTTGGAACGTGTGTCCCCTTCTGATGCTGACTTCAAGGGTTCATTTTCAGCGTGGCCATAATACACTTTTCTGTTACCTTTTGAAAGCTTATTTTGCCTGTGCTGGGATTATAGTTTAGGCAAAGGTTCAAAGAAATAATTTGTTCTAAAATTTTTTTTAAAAAGTTTTCCATGGCCCAAAGGAGTCCAGCCAGAGTTGTGTGTGTGTGCACACACAGTAGCAGGACGTGCTCTTTTCTGGCTTCTTCCATTTGATCTTAAGAGAAGTGGCAACTCTGTGTTCTTAGGGTTGTTTTACAGAGACTAGTCTGTATTTCTCTTATGACTGTTCTAGTTTTGTTTTTGTTAGCAGAAACTTCTTCATTGCCACCAGTGTTCTGTATCTCAGGAACTCACAGCTCTGGGATTAACCTGTACACAGACAGCAGCTGTTGCTGGGTCCCTGCAGAGGAACTCCTGTGGCTGTTCCCGTGTGGGTGACAGGAGGGGAGGAATACACACAGGGTCAGTGAGTGTTACTTTGGAGACAACTCTCTTACTGTCCAGGTGTATTTTTGTTCCCTACTGTTTTGCCCAGGGTTTCTTTGCTGCAGAGGGTGCTGCAACCAATGGACATCTGAACCTGCTGCCTGTTTTTTCTGCTGGTGCACAATTCTCCCCATTCTCTCTCTCTTGGCTCTCGAGTGCTCTCTCTGCTGTTGTAGACTGTTCTGTGTGATGGTTGTGTCCTAGGGCTGTCCTGAACCGTGCTTGATAAACTTGTAGTTAATCACAGGTTCTGATGGAAGGGATGGCATGCACCAGTCTCCAGAGCAGCAGCAGTGTTAGTGCACAGAGATCACATTTGGGCACTTAGTAGTTTCAGTTACCAATTAAAAACACTCACTGGGGTATTCTGGGTCCCCTGGAGACAGAAGTGTACAGGAGAGAGAAGAGGACTGTTCTGACTGATGTTGATCTTTCTTTTTTTCTGTCCTCAGTTCCAGATTTGTCAGTGCTAAAGAACTACAACAGCATTTAATCAGGTCCATCTGCTGTATTGGAACTCTGTGTGAAAGTTGTAGGAGGAACAGCTAGTGTTTGTGAGATTCCATTAGGCCGAGCTAGAGTCCAGAATGATAAAGTTGGCTTCAGTTGCTGCCTGCACTCATCAGGTGAAATGGTTTCCTTCTGAGGAACATTTTTTGCTCACTGTGGGTGGGGTAAGATCACTCTGCTCAGCAGAGAGCACGTCTCCGTTTGCTTCCAAGGTCTAATTAGGCACATTTCAGTTAAACCTTGTTTTTACCATGTGGAATTTGGGAATCTGGTCAAGTTCAGCTGCTGCAGCTATTTCTTCTGATCCTGCTCTTTTGCTGTTAGTTCTAGTTCTTAAAGAGGAGAAAGAAAAAAGCTAATTACCTCCAATGCTCTTCTCTTTGTTGGCTGGTGGGTTTTTTTTAGATGAGGTTTGCAATCTGTTCAAAAGCTATTAATTGATCTACTTTTCTACATAATTTACCAAATAAGCTCTGAAATTCTTCCATTTTAAACCAATGATTAACTACAACTTTTACATGCAGTGGTTTTTGAAGCCATCTTGGTGTTTGATGCCCTATTAAAACAATCCATACCTTTTGGTTTTCTTTAAGAAATCTCTCTTACTTATCCTGTTTTCCAAGTTTAGTTTTGCTTTAGTGTTTTTGAAACGTCTCTCTTGTTCTATGTTGTCATGGTTGAGCTTGTTTCACAGCACCGTTACAGCAGACTGTACATTCTGACTGCTACGTTTATATATATCTTGAAGCTTAATGTATATATGAGTAGTTTGCCATGGGGTGACACAGTGTAAACAGAGTAGAAACCCAGAAATCGTGACTTCTGTGTTCTCTCCATTTGAGTATTTTGTAATTTTTTTGAAATATTTGTGGACATAAATAAAACCAAGCTACACTACAGCAGACAGGTTTTGCCTGCGAGGAAATGTGTCTGTTGATTGTTGTTAGTGGGAAAAGTTTTCATCTGGGATATTACGGGATGCCAGCGTGGCCATCTGTCTGTTTCAAAGCTGTCTTGTCTTCTTGGATTTTTCTTCTCCTTCTTTGAGGCCGTTTGTTCTTTAATACACAGTCCAGATAACACCAGCATTGTGTCCAGTTCACCTTCTGCCTCCCTGAAGTACCTTGATGCTCTGCATCAATTTAGCTTGCTCTTCCCTAAGTTAAGCAGTGGATTGGTGGGAATTAAGTGTTCTGTATTTGCAGTTGTGTTAACCAATGTCTCCAAAGCTGAGGAAGATGTTATGGTGCCACAGAGAGAGGTGACTGCTGTCTTTACAGAGGGCTTGCTCCAGAAGAGGTGGGATGGCTGCATCCTTGATCTCATTCCGCTTTGGCTTTGGGCTGTGATTTTTTGGCAGTGGCCTGGTTTTGACTGCAGTTGGAGCTGATTTAGTGCTGAGAAGAGAGAGCCCTGTGAGCAGGAGACACACACAAGTGTTTGTGCCATTGCTGGGGGGCTGGGGCTGCTCTATTTATACTCTCTGGCATTTGTAAGGGGAAGGTCAGTTCTCCACTGCTGGAAATAGCCTCAGGGAGTGTTTTTCTGAGGCTGACTTGAACTTTTTGATGTTTGGGTTTTGTAAGTTCCTTGCAATGGGCTGGGGCTGACCTCCTTGTCTTGACACAAGTTCTAAGTTCCCTGACTTTCAATTCTGAACCCCACAGGGACAAGGCCAAAGAGGATTTTCATTACTCTGTAAATGGAGTTGCAGTAGTGTGGTGTTGATGGTGCTTTGCCATTGCAAGGGTAAAGGCCGGGAAGCCCAAACCCCTGTGGCCCAGCAGAGACTTCATCCTAAAGCCATGGCGGCTCTCACAGTAACAGCGGGCTCTGGGCATTGTCTGAGGAGGAGAGGCAGGCCCTGGTGTCTCACTCAGCTCTTCTATTTGCTCATGTTTTGTTGAGGAATTTGATGTTTCTGCTGCTCAAACACTAAAAGGTGACTCCTCATGCCCGCGGGGCCCTGTCGGGGCGGGGTCCGGAAGGTTCGCGAAGGTTCCGTGATGGCGGAGCCTGTGGGGTCTGAGGCTCCTTTCTCTGCGCTGGGTGCCGGCACGGCAGAGCAGCCGGTGGGACTTTGGTCGGGGAACCCCGTCCGGGGGACGTGCTCGCCCGGCCCTTCCCGGCAGCCGGAGCCGCTTCCTCCTGCCCCGGGTTCTCCTCCCGGCGAGATTTCTTCGGTTCCTGAGGCGGCCGAGACCCGCGGCCTCGTGTTGGGCCGGAGTGACCTTCTTCACCCCAGTCAGCTCTTCTGCCTGTGTCATCCTCCTTGGTGACAGGTAAGATCGAGAAAACCTTCCTGCTCTTTGTATCGGCTCCTTTTTCCACTCGGGTTCCTTACTTGGAGTGTATTTTACAGCTACGATGTGTGATGTTGGAGGGAAGGGCCTTCTGTGTGCCCAGCACGTACAGATTCTCCTTTGCAAATATTGTGGTGCTTTAGTTTCTTAACTGAAACATGAGGTACTTAAACCTTATTTTATTCGTGGTTTGACTGTGCAAAACAAACTGGACCAAAGAATTATTTAGAGGTATGGGACAGATTTCTGGCCTTTTAGCGACAGGAAGAAGTGAAGCTCAGTGGTTGTTGGGTGTTTCTGTGGTGGATGTCGGCTCTGTGCTCGCTGGGGGAAAAAGCCCATTAAAATAAATGTCTTTGCAAAGTGGTTCCACTCTATGGGGACTGCATGTACTGGGTGTTCCCTCTCTCAGCTCTGCCGAAGGCTTGGAGTGTGAGGAACCGAGTAAAGGCTGGAGGTAAAGCCTCAGATCCGTGGTTCCTCAGCAGGATGGAACCCAGCTGTGGGTGTGCGGGGCTCTGTGGGTGTGCAGGGGTCTGTGAGTGTGCGGGCTCTGTGTGTGTGCAGGGCTCTGTGGGTGTGCGGGCTCTGTGTGTGTGCAGGGCTCTGTGGGTGTGCGGGCTCTGTGTGTGTGCAGGGCTCTGTG
>VZTY01001043.1:12302-28056 GCA_013400935.1 Turnix velox | reverse complement strand
TCTGGAGGGGTGCAGGGCTCGGTGGGTGTGCGGGCTCTGTGGGTGTGCAGGGCTCTGTGGGTGTGCAGGGGCCTGTGGGTGTGCAGGGGTCTGTGTGTAGTTTGGTGGCAGAAACCTCTGGACTAGAAACAATGGATATAAATTAGAGGGGGAGAGATTTAGACTAGACATGAGAAAGAAATTCTTTACAGTGAGGGTGGTGAAATACTGGAACAGGTTGCCCAGGGAGGTTGTGGATGCCCCCTCTCTGGAGGTGTTCAAGACCAGGCTGGACAGGGCACTGAGCAGCCTGATCTAGTGGGAGGTGTCCCTGCCTATGGCAGGGGGGTTGGAACTCCATGATCTTTAAGGTCCCTTCCAACCCAAACTACTCTATGATTCTGTGATTCTATGTTTGGTGAACACGGAGCAGGAGCTTTTCACACTTGGTGCTGGAAGAAGTTTGCAGGTGTAGGCTTTTAGCTGTTTCTCCCCCGGTGTGATGATGCTGTTCTCTTTTCACCTCTTGGCACTGTTCTGCTACAGATGTGTGAGGGACTGAACTTTTTTTCCTTCTGTGTTATTTAAAGCAAAAATCTTTGACTTTACCAATTTCTTCAGGTGACAATACCCGCGGCCAGAAGCTGTTGGGAGGTGCTGTGACAGAAACGCCTTCATCTAAATGTAAATGTTGTTTCCCTGCCTCAGGCTGCATTTAAGAGGGTTTTTCTGTGGGAAGCAGCTACAAAGTAATGGTCCCAGTCAATTTATTCATGTCAATAGATCTTTTATATGCTTATTTGAAACGTGTTGTTCTGGGGTGATAGGACCCAGGTGCTGCCTCAGATGGAATGAGAATAGTTAAAAGATTCTAGTGAAATGTGTACTCTCCGTAAGGTGGAGGAACAGCCTGTGTTGCACAGTTTGGCCACATCACAGGCGGTGTTTGTTCTGGGACACAACAGCTGATGGGCTGAGCCTTTGCTGCAGCATTTGGGAAGTGAAGATCTGGGCTTGTGCTTCATGTGTTATTTGTGTCGGAGCCTTTGCAAGGGATAAAGCGTCTCTCAGCAAGATAGCTGCTGAGGAATGCTGCTGTTCAGGCATCTTTCACCTCAGCGTGTCTAGCTATGTGGCTGCTGCTTTTTTTATCGTGGCGGGGTCCCGCAGCCTGTGATGCTCCGTGTCTCTGTGAATGTGCCAGACTGAGATCTGTGTCAGGTGGAGCACACGCTCTGGGATGGTGGGGACTGGGCTGTTTCTGGATCGCCCTCCAGCTCTCTTGTCTGACTGACTTTAATTTACAAGACTGCAAATAAGAAAACACGAGGAGTTGGCTGGTGTCCCTGGCATCCATTCCTGTGCCCAGCTGGGCTACAGGGACTTGGCAGTGCTGCTCTTACTGTGCCAGTGCCTCCTGGCTAGCGGAGTGCTGGCCCTGGGGCAGGGAAACTCTCCTACCTTGCCCGGGGAGAAGTAGGAAGGGCAGTGGTACGAGCAGAGCAGCATCTGAAGGAAGGCCAAGGGGTGTGAGGGGAGTGGGCTCACCCTGAGTAATTGTCCTGGCTTCAGCCCTCAGTAATTTGACAGTTTCCTGCAGCAGTAGATGTCTGTCCGATTCATAGAATCATAGAATGGTTTGGGTTGGAAGGGACCTTAGAACACCTCTCCCTCCCTCCTCAGAGCTACCTGCTGGGGACCCTGACTGTGTTCCCCACTCCTGAGGAGGCCCTGGGTGCTATTACAGCTTCTGCCACCGGATGGCAGCAAATGCTCAGAAAAAAAAAGAAACGCAGCCCTTACCCTAAAGCGTCTGTTTGCAGGATGCTGCTGTACCGCTCACAAGTTACCCCAACTGCTTCCTTCTACTCTAGTGTCCCTCTCGGCTTCATCGGCCACAGAGTGCTTGTCATTCTCTTCTGCTTTTCTCTTCCACGTTAGAGGCCGCGAGAGGTGAAGCTTTGAGGTGAGTTACTCCCTCTTTGTGTGTGTGCACATTTCTATCCTGGGGCAGTGCAGTCTGCGCCTCTGTACTTGGACTCAGCTTAGTAGGATCTTCTTGAGAGTCTGTCCTGCAGCAGCTCCTACACAGAGCTTGCACTGGTTGCATTTCTGCTGTTTCCCTGGAAATGAGCCTGCTTAAATGACTTCTTCATGTATCCACATGTAAAAACATCCTTAGCAGGGCCTTCTTTGAGTTGCCTTTTCTGTATTGATACATAGGATTCTTCTGCAATGAATGAGAAATAGCTGCTGTTAATTGTTTAATGACTTAATTTGCTAAGTAAAATACAGCACTCTGTTCTCTTGTCTAAGATCTGCTGTGCTGTAAATACCTTTTTCAGTGTGGAAGTCCCTTCTGCCGTTTGTGATGCCCTTGCTCCAATACCAGCATTGATTTCTTATATACAGGGAAGAAGATTTACTGCTTATTTTCTGGAGACATTTCCTTGGACTGCAGCACCACCTTTCTGGATTCCAGAAATGCCCTTTCATTTAGCTTTCACTGCAAGGCCCCTGACTGCTGTCTAGCTCCTATAAAGTCCCTCATATTCTACATTTAGGGCTTTGTCTCATCTTTGCCACTCTAGTCTTGAAGGTGCAAAACAAAGAGTACCAGTCATGGATTCACCCTGAAAAGAACATTCAGAGTCTGCATTTTTGACTGAGAAAGCTTCATGTCGGTATCAAAGGCAGAGAAAGGACTTTGAAATCAACATGGTTCACTCCTGAGCCTGTAACCAGGTTTTTGAAACAGTCCAAGGAGTAGGGAAGAGCTGTAGATCCCCTCAGGTGTCTGCTGTGGTGGTGTTCTTGCCAAACCGATATTATAGGCTTGCTCAGTCTTTTATCTTCTTCCTTCAATGAAATGCAATATTAATTGTGCGTGCTGATATGTGGACTTATGGGTAAAATGTATCTATTCCACTGCTGTGGTTTTTGGACAGTCTATAGAGACAGTGAGTATTTTCTGTGAATTGCAAAACACATCCATTCTCTCTAGGTGGGGCTGTGCGTGTGTGCTGGCTCTGTAGAGACTCCCTGTCTGATGAGCAGGGAGTGAGGCTGGAGCTCACTTGTTAGGTTCAGGATGCAATAAATAAAATACCAGCAAGAGGAGGTGGGCGAGCTGGGAGACTCAAGCACGGCTGTGCAAAAGCCTTTTTAGAAAGCAGCACAGCAAAAGGAGACTGTCAGAAATGGCCCCAGTGTTGTGCTTGCTGCCTGCTTCTCTGGAATGCCTGGAGCTGTCAGTCTGCGAAATGAATCCCATGCACATGACAGTGTCTCTCTGGTTGTGTAGTGCAGAGGTGAGAGCTGCTTTTCCAGGCCTGCCAGAGGAAAAGGAGAAGACCATCAACTCCAGGGTGCCAAGAGGCAGCCAGCACTGGCACATCTCTGCTTTCAGCCGGGCTCTGTGGTGTGATGGAAATGGGACAGAAGTTGAGTATTACCACTGGCTGAGCTCAGGATAATGAGGGCACAGACAACCGTGGCTGGGCTCATTAGCCATTCTGCTGCCCAATTAGGCTAGGAGCTAATTGCTCATTAACAAGACCATACCTGCTGAGGCAGCTGGGCTTCCCTGGAATTCACGGCTGGAGTCACGGCTGAGACTGGGGAGACGAGAAGCAGGATTTGAAACCAAGGAAATGGAAGTGCTTTCTGCCACCGAGGAAGGTTTTTGCTGCCTCTGCCGCCACTCCCAGGGGACGGCGGTTCGATTCCTGGCACTGCTGCTGCTTGAAAGGCACGTCAGTCAGCTCTGAGCTCCCACTGAAGGCTGCTGCTTCCTGGCATCCCACAGCCCCAGTGCTAATGACATGGAAAGGAGTGGCTGAGGCAAAGATGCTGGAGAGTTTAAGATGGAGGGTTATTATGACCCATATTTCTCTTCCGAACATCCTCTGGAGTGAAGCCAAGTTTCTGATGAAGAGGAGGAAGTGTGGTGATTGAAACAACAGTCTCAGACAAGGGTCTGCAGTAGGATGTTGCAATACTCAGGTCCAATTCATTAGCCAGTTCCACAGCCACATGGGCTAGGAATAGACAGTGGTAGAAAGGTCTGAGGAGGGAGCAACAGAAGAGAGTTTTGGGTAAGTGTTGAGAACTGCAGGGCAGAAGCACGATGGCACAATGTGCAGCCCTTTAAGGCTCATGAATGAGCAGAGGTGAGATTATATTTTTTCAGGTGGCCAGATTGTACTTTTGGAAGAATTTGCTTTAAATTTGTCAAAAGTCAGTGGTGTTCATTCCCTTCAGTGCCATGTTTCTGAGAAACGGGATTTCAGTGTCACAAGTGCTTTTCTTATGATAAATTATTACTTCAGATCTATTAAGTGAAAGCCCACAGAGTGGTTTTGAAAAGCAGGAGAGCAACAGTTGGGCTGGTTCCTACATTAGCTGGGGAGTCAGCAGTGCTGTTTGGCCATCAGAAGGGAATGGGTGCCCAGCTTCTTTAGTGCTATACATCTTCTGCCCACTCAGCAGAACTTGGTGTTTTCCATTCACACCAAGCTATACTTAATGGGAGCTGGAGGCCATCTAAGGGCAGCAGTGGGATTAATGCATAAATATCCTGGTTTAGTTTGCGGGTCCTTTGTCTGGAAGGGAAGCAGAGAATCACTGGGTTGGGCTTTATACTCCTGTGTCTTTTGGAGCAGGCCCATATGCTTTCACTGTGGTTGCAGGGGAGGGAAGGAAAGGAGTGCATTTCTCACTACAAGCCGCAGCCTGAGAAGAGAATTTGTCTCCTCCCCAGGCCCTCTACCCCCTGCAGCTTAACGTTTATTTTTGACTGGGGTGGAAAGCACAGCCCCAGCATTTTTCCCATAGGGGAGTGACCCCAGCAGGAGGGGAGTGAAGCCTCCACTATTCCTTTTGTGCTCTTTCAATTAATATTCAGAGTTTTACATGTCTATAGCTCCTTTCTTCTGAATACACCAAAGAGCTGTGAGAGCTGTTTTGGCTTCCCAGCCCACTGCTGTCACCCTCACCTTTGAGACACAGGCTTACCCTAAGTCACATGGGGAGGCTGTGACTTTTCATCCACTCAGTTTAGGGGTTTTTTTCTTCAGCCTCTTCCCTTACTGCTGAAGGCCCTTATTTCGTGCTCTGTGTTTGCCTCCTGTCTTCATTGTGCTATTGGTGGTTCCTGCAGTTTTTGAGTGGCAAGGATTCTCTGGGTTGTGCCTTCAGTGGTCTCTTAAAATCCTTGTTGAAAAGCTGGCTCTGGCAATGTAAGGTTGGAGCTTTTGAGGAGTAGAGGCATGTATCTGGGAGTCAGTTTGGTGTCAAAACATAGAAGTGGCATTTAGACAGCTGAGTGGAGAAGATGGTTGTGCAGAAGTGGGGTCAGGAACACCCCAATAAACCTGTAAGCATGGGTCTCTGTTCACACTCACGGGAACTGGTGCCTCATGTGTAGGGTTGAAGTAGAGTTGCATTTCCCAGGTTTTCACCTCCCAACAAGGTAAACTGCCCGTGCTGGGGAGGAGCCTGGCCTGTTTTCTCAGCTAATAGAAAGCACATGAGTAGCAGAGTCAGGCATGGTGACAGCTGCTGGCAGTGATTCACTTGGGACACAGAGGAACCAAATGCTGGCTGATTCCTGAGCAGGGCCTGTCCACTGCTCCAGACTCTGCCACGGGATGACTGTGAACTTTGGAGCCCCTTCCAGCCCCAGCAGTGACTCACTTCCTCCAGCCTTGGCAGAAGCTGTCTGCGAGAGAGCCAACTTAAATGTTTTAGGGCATTAAGCCACTCAGACCTCCTTTCCCCTGCCCTCTCTGGGTCTGACTTGTTACACTCTGAGGGCAGAGTCCATTCATGTTTGATCTGTGGGGCCAGGAGGGGAAGCTGCATAGAGGTCTGCAGACAAATGTAAATAATGTGTGATATTCAAAGCAGCAAGGATGAGAACTGCATTGGGACTGCAGTGGTGGGGACTGAGATGGGAGGGAGTGAGCAGAAATGCTGCCCAAATGGCCTGGATGCTTTTGAGCATCATGACTCCAGCCAGAGACAAAAACATCCAGCCAGCTGTGGGGGCAGAGGCAGCAGGAGGTTCTGCAGCAGCAGCACATAATGAGATGTGCATCCTCCCCCCGCTGGGCACAGCCTGCATTGCAAAGGGCAGATGGACTCCATCCCAAAGCATCTCCAGGGTCTGTCCATCAATCCCTCTGTGCTACTCCGAGACTTCCTACAGTGAGGGGGAAGCTACATGAGCTGTAGCAGCTCCAGTGGAGTCTTTGCAAGACCTGTAGAATCTCCATGACAAAGCACAGGCTGTGAACAAAGGCTCCTTGTGATGAGGCTTCTCTTGCTGCCTCTCCAACCAGCTGATTCCTCCAGGAATGGGAAGCTCCTAGAACATGTTCTTTTTGCTTTCCCCTGTGGCTGGAGAAGGTACCTCCCAAGTGCCTACTGTTACAGCACAAGGCCATTTGTGCAACAGTGGCTGCCACCACTTCTGCTCCTCTTCTGCTGAGCTTAACCCAAGGTCAAGCAACATCATGGCATTTGCAGCCTCGTGAGTTCTTGAGAGATTTCATTTTCAGAGTGCTCCCACCATCCCCTGGGATAGACCTTGGCAGAGGGCCAAGGCCCGTGGCTGCCAAAAGGAGCTGCACTGGGCCAGACTGACAATAACAGCTTGCTTACTCTGTTCCAGCAAAACCAGACAGAACTGAAGCAGTGGGGAAGAAGGGGAGGGAACCCAAGGCCCTTTTGGCCTCAGTCAGGCCCAGTGATGGCTGCAGCAAAGCCTGACCTACAGCTAACATGATAAGAAAGCACAGGAGGAGGATGAGCTTTGTGTGTCCCCCAAGAAGCAGCTGCTGCAAACCTGCTGCCCAGCACAGAGGGGCTCGTGTGTGTGTCTCTGGATGAGGAAATTGTCTCCAGGGTTTTTTCTTTTGGAAAACAGAGAAGGGGCTACTTGTGCTGCTGAGGGAAGAGTGGAGGTACCAGCATGGCTGTGGCCAGGTAACGTGAAGCACTGGAGAAACACTCCAGTCAGAGGAGTCTATAGGGCTAGTGTGAGGGATGCTCCAGGATTTAGGATTTCTTGTGTAGATCATAGTACTTTCTAGAACCAAACCCCACTCTGAGATTTGTTGACATTTACATTGTGATTCAGATGGTGTTACTGCCTGGCCACTTCCATTCCGGGACACTGTGGAGTGTAGTTTTGTGCTCTCTCTCTGGCTGTTGTTTCAGCAGATCATTTGCTCCAGTCTGTCTGGGTTGCACTGTACAGAGCTGCCTTTCCCTTTCTCATTGCCATGGTGCTAGGACAGGCAGGGGCTGCACCCACAGTTCTGGCCTGCAATGGCCTTTGTCTGCTTTTGCTTTATTCTCTTTAAGGTCCTAGAAACAAGACAGAAGGTTATTTTAGATGTGGCTGATCACAAGCCAGCAGGCTGGAAGGCAGGGGAAATGGGGGGTGTGGGAAAGTGAGGGTTTACTAAGTCAAAAATACTCCCGTGTTTCCGTAGACATGAATGCAAAACCCAAACCAGAGGTGGTTTTGGGTTTGACCTTGTAAAATGAAAACACGATGACTGAGCTATTGCTAAACTCACTCCTCAGCCACCTGAGCTCCAGCAGAGCTCTGCTCCGTGCCCCCCCTCCCGGCAGGGCCAGCAGGCGGCCAGCTGTGGGTCTAACAGCACCAGCCGGGTCTTAGATGGCTGTCAGGGTGACATGGCTTCTGACAGCAGGACTTGGGCACGTGGACTCTGAGATCATGGCCTGCTTTTGCCAACTCTGGCTGTAGACCCTAGTGTTTGTATTTGAGGAACGTGGAATTTTTTACTGAGCATCTTAACAGCCCACTTGGACAACTCAAACACTGTATGTGGTACTGGAAATTAACCTGGTGGTGATTTTTGTTGTCTGTGTATAATGGCCCCTTTAAAAAGGGGCTGTAAGTATGGGGAGGTCTAAACTGTGAACATGAGGAGGACCAGCTGTAAATAACTGTGTGGCAGAGCTACTGTGTGTAACCAGAATGGCTGCTAAATTTACTGAAAACTGCATCAAAAATAGTTTAAAAAAAAAAAGGGGAGGAGGGAATAGTCTTCCAAAATATGGAACACCTCATAAAGCTGGAGAGGCAGGAAAGAAGTCAAGCAATCCCAGCCATGGTTTAGGCACACTGTACAGTACATAAAGCCCAGGGAATCAGCTCTGGATGCCAACTAATGAGCTTTTCAATTAGCTGCGATTGCAGGCAAGGTTAAAAACCAAATAAGTAAGTAAATTAAAGATTTAAAAGACTGAGCAGAATCAATGAAGAGTCAGAACTTAAAATGCCAAAGCAGTTAGCTTTACAGTATATTTGCAGAGCTGTCCCTTTAAGGAAGCACAAGGCACTCATTTTTCTGGCTGAAGCCCCTGGCTGGAACATGCCATCTGCAAAGATCCATAAATCATCCTACACTCGGCAGTCTGGAGTCCACCAGGGTCTCCATGTGTCCCAGCCCTCACCTGCATCCTGCAGGGCCTTTTCTGCATCCAGACAGGCCTTCCTTTGGGCATTATCCAGATGTTTCTCTTCAGCCATGTCTCGTGAGGCAAAGGGAACCATGTCCAGGGAAGTGTCCCTCAGCCCTGCAGGCTCTGTGCAGCTGCACACCCTGTCTGGGGGAGCTGAGCTTCTCTGGCATGGTCGGGTGCAGTGGTGTGCTGGTGGGGGTCAGAGGAAATAGGGCATTGCTAGCAAGCTGCCAGCTTTTTCCCCAGTTCATGTATAGCATACCCGTCAGAAGCAATTAAAAACCACCAGGATGTCCCCTCGTGCCTTTGCAAGCAGGCAGAGTAGAAGTAGTAACCACTCCTCATTATGCTGATGCTCCTGGCTGCCCTCGGGGATGGAGGATGCTAAACAACCTTGGTCCCCCAGTGAGGGGCTTTCTGGAGCCAGGCAAGGCCTGTAAGGGCTGCCTCCATCTGAGCAGCACTGTCACATAAGCAATAATCATTTTGTTCAGTGTTTGGAACAGAAGGAAATGAATTTCCTGTAATCATGGTGCTTTGTTAGGATCTTCAGTCTGAAGATCTCAAAGAGCTTTGTACGTATCAGTTGATAAAACCTTACTTTGCACTTACAGGAAGATAAATATTACTGTCCTAGGGGAAGCCTGAGGCATGAAGAGATCAAACAGAGGTAGGCAGTATGGTCCAGGATCTTGGACACCCTCTGCCAGATGTGCTGCTGCCCTTGACATCAGGCTGAGCAAGGTAGCTGCTGTGTGCAGTACGTATGGAGCAGAGAACATTTGGCTGTAGTTTCACTGTCCAGTATCCCCGTGCCTTGTTGCATCCCCTACATTTCCATTCTTGAGAATACTCTAATCAGAAGTTGCAGCAGCAATCCCCAGACGTTGCACCAGCGATCCCCTGTGTCTCAGACAAAGGACTCGCTCGGCAAACCCCTGGGGCACAATCAGAATTTGTATCCAGGACTTGAAAGTACCAAAGGGGCGGGATATGTACAGTTAATAGGCAAGCTACTCTTTTGCAAACACTTGTGTTTGTAAGCAAGACAGTAACACACAAATCTGAAGCTGTTCGAATTCAGATATGCAGTGGGAGCCAAACTGTGTTCAAATGATGATTTACTGAGACCTGTGTAAAAGAGGGGAGGAGAGAAACGGGAGAGGTGGGAGGCAAACAGGAATCCAGCCCCCAGTGGCCTTGAAAGCAATCGGCAAGTGACTGCTGTCTCCGTGCTGATGGATTTGCTGTCACCTCTCCCTGGCATGAGGTGACAGATTTCTCTGTTGGATGAAGCCAGAACCAATAGCCATCCATCACTGGGAGGTGGGAGGGAGGCACAGGGGGGAAGAAAGCAAGCCCTGGCAAAATCTCTCTGCCCTCCTTCCTTAAATTCTGTTCGTTGTAGGAGCCTGAGGTGCTGTTCTTCTGTACTGATCAGGGCCCTCTGGCCTTTGTGAAATGCAATGAGTTAGTCAGTGCTCAGCATGAGACCAGGCAAAGTCTAAGAAAATAGCCCAAGGAGACCTTTTATCTGTAAAAAAATGTATTTCTCATGCAGGAAGAAGTGAGGTCTGACACAGATAGGCTAAGCATATGGAAATGTTTTTATATGTCCAACCATCTAACTTTTTAAATGGAGCTCAAAAATACCTATATGGGATGTTTAAATTGTTCTTCCGAATTGCTGAGAGGGGAAAGAAACCCTCTGTAGCTGTTTGCTGAAAAGCAGAGAGTTCCTTTAATTGGACATTAGTGTGCTCAGACCCAGGGCTGCTGCTCTCAAGCTCAGGTGCTGCATCTTGTTTTTCACTGAGGGTGGGATAATGTGCTGTGACACCCACGCCAGGGAGGGTGCTGATGGGTGGTGTCAATATTTCCTTCTAAAAAAAATCCAAACAAAAGCTCTAGAAGTGCTGCTTTACAATATGCTTTTCAGAATTGAGTTAGAGTGTGTGCAGGCTGGAGAAAATGCTCCCACTCCAACCCCTGCATTTCTTGCATCCCTGGAGTCCATTTGTAATCTCTTGTCTCTTTCTTGGGAAAAGAAAGGGAGTATCACTTCACTGTCATTTTTGGCAGCCTTTGGACTGGGTTATTTCAGTGCCTAAGCAAGGCAACTGGAAAGAATCAGGCACCCAAAGCCTAGAGACGGGCATGAAGGTCAGGAACATTCAATACAGCGATTTGAAGGTGTCTGGGGACTGTGAGGGTTGGGAGGGGAAGGTGGGGAGTGACTTTATTCTCCTCACCAGCAGTTGCTGTGAGGCCTTGTTGGCCAGCCCATCACTGGAGACTTCCCTGCCTTCTGAACTTGCACTTGAACACCATCTGGCCCTGGTGATTTACAGTCCGAGAGCTCTTCTGCTCAGTTCATAACTTCCTCCTTGGAGAGTTTGGTGTCTGCCAAGGCCATGTTCTGATTTCTCCTGAAAAGGGCTTTCAGAATAGGAATCTCTCCATTGTTCTCAAAGGAGGAGATAAGATAGGCAATTAACTTTGCTGCTGCTTTCTTTTAGAGGTCCTGAAGGCTTATGATCGTGCATTCATCCTCCTTTCTTCTCACTTACGTGTACTTCTGCTTTAAGGGAGTCTTTATTGTTAACTGTATTTCTTCTCGAGTTTTCTTAATATCTACTCTAATTTCCTATTTGAAACTCTTATGACATAGATTATATTCTAAATGGCCACATAGTTTGGGGGCAGTTGTGTTTCTCAAGGATTCTGAGAGGATTTTGTATGTGTTCCCTTGAATTCTACAGACAAAAGCTCCCATTTGGGATCTAAAAGGGTCTAACAAAAAATAAGGGTAAGGGCTCTGGATGTGACTGGACTGTTCCTTGCCAGGCAGGGATCCTCTCCCTACCTGTGAATGAGCTAATTGTAACCTGGGAAAGAGGGAATGCCTGTTAGATACTCCACCCACGATGAGTGCCTAATTACCTGAGAAGTGGAGTTAATTAAGCTGGGTGGATGGCCACAACTGTGCTGCTTTGTGAGCTTGAGCTGATCTTCCTGTGCTCTGTGAAGTGGGGCTCCCTATGATGTTCCTATTCAGACGTGCTCTGCGATTCCCTTCATGTATCAAGACCTTATGAATGCTGAATTAATTAGCTTTCACTGTGATTTCATGGCTATTTAATGATCTCTTTGTTATGGGTGGAGAACTGAGGCACAGTGCAATTAGGGACTCTCAAGGTCACTCGGGGAGAGCTAGAGATTGAAGCCAGGATTTCCTATCAATGATTTTAACAACAGCACTTCCTTTTTTCCTCTTTTGAAGGATTCTGAGCAGGTGTGCCCCCAGGATGACTGGTTGTGAGTTGTGGGGGCGTGTGTGAGGGGGGGGATGATAAACTCTCAAGAACTGTGGGTTCATTCAGAGATTTTTAGATCTACTCTGGCGTCGCAGCTCTGCTCAAATGGAGGAACAAGATTAAAGATGAAGTTTCAGCCCAGAGCCCATCCTCAGGCAGGACAGAAAATAGAACCAAGTGAGTTCTCTGGGTTTTTCCCCAGCCTGAAGAGGCTCCATTGGCCAGAATGTCATTTCTGATTTTATTTATGCTGTTCTCTCGTCCTCTCTCATTAACCCCTTCTCCCATGTGACTCCCGCAGAGGGCAGAGCTCTGCCCTGCAGCCGTCCCGGTGCTTTGGGAATTATTCTGCCTCTCTGAGCAGGAATCCCCAACATGTGCATTTCCTACTCTTCTCTCCAGGCTTTCCTGTAGTCTTTTCTGCTTTCTGTTCTTTGCATTTTAACTATATTGTAGCCAGGCTTTCTCCCTCTCAACATCCCAGTCTGTCCCGCTTCTCCTTTTGCTAACATCAAATATTCCTTTTTGCTCCTGTACCTCCTTAATGTCTTGCTTTGAAGATGGCTGAAGGAAAGGAGACAGGAATTGGGAGACCTTGTGCTGGCCTAGAAGATCTTGTTCCATCTTTTGAGAAGTTTTATCTTCCAACCTGTCTCTTGCAGACCATGCCAAGCTGAAGCTTTGAAAGCTGCTTATTGAGGCTTTGAGACTATGTCAGCACTGCTCACTCGCTCCTCTTCCCTGTGNGTACCTCCTTAATGTCTTGCTTTGGAGATGGCTGAAGGAATGGAGACAGGAGTTGGGAGACTTTGTGCTGGCCCAGAAGATCTTGTTCCATNGTTTTATCTTCCAACCTGTCTCTTGCAGACCATGCCAAGCTGAAGCTTTGAAAGCTGCTTATTGAGGCTTTGAGACTATGTCAGCACTGCTCACTCGCTCCTCTTCCCTGTGGCTGCTCTGTGGCAGTGCCTGCTGCTCTGTGGCAGTACCTGCTGCTCTGTGGCAGTGCCTGCTGCTCTGCCTGCTCTGCTGGGTGATGTGCACAGGTTATCAGCAATGCCTTTCTCTGCCTCTCGGCACATTTTTCTGTGAAACTTCCATTTCTACAGAAGTCGGGTTCTCACCAGTGCTCCAGGGATGGGCACCAGCTAGTCCTGTCTCTGTGGGTGCTGGCTGGATGCTCAGACTCTGCCCTCCTGCTCTGACCACTCCATCACATCCCTTATCACCTAACAGTGTTCTTCAAAAAGCAGCAGCTTCATAAAACTTTTCATAATCAGCAGCAGATGCTGGGAGGAGCCCATTTATTAGTTTCATGGGGAAGAGGGGGGGGGAAGTGAGAGGTCAACCTTCCCCTAACCTACCACACAAAACCTCTGTAATAAATAAATATGGAAGGGGGGGGAGTTCATCTCCAAAGCAAACTGGGTATTTCTCTCCCTCTCTTGGGCTTGGCTAAAAAAAGCAAATAAACCACAGAGGAAGCGCGTCATGGTGCAAACCATAACCAGATGGTGGGTGAGAGTGTGGGAGGGGAGAGGGGGTTTCTTGGAACAGCATGGCAAAGTGGGGAAACTCCAGAGACAGGCGGGTGTCACGGACCTTGATTCTTGTGTGAGGGTTGGGCTTGCCCCAGCCGTGGCTGAGGGTCCCCCCCGGGGGTGACTGGGGGAAAAGAAAAAAAGACTCTGTGTGTGTGTGTGTGTGTGTGTGTGAGATCTTGCCTCCCCACCCCAGTGCCCAAGACTCCAGGTAATTGGCATGTCTATAGAGCAGCGCTTCTGGTTCTAGGCATGGAAGAGTAATTTTTATTTTAAAAAAATGCATATTTTTCCCAGTAAGAATTGGTGTTAGCTTTGCCTCCCTCAGTTTCCACACCAGCAGTACACAGGCAGCTCGTCCCCTGAGAGCTGTGGGTTGTCCATTGTGGGCAGGTTGAATTTTCTTTCATTGGTGTGTTGGGTATTGTTAGGAAGTGGTATTGATACCCAGGTTAAATATTCCTTGTTCTGAATTTCCTGGGTTCTCCATTTTCCCTGCAAGGCAGGGTGAGAGCTGGCTGCTGAAGTTAAATGCTGTGCCTCATTCTCTGAGGAGGGCTGTTAGTGTCTGCTGCCTGCTACTGGGATGCAGCAAAATGGGGCTAGAACTAAAAATCCCTCTTGGTAAGGGGTGGGGCAGGGGAGAGGATGGGGATTTTAGAAAGCAGTTCTGATGAAATCCATCTCTCTTTCCTGGCCCTCTGCATGGAAGCAATCCCAGAAAAACAGAGATGCAGATGGTCTCACCCCTGGAGCCAGTGCCTATGTTAAGAGCCTTAGAAATGTGAGACTGTACCACCAATGAAGTTCAAACAGCACGGAGTATCTGCTTCAGCATTAAATAGACTCCCCCACCCTCCTCTTCCTTTATTTGTAGTTGCTGATGCCTTTCTTGTTTGGTTTCTTTTTATTTTGTTTGTGTGTATTTTGTTTGCTGTCTTTAGGCCTTCTTGGGGGCCTAAAGAGAGAGCAGTGGAAAAGCAATCAGTCCTACTTGCCTGGCTTTGCTGAAGGATAGAGTGATGCTGCTCTGAGATCACATCTGGAGGGGTGTTTTCTAGGTGTAGCTCTGGTTTTTTCCTTTGGTCTCTCCAGAAGTCACTGGGTTTTGTGATGTGTTCCTTAAGGCACAGCTTGCTACATTGTCTTAGAAACTATTAAGTTATTTCCACTTCATCAGGATTTACAGATTAAAAAAATATGCCCTCCTAAGATTCCCCCTGTGAACTCCAGGTATCTAAAGAGGCAAGTGCAAAATAAGTGGGAAAATGTAAGAGCCTTGACCCAGTCACAAAAGCCATCTCTCTTTAGATCATTCTTGTGTGTAATATCCTTGAGTGAAACAGCCATCAGCCAAACCTGTAATTTTCAGGGAATCGTGTTTTGAGCCTTGTCCTGTTATTACCAGCAGCATCCCGTGCTTGAAGAGGAGGCAGTAGAGAGTTTCTGTTAACACAAAATCAAAAATCCTTCTCATCAATGGCACATTTAAAGGCTGAAGCATCAGAGTTGTACCTGTTGTGTCCCTGTCCGGCTCACAGCAGCACAGAAGGGAAGAGTCTGATTGTAAAACATGAGAGACAGGCTGAAGAGAGGCATAATGCAGTAATTGGCAGGTTGGGATGGAAACACATCAATGCTCAATTCCCTGTATTGAGCTATTATGTGTAAGTTATTATTAACAGTGCAATTGCTCATCTCAGGTGCTGGTGGCGAGAGATTTCATATGATAAATATGCTCCAACATAACTCAATTCCCTTCACTGGCATTTGATTGAAGACAAACTGGGTTGTGTCTGGAAAACGGCCTGTTTGAAAGGGGCTGTGGAGTTGACAGGGAAGGGTGAGATGAACACGTGTGTCATGATGCAGAAAGTTCTATCTTTTTGATAGAGTGTTTGAGTGCAGCAGCCCGGTAGCAGGCAGGAGTGAATTCCCCCAGTGCTTCCTCAGCAGTCCGCTAGCGTGGGGCGGGACTGCGCTGGTCTGGGCAGACCTGCGGGAGAAAGCGACTGCCACGGGGGCGGCTCCAGCTCCCCCGCTGTATTCCCGTGTATTTGCAGTCTGGGTAGCGATCGCTTATGTCCTTTGTGAAGTTTCGCTGCTGTTCCCGAGGAGCTCCAAACTCCTCCCTGGGCCGCAGGGGACTCGGGTGTCCTTTTCACTTTGGCGCAAACGCCAGCCCGGTGTGAGCCTCGGCAGAGGGCCCGAGGAGGCGTGAGGAGGAGTGAGGCAGCGCTCGGCAGGGTCCCCCCGGCCTCCTCCTGGCCCGGACACCGGGGTGCGCTGCGGGGGCCGGAGCGGGGTCCGTCTGGGCCGGAGTGGCGAGCACCCCCTCCGCCGCCCGGGCCCGCGGGAGAGCGGCGCCGGCAGCCCCACCGTGCCGTGCCGGGACGGCCTCGGAGCAGCTCC
>VZTY01001042.1:1929-12305 GCA_013400935.1 Turnix velox | reverse complement strand
TCATCACCCTCACAGCAAAGAATTTCTCTCTTATCTCCAGCCTGAATCTCCCCTCTTCCAATCTGCATCCATTGCTCCTAGTGCTGCCATCCTGAACCTTATCCAAAAGTCCTACCCTGCCTTTCTATTGCCCATTTCAGGTATTGAAAAGCTCCTCTGAGTTCCCCCCTGATCTTTCTCTTCTCCAGGCTGAACAACCCCAACACCTTCAACTTCTCCTCATAAGGGAGATGCTCAAGTCCTCTGAATAAATCAACTAAAATCGAATCTTAAAATAGTATCAAAGATGCTGTGATCCCACATGCCTGACCAGTGTAAGGTTAAGGCTAAAAATAACATTCTCCTAAAGAAACACAGTAATTATATTCATTCCTTAAATAGTTGCTGTAATAATTAAGCCATTATAAAAGTTATCAATTTTATCCTGCTGGATTAAAATCCTCCCTGCACGTTTGAAGGCAGCAGCATCATGGGCACATAAAATTGGTTGAAGAGCAGTCAGGCAAAACATTTCTGGCAAGAGTAGGAATGGAAAATACTCTGGTGGCACCACTTTAATTAGCCACACACTTAAGATCACAAGATCCTAATCACCTACGTGGGAAACGTGACCAAAATGTTCTGGGGTTTGATAAAGGATGCTCTGAATGCTCTCAAATGTGGCATCTCCATCCACAGAGCAAAGCACAGAATAAAAATCATAGAATGGTTTGGGTTGGAAGGGATCTTAAAGATCATCAATCCTCTAACAAGAATCTCCCTGGTCTCTCTGACCTTTCTTCAATGGTTTGGACACTTAAATAATCCCTGCCATCAGGGTGACCATGCTCTTTGTCTCACCCCAACCCCTCCTGTGGATTTTGGCCACAGCAGCAGGGCTTTTGGAGAGCATTTTCTGACCTGTGTGATGTTTCACTGTAAGTAGTGGATTTTACTGAGTGTCAGGGGTTGGGAGGGACCTGGAAGAATCATCCAGTCCAATCTCCCCTGCCAGAGCAGGAACACCCAGATCAGGTCACACAGGAAGGTGTCCAGGTGGGGTTTGAATGTNAGGTCACCCCTCAGTTTCCTCTTCTCCAAGCTGCAGAGCCCCAACTCCCTCAGCCTTTCCTTAGAAGGGAGATGCTCCAGTCCCTTCATCATCTCTGTGTCTCTGTGCTGGACTCTCTCCAGCAGTTCCCTGTCCTTCTTCTACTGAGAGTCCCACAACAGGACACCACACTCCAGATGTGGTCTCACCGGGACAGAGCAGAAGGGGAGGAGAACTGCTCTCCACCAACTGTCCCTTCTAATACACCCCAGGATGCCATTTGCCCTCTTGGCCATGAGGGTACATTGCTGTATCATGGTCACCCTGATGTCCACCAGGTCCATTTCCCCTTCACTGCTCTCTAAATGCTCAGTCCCCAAATTCTACTGACACATGCTACAGACCTTTCATAGATTTGCCATCTATCACCCAGTCACCCTAGCATCAATCCTGTTCCTAACTCAACATTCAACTTCAGAATCCTTTTTCCCTTCTCAGGAATCCCCACAGCAGCAAAAAAAAAAAGAGCCACAAAAACACCTCTGCATCATTTATTTCAACAGTCCAGGAAGGCAGAGCAGTTCAAAGTCAGGCTGGAGGATCTCAAACGAGTGGTCAAAAAGCTGCCAAGTGTTTGGAGAGGGAACTGAGCAAACATTTACTCTTCCACGAGCTAACAGCACAATCCTGCTGGGGATTCTGAACTGCCCATTCAGAGCCAAGAAGAATTTATTTCTCTAACACATGAGAGACACAGTGTTTTGGGTTTTTTTTCCTTCCTAATTTGACTTCCTCACTCTATTCCACTCCTTCTCACCTAATTTATGACACAGTAATAAAACACAGAGACACCCAGAGAGACTGTAGAGTCAAGTGGTTCAAATTACTGGAATTTCACAGAAAATTCAAGTGTTTGTGGCTGAAATAAATCCTAAAAACTCATGTGGTGACTTTTGTTTCTTCATTCCCTGATTGAAATCCAGAAATACCTGATTTTACTAAGGTGATTTAATTAATTTCTTGCTTTGCTCTTTCTAAACAATGCCCATGGAGATTTTTCCATATGGAGAGAGTTTGACTTGATGGGCTTGAGGGCTCATGACTTGGCTGCTGAGGGAAAAGCATGAAGAAATATGAAATCTCATTAAATAACACACACTCAATTGTGGGGACATTCAATATCTCCAATTTCAGCACCATTTAATTATGGAATTGAAATTTTTTTTAGAATCATAAAGTTGGAAGGGACCTTCCAAAGCCATCCAGTCCAACCCCCTGCAGGGAGCAGGGACATCCTGCACTAGATGAGGTTGCTCAGAGCCTCAGCAACCCTGGCCTTGGATGTCTCCAGGCACTGATGGAGCCTCCATAACCTCTATATGCAGCTTCTTCCAGTGTCTCACCACCCTCATGGAGAAGATCTTCCTCATGACTCATCTAACCCTGCCCTGCTCTAGTTTCAAACCATTTCCCCTCATCCTGTAGCTCAATGCTCTGGCCAAAAGCCCCTCCCCAGCTTTCCTGGAGACCCTTCAAGCTCTGGGAGACTTTTGTGAGGTCTTCTTGGGGTCCATCTCTTCTCCAGCCTCAACAGCCCCAACTCTCTCAGCCTGTTCTTACAGCAGAGGTGGCTCTAGCCTTCACATCATCCTTATGGGCTCCTCTGGTCCCTTTCCAACAGCTCCATGTCCTTGTGCTGAAGGCTCCAGAGCTGGACACAGCACTGGGAGGCTGCTATGAGGTCTCCTTAGAGAATTCTCTTCTTCAGGCCAGCTCTCCCACCCTAGAGATTAGGATCATCCTACAACAACTAGCACAGAAATAACAAAGGTCCATCTTCAAAGGGAACACCACACCCTCCAAAGCCAAGATGCTCCTCCAAAAGCCTGGTAGATGACAGACTGGGGACAAATAATTCAAGAAGTTAATATTAAAGTCAACCCAGGTGCCAATGGCTATTCTGAACTTCAGTGTTTCATTTTGATGTCACAGCTAACCTTGGCCACATGCCATCTGGTGTAGAAGCTCATGCAAATTTTATGCAAAAACCTCATTCAGGGAAGGAAAGTGAATGCAAATAAGTGACTGGAATGTCAAAGACACCCTAAAAACTAATTGCTTGGGTGCTGGGGTATTTTTTTAGTGTAGATGATTTTAAATACTTGGGATTTTGCCTGTCTGTGCTGTGGTTGCTCTTGGAAGGCTTCAGAGCCCCATTTCATTGCAGCAAATGGTCTTGAACATCCCCCTGTAAGACAAAGAGCTCTGGATATTTCCCCAGGCTATTTTTGATGGGTTAGTTAAGAATCACGAGGCTTAGATTTCCTTCTTTGATCAAACATCATTCATCTAGCTGTTAAAATAAGGAAACCTGGCATTTCTTGCCTTCTGGACATTGAAATTGGCTGTCAGGACACCTGTGCCATTTGCTTTATTGTCATCTACCTGCTGACATGGCAGAAAAATGCTATTAGGAAGGGTTTAGCAAGGGAACATTGGCAATTGTCTGTAAGATATGGCTTGTCTGCTCCTGGGGGTTATACAAGCCTTTTTATCTCTATTTATGTAAAAATATATATCCCCCAAGAACCTTTTATCCCATGAGAGGAGCTGTTGAATAGACAAGTTTCTTGTCAGTGGATGAGAAACTCAACAGGAGCTAAAGGATGTGCTTGCAGCCCAGAAGGACAATCCAGTCATGGGCTGCATCAAGAGAAGTGTGACCAGCAGGTGATTTTGACCCTCTACTGGGCTCTGGTGAGACCCCAACTGGAGTTACTGGATCCAGTTCTGAAGCCCTCAACAGAATAAGGACACTGAGCTGTTGGAGCAGGTCCAGATGAGGACATGAAGATGATGAGAGGGCTGGAGCACCTCCCTTGTGAGGTCAGGCTGTTGGGGTTGTTCAGCCTGGAGAAGAGAAAGATCAGGGGGGAACCCCATAGAAATATCTCAATATCCTCTTCTGGGGGCTACAGAAAGGCTGGGGCAGGACTTTTGAATAGGGTTCAGGATGGAAGAACTAGGAAGAATAGATACAAATTGGAAGAGGGGAGATTTAGGCTGGAGAGAAGAAAGAAGTTCTTGACTTTGAGGGTGGTGAGACACTGGAAGAGGTTGCCCAGAGGGGTTGTGGATGTCCCCTCAATCCCTGGAGGTGTTTAAGGCCAGGCTGGATGAGGCACTGAGCAACCTGGTCTAGTGGGAGGGTCCCTGATCTTGATCTTGAAGGTCCCTTCCAACCCAAACCATTCTATGATTCTATGAAGGGAAGAATGAAGATGATCCAGTTGATGGACTGATGGTTTCTAGGAGGTAGTTAGGTCAGGTTAGGGAGACAACTCAAACTCTCAAAAGGAATTCTTACCCTGCCTTTTATTCAACATTTGAAAAATAATTTTGCCCAAAAAATCTGCTTCCTTTGCTCAAGTTTTCCTTTTAACCTCTGTAAAATGCTATTTTCTTTGCAAAGTGATGAAACTCCAGGACAAAGCAACAGTGAGATGGAAACCAAGTCATTGATAGTTACAAGGAAGGGAGTTTTCACTGTCTGATCATGGATGATGAAATAGCTCCAGGTATTTTAAAGCATGAACCTACCTTAAATTTAAACCTATTGTCCTTAACATCAGTTCATCAATCCTGAGACATCCTTCCTCATGCCACCATTTAGCCTGTTAAGGTTATAGAAAGAGTGATTGCTGCAGCATTCTGAGTGATGAACTGTGTCAGCACTTGCTGGGTAATATTTAACCTATTTCAGAACATCTGTCCAGTTAATGTGGTTTGAAGAGACCTTTCTGCCTCCTCAAGAACAACTCCCTAATTAATAAAAAATCAGGAACTAATTTCAAATGGGTTCAAATGAACAATTAGGAGAAACATAAAAGGTGTTTCTGAGCATGGCATTAAGCTTAGCATGGATTTTACTGTTGGAGAAGGTCCAGAGGAGGGTCATGAAGATGATGAGAGGGCTGGAGCCCTCTGAGGACAGGCTGAAGGAGTTGGGGTTGTTCAGCCTGGAGAAGGCTCAGGGAGGACCTCAGAGCTTCTCAATACTTCTTCCAGTGTTTCACCACCCTCACAGTGAAGAATTTCTTTCTTATCTCCATCCTAATCTCCCCTCTTCCAATTTGCCTCCTTCCTTCATGACCATGTCCCAGGTGGACCCGAGTCCCATGGGGATGGGGTGGCTGAGCTCCTCTGTGGAGGTGTTCCTCCAACTCAAATAAATCAAGCAGGGAAGGAGATGCTGCTGGAATGTGGAGAATTATAAAATAATTGAGGGTGGAAGGGACCTCAGGAGGTTACTGAGCTCAGTCTCCTCTTTGCTTCCCACTGCTAATGGTCAGGCTGTTATCCTTCACCATTATTTGCTAAGGGAGAGAAATAATAACTAAATACATGCAGAATAACATAGATTTGAGAAAAATCCCAAACATGTAAAAAAATCCTCCTGCTTGGGCATGCTTTCCCCTAATGAGATATTCAGTGGTGCTTTCTTACTGGTCTCCTCTGTCATGCTGATCCTCTATGGGCTCATTTTTCTGCTCCCATGACCTATTTTTCCTATCCAGACATTTTTTTTAATTTAGTTTTTTTAACATCCTTTTCTTTATGTCTAGACTCTCCTTTTTTTTTTCCTCCCTGCTAGTTAGCTGTAATTATCCAGCTTTTTAATGAGTTTGGATTCATTTAAACATGTTTTTTTCTGTGACTAACAGTAATCCCCCTGCTGGTCTCATTTTATAGAGTGGATTTAATTGAGATCCCTTTCACATGTGCACAGTTTGTGAGGCAGACACTGTATTCCCACTCTTCTGGTTAAGGTTTTTTTATTTGCATTACATTAATTTATTGGTCACATAGGGTTTAACCACTCAAGCAGATAAAATCATAGAATTCTTTGGGTTGGAAGGGACCTTAAAGGTTATCTAGTTCCCTGATTTCAGGAAAATGNTGAGCATCTTCTGATAAAACATTTAGGGGAGGAAAAGCAGCTTCTCTTTTTATTAAGAAAAAGAAGTATAATCTTGCACCTTTTTGATTACCTTCATGTGAGACTAAATATAGGATTTTTCCTCCCTGATTTCAGGAAAATAACTATTTTTTTTCAAAAAAGTGTAATTTTTAGTTAAAAATCTTAAACAAAGATCACATCTTCACAGTCTGTTAAATGATACTGCTGCCATGGCAGTGGTGTAAGGAGGTGCCATTTGGGAAATGAGAAAATTCTAAAGCAGGTTGCTCAATGCCTTGTCCATCCTGGCCTTAAACACCTCCATCCACAACCTCTCTGGGCAAAAATAATAAAAAATAAAAAATAATATTAGTACCACAGTAGCACTTGCATGTGAATGGCACTTCCAACTCAAGGTCACAACAAGCCTCCTGCCTCTCTGGCAAAGATGAATTTGAGTTCTCTTCATGCTCCAAGCTCATTTTTCCCTTAGTTAACTTCATCTTTTTTTACCCAGCTCTATCTTTCTGGTCCAGCAGCCAATTCCAAATTTAATAAAAGTTCCCATGTAGATCTCATTTTTTTCTATTTATCTACGTTACTGAATTACTCTCCCTCTTCTTCCCTTTTTCCTGAGTCCCAGCATCACGACTCAGTATTATTAGAATACAACTCGTTTGAAATTCATGCCTTCAGGCAAAACACATCTCAGTATTGTGGAAAAAAAACCCCTCCACATCCTGGAGAGCATTACTAAGACAAACTGCCACATCTCCTCTAATCTGCAGGATGGAATCAAACATCTTCAGCAATCTTTACTTTGATGTTTTGAAGATGTTTTTCTAGCAATGGCAATTCCTGGGTTAAATGGACTTTCTTCTAATTCTGCCCCAATGCTCATTTCTCTCCCTGCCTTAATCTTGCAACACAGCTCTTGTATTTCTCAATCAATTTATTCCACAGGGACAACAACCACACTTAAATATGGAAAGGGAGAGTGTCAGGATGGTGACAAGCTCTTCTCAGTGACCTCCAATGATAGGACAAGAGGCAATGGGTGCAAACTGGAACACAGGAGGTTCCACAGAAATAGGAGAAGAAACTTTGTTAGGGTGAGGGTGAGAGAAGAGTGTCCCAGGTTGCCCAGAGAGGGTGTGGGGTCTTCTTCTATGGAGACATTCAAACCCAACCTAGACATCTTCCTGTGTGACCTGGTCTGGAGGTTCCTTCTCCAGCAGAGGGATGGGACTCCTGGAGGATGGACTCCCAACCACTCCAGCAGAGGACATCAATTGAGGCAGACACACCAGTACTTAGGAAAATAGGAGCCTGTTTCTCATTACAGCTCACAGCAACTCACCCTCCTCTTGCTTTTGCTTGGAAATTGCTTCTGCTGATGCTTTTACTCCCAATCTTTTCCCCAGTATTTCTCAAGAAGCTGCACAAGTTAAAACAAAATGAAAACAAGCTGTTCTTTCACAAGAAACTAGAAAAGATTTCCAAGAGGCTGCATGTGGAACATTTCAACTCCCCTTTAACTGCTTTTCCCTGAGTTATCTCAGTCTTATTTCACTGACTTCCCTTTACAAAGCTGTTTTGGACAGGCTGTGATGGTCTATTAAAAAGACAGACTCATATCTGAGAAGGAATGACCTTCCTGACCCTGCAGAGCTTCTCATCATGCTCCAACATTCCCAGAGCCCTTCGGAGAATGGTTTGCTGGGAGAGCATCTGGGGTAATGGGAGCATCCCTCCTACCTGGGCTAGCACTGCCCTCTTATTATGGTGACTACAAAGGAAGACATTTGCTCAGCAGAACATCTCACCAGGCTGATTTTTAACACATTTGGACAAGCTGGAAGCAGAAACCTACAGCTAAACTGGGGAGGGGCTGTTTGACAGGACATGGAGCCACAGGACAAAGAGCAATGGTTTGAAACTAGAGCAGGAGAGGGTTAGGTGAGACATGAGGAGGATGTTCTCCACCATGGAGGTGGTGAGACACTGGCCCAGGTTGCCCAGAGAAGTGGTGGAGGTTCCATAAAGTCTGCAGACATCCAAGTCCAGGTTTGCTGAGGGTCTGAGCAACCTCATCTAGTGCAGGATGTCCCTGTTACTGTAGAGGGTGGCACTCAATGTCCCTTGAAGGTCCCTTCTAACTCTGTGATTCTATAACTAAGAAAAATCAAAATCCCATCATCTAATCACAAGAGTTGCTTTAATTTCCTTTTGGGAAAGGGAAGCTTGAGTGGAAACATGTTTAGGCAGGCATCACTGGCTCCTCTTTACCTGCTGTTCACTCCCTTTCACTGCCAGGCAGAAAATCTCATCATTTCTCAGCTTTGCTGCTTCTGTGTATTGAAAGGAACTTCCCCACCCCTTATCAGGGTGGCAACTGATGTCCATAGCACAGAGCCAGGTTTGTTTCTCTCCTTAGTGAGTACTTTTTCGAAGCAGAAGCTGTTGCACCAATCCAATCTCCTTCTTGCTTGTAGGAAATGCACAAGCAAGAGGGCATATGAGCATTCAGGACTGGATGTAAGTGCAGGTCCTACAGAAACTGCATCCCACCAGCATGCAAACTTACCTAGAAATCTCCTTATGGAGGTGCACAGAGATTAAACTCATTTTGCTCACCCAACTGAACTCATAAATGATTTCCTAGCCATTGCTTTCAACAGAGGACCTCCTCTCTGCTTTAAAAGCTGGTTTGCTCAACATAGAATCATAGAACAGTTCAGGCTGGAAGGGACATTAAAGATCATCGTGTTCCAACATGACAAGGGAAGTACCTGCCTATCTCAATCATCCTTCCTTTTACAGAATCACAGATTATCAGGGGTTGGAAGGGACCTCAAGAGATCATCTAGTCCAATCCCCCTGCTGGAGCAGGAACACCCAGACCAGGTCCCACAGGAAGACATCCAGACAGGTTCTGAATGTCTCCAGAGAAGGAGACTGCCCCTGTGTCTCCTGTCTCACTGTGGTGGCTGCAGAACTTCTGAGGGGTCACAAGATCATAAAATCATCTAGGCTGGAAGGGACCTTTCAAATCATCAAGTCCAACCATCAGTCCAAGTCTGACAAGCCTCACACCTGGACAGAGACTTGAACCCTTGCCTCTCAGACAAGGATTATGAAGTTCTCCCAACTGATGACCCTTTTAAATCAAAGCAACCCCAAACCAACCCTCCTTTGTCACAAAACTCATCAATTTTTATGTTATTCCTGTTTCAAATCACTCATTGGAATTAACACCCAAAGCACATTTTGGGGTAGCTGACTCTTTTGAGGGTCTTTGACAATGCCAGCACAACTATTTTCAGGATAATATTTGGTTTTGTCTAAGCATGCAAATGAGATTTTTGACTTTATTTACATGCTACACATTACTTGACCATCTGGTGTCTCCCAGAATAACATCAGGACAGATTTTTAAATCATTAGAAATATTAAAATCATAAAGGCAATAAAATATATTCATTATGATCAAAGAAAAGTCCTTATTTTCCTCAATTTTTTGGCAATGCATTGAAAATGAAGAACAGTTTATAACAAGGACATTCATGGATGTAAAACTTTAGATAAATGTAAGAATTCTGATAGATGAAGTAAAAGATATCAACTCAGCTAACAAAAAACAATTAAAACAAAAAAATATGTTGAAAAGTGTTGCCACATTATCTTTTCTATCAGCTCTAATTTATAGGGTGTAAGAAACCCATAATTATCAAACAATATTTTACATAATTTTCCATGTTAAACATCAGCTGGAATGGGAGCTGTGAGGGGATGGCTGTTGGTAAAACTTCTGTAAAACCACTGAATTGCAAAAATTACATCTCCAACCACACACACTCCTTCAGGGAAGGTGTGAATTGAGCCATGCTATTGTGATAAACAGGATGACAGTAAAATCTCTTGAAACAGAAGAAAAAACACTCTATTTTTTGGTTTTTTTTTTAAATAAGCCAACATGGAGAGAAGATTTTTCCTCATTTCCCAAATGGCAACTCCTTACACCACTGCCATGGCAGTAGGATCATTTCTCAGACTGTGAAGATGTGATCTTTGTTTTTAGATTTTAAAATAAAAATTACACTTTAAAAAAAAACAAACACGTGATTTTCCTGAAATCAGGGAGGAAAAAAAATATTTAGGCTCACCTGAGGGTACTAAAAAAGGTGCAATATTTTTTTCTTAATAAAAAGGCAAGCTGCTTTTCCCCCTTTTAAGTGTTTTATCAGAAGATGCTCAGTGATGGCCACAAAATAAGCTAACATGGAGAGAATTTTCTCATTTCCCAAATGCCAACTCCTTCCAACACTAACATGGCAGCAGTATAATTTGACTGTGAAGATGCCATCTTTGTTTAAGATTTTTTAA
>VZTY01001041.1:28307-39032 GCA_013400935.1 Turnix velox | reverse complement strand
TCAAAGGGCTGGAGCAACTGCCCTATGAGGACAGGCTGAAGGAGTTGGGGTTGTTCAGCCTGGAGAAGAGAAGGCTCAGAGGGGACCTCATAGTAACTTATCAGTACCTGAGGGGGTCCTACAGAAAGGCAGGGGAAGGACTTTTTAATATGATATCAGATGGGAGGACTAGAAACAATGGATGTAAATTGGAGGGGTTAGATTTAGACTCAACATAAGAAAGAAATTCTTTACAGTGAGGGTGGTGAAACACTGGAACAGGTTGCCCAGAGAGGTTGTGGAGGTTGTGGAGGTTGTGCCCCCCCTCTCTGGAGGTGCTCAAGACCAGACTGGACAAGGCACTGAGCAGCCTGATCTAGTGGGAGGTGTCCCTGCCTATGGCAGGGGGGTTGGAACTCGATGATCTTTAAGGTCCCTTCCAATCCAAACTATTCTGTGATTCTGTGATTCCATGCTTCACAATGGAAGCAAAACTGTTTCAGTTCCACAAGAAGCAAGACTTTTCTGCTTATGATCAGCCTTGCAAAATGGAGATGGGAGCTGATGGCTTTGTTTTGGGATAGGAGGGAGGATGATTTGAACTTCTGTATTCATTGGGAAGGATTTCAGAGACAGGGAATTTAAGGTAGTTTTGCAGATCACAATGACGTCTGTGAGACAGTAGAAGAGCTTGTCCAGGGAGGTGGTGAAGGCCCCATCCCTGGAGACATTCAAGACCAGGCTTGATGAGTCTCTGAGCAACCTGGTCTGGTACAGGATGTCCCTGCTCACTGCAGGGAGGTTGGACTAGATGACATCTGGTGGTTCCTTCCAACTCTATGATTAGTTTGTCTTCTGTAAGGAAGAGTCCTCCCTGTTCCAACACTCATTTAGGGTTTGATTCAAAAAGGTTCAGAGCAATGTAGATGCAGTGCAGCATAACTCATAAGTGCATGTATGATTTCATTGTATGATTGGTGACTCTACTGGGAATCTCTGCTCCCTCCTGGAGCCTGTGGGACTGGGATTTCTTTTTGGCTTTGGGCTGGATTTGGGTCTCTATTCATGTGATGAGATGCAGATTGGAAGAGGGGTGTTTCAGGCTAGATATAAGGAAGAAATTCCCTCCCTGGAGGTGTTTAAGGCCATGTTGGATGATGCATTGAGCAACCTGGTGTAGTGGGAGGTGTCCCTGGTGTCCCTGTGTTTGTCTGGGAGGTTGGAACTAGATGATCTTTAAAGTCCCTTCCAACCCAAACCATTCTATGTTTCTATCAAGTGTCCTCATGTGAAGACCCAGACCAAGAGGCCTCAGGAGTCTGATTTGATCCCTCAAACAAGTTTTCCTTGCACTGAGACAGGACATGAGTGGAGTAAATCCTCAAACACAAGAACTAAGAAGTCTCAACTATAGAGATACATCTGGAATTTACCCAAGAGCAAGATGTGTTTCCTATCCATGTCCCTAATGTGATTTTCTCCACCAGTTACAAAGGGGATTAGCACTTCACATGCAGTTATCTCAGTGCATCCAGGTTCAAATAGATGAATACAACTTTTAACATTTAATTCCTTTTTAATTAAAGGGGCCCTTTGTTTCACAGTCACTTTAAAAGCCTTATTTCTTGTTACATTTTTTAGGAGTCTCTTAGGAATATGATTTCCTGCTGCTGTTTTAGCTCAGTCTTTGGGTTTCCTATCTCTTGTCACCTGTAACAAAGTGCTATAGGAAGAAGTGCTGCTGTATTACTTTCATGCTCTCCATCAGCTTGGATATGGATGGTTGGTATAAAGCCTCATACATAATATATGCCGTGTCTTAAAGCAGCCCTGTAAATGACTCCACAGCTGCAAAGGTTCCTTAACTCAACTGGCCTCCAGCTACCAGCTATAAAAAGGCATTTAAGCAGATTAGCATGAGAACTACCAGGTGAGATGACAAATGGGGAGGCAGAACTGCCTAATGGGGGATTGTTGGGCTGTGACCAGTAACACGGGAAGAGTCATCTTTCTCTGCCTCCAGCCTGCAGTCTTTTTCGTAGGGAAATTGCTTTGTATGTGCTTGGTTCACCCTCACAGGGGCCATCTTAAAATTTAGAATGGTTTGGGTTGGAAGGGACCTTAAAAATCATCTAGTTCCAACCCTCTTGCCATGGGCAGAGACACCTCCCACTAGACCAGGTTGCTCAATGCCTCATAAAGCCTGGCCTTAAACACTTCCAAGGAGGGGGCCTCTCTGGGTTCCAGTGTCCCACCACCCTCAAGGTAAGGATTTCTTTTTCTTATCTTCAGTCTAAATCTCCTCTCTTCCAATCTGCATCCATTACTCCTAGTCCCGCCATCCTGTACTCTATTAAAAAGTCCTACTCCAGCTTTTCTGTAGGCCCCTTCAGGTATTGAGAACCTGCTATGAGGTCCTCCTTGATCTTTCTCTTCTCCAGGCTGAACACCCGCAACTCCTTCAGCCTGTCCTCATAAGGAAGGTGCTCCGTCATCTTGACTGAGAAGTCTCAGGGTGGATTTTCCAAAAAGCCCCAAAAAAATGTTCCTCTGTCAGTGGCTCCTTTGAAAATTCTGCCCTTACTGTTGAAATGGCTTTGAATAACTTTCCATGACACATTTTCTGATTTTTCTCCTGTAGCAGTGCTCTGAAATAACTAGAGAAATGCCTTTGGAGACTATTCTATTGGGAGGTGGGGTCCCATCCATGTCTACTATATCAAGTGTTTAACTTTTCTGAAAATCTGAGCCAAAAAACAAGTCTATTTTAATGCTTGACATGAGGAAAATCAAATTCCTTCCCTACCTTGGCTCCTGCAGTGTCTTAGCAGTAAGTCCCTTGCACTAAGCACTAGATCAGAGCCTCATCCAGCCTGGCCTTAAACACCTGCAGGGATGGGACCTCCTGTACCTCTCTGGGCAACCTGTTCCAGTGTCTCACCACCTTCACCCTAAAGAATTTCTTCCTTATGTTCAGCCTAAATATCCTCTTTTCCAATTTGCATCCATTACTCCTTGTCTTGCCATCCTGTACCCTATCAAAAAGTCCTGCCCCAGCCTTTCTGGAGGCTCCCTTCAGGTACTGATGCATGCTTTTCAAACAGAAAGTATGGCCCTGCTTGTTGGTATTTCTTCCCAAATGTCCCTTTGCCATGGCTTGTGCTTTGCCCTCTTTGTTTATGCAGATGTAATGAGCTGCTTTTTGTGGATCCTGGATAAATAGGGCATTTCATGGACAGTAACATAATCAGTTAATACTAGACTGTGAGCATGATGTGTTTACCTAAGCACTGCTACCTAATTCTTCTTCAGCAGCATGTTCCTCTGGAAAGGGCTAGGCAATATCCTTCTGTTTGTAGGAAGGAAAATTAACGGTGATTGAGATGAGAGCTAAGAAGATTTGTCAGGTTATTTAGGCTGGATATAGGAAAGAAGTTCCTTATTATGAAGGTAGTGAGGCACTGGAACAGGTTGCCCAGAGAGGTTGTGGGGTCCCCACATCTGGAGACATTCAAGACCAGGCTTGCTGAGGCTCTGAGAAACCTCATCTAGTGCAGGATGTCCCTGCTCACTGCAAGGAGTTGGACTAGACATTGAAGGTCCCTTCCAACTCAAAACATTCTTTGATTCTATGAGATGTCAGCCAGGGTTTGGAATAAGTCCAGAATAACACCAGGGTCACCTGTAGGGTTGGCTCAGACTACCAAAGGGATATGATGTAAAAGTAATAGTAGTCAGAAGTTGTCCTCAGGAGGATTTGTGAAGCTGTCTTGAAAATCCAGTTTCTCTGTTTTTTCATACTCCTCTCCCTTCACCCCCTCTCTGGAGGTGTTTAAGGCCAGGCTGGACAAGACACTGATATAGTGGGAGGTGTCCCTGCCTATGGCAGGGGGTTGGAACTTGATGATCTTTAAGGTCCCTTCCAACCTGAGCTATTCTATGATCTGAAGAGATTAAAAAATTTACTTCATAAGAAAAAAAATCTATTTCCTTCTTTATTTATTAACTTACAGTTGTGTCTTGCTCAACAGAGTCCTGGTAATGGAAGTATTTATACAGCTCTCCTCCTGATCCCTTTGCTGAGCTCCTCATTATGACCTTAAATATGTTACCTATTACCCTTAATGGCATATTGTAGACTCCTCCACTCATACCCACTCTTATTAAGTGTGCTTAGCAACCTGGCAGTGAAGAAACAGAAGTGTCTGCTTCTTCAAATTAAAATAAAAAATCAATTATGCTCTTAGGGGCATATGGAGATGAAGCTGAACACAATGTACATTGACACAGCCGTGGAAGCTGGGGCCTTTATGTGCAATTAGCAGCATTTCATCCTTAATCTCCCTCCTTAATACAGCAGGAGCTCTTAAAAGAGTAAAAGCCATCCACAAACTCATTTCATAGCTGGCTTCAAAGAGGTGCTTCCAGATGCAAAATGCTCATCTTCCTTTTTTATTTTTTTATTGTCTATCAAATTTCTTTTTAAATGACCGTTTAATTCTCCACTGTTATTTTGGGAGTACTAGATAAAGGAGGAGGGAATAAAGAAGATGAAGATTTAACTTTGAGAAGAGAAGGTTTCAAGAAGACCTTATAATAGCCTTCCAGTAAATGAAGAATCATAGAATGGTTTGGGTTGGAAGGGACCTTAAAGATCATCTAGTTCCAACCCCCCTGCCATGGGCAGGGACACCTCCCACCAGACCAGGCTGCTCAGTGCCTCATCCAGCCTGGCCTTAAACACCTCCAGAGAGGGGGCAAGAAACACTCTTTGCAGTAAGATGAGGAGCAATGCTTTTAAACAGAAAGAGAGGAGATTTAGATTGGTTATTTAGAAGAAATCCTATACTCTGAGGATGGTGAGACTGAGAAATAGGTTACTCAGAGAAGCTGTGGCTGCCCCATCCCTGGAGGAGTTCAAGGCCAGGCTGGATGACGCTTTGAACAACCTTGTCTAGTCCCTGGCAGGGAACTGGAAAAGGATGATCTTTGATTTTCCTTCCAAGCCAGACCATTCTATGATCAGTTTTTGTTGCAAGGAGTGTGTTAACCAGAGGAATTAAAACACAAAGCATGCCATGGATGGGCTTTTAGACTGTCTTGGAAATGTATCAGGGCATTTCTGCCCACAACTGCCTAGCTCATAAACCTGATTCAGTTCCAAAACAATGGCAGGGCTTAATATCTGATCTGACTGACCTTATTATTGTCCATAAAAATGTAAAGGGTGAGTTTCAGGAGGATGGAGCAAGGCTCTTCTCAGTGACCTCCAAGGCCAGGACTTGAGGCAATGGGTGCAAGTTGGACCACAGGAGGTTCCACAAAAATATTTAAAAAAAGCTTTTTCACAGTGAGGATGAGAGAACACTGCAACAGGCTGCCCAGAGAGGTTGTAAAGTCTCCTTCTCTGGAGGAGACCCTAAAAACCCACCTGGACACCTTCCTGTGTGACCTGGTCTAAGTGTTCCTGCTCTGGGAGGGGGATTGGACTAGATGATCTTGTTTTGGTCTTGCTCTGCCATTAATGAGATTCCTGTGCTAAAGAATATGGAGATATTAGTTGTTTGGCATCACAGAGTTGGGCAGAAAAACTCCTGTAACCACTGTGCTGTCCCACATCTGAGGTCTCTATCCATTTCCATGACTGCAGCCTTTTCCTGGAACTGTAGGTTTGTGTGTGAGAGCTCAGTTTCTCCTGCCTCAGTTTCCCCAGCCTACCCTCTCAACACCATCTTGTAGAGGCTGGACAAACAGGAAGGTGGTTTCCTGCTGAGGAAAAGCACGTAAATCATAAAAATAAATAAAGAAACTGTTAATAAGTGGCAGAAATGAGTCAGTTCTTGATGTGGGAGTGGATCTTCCCCATAGTGCAGGCATGATCAATAAGGCTCATAGCTATGAGCCTCAGTATTGAACCTCAGTGCTGTGATTTATTGGGTATAACATGTGCTCCCTTTTCATTTACTCCCAAGGTGTAAGAGCTGTTGTTTAGCACTGACACCAGGCTTTCTGAGCATTGTTGAGCTGAGGATGTGATGCATTGGCTCGTTTTTTACAGTTAATGTTAAAGGCAGTCATTGCCTCTGCTGAGTAGTCACAGAATAGCAGGGATTGGAAGGAACCTCAAGAGATCATCTAGTCTAACCCCCCCTATACAGTCATTTCTAGTTAACAGATAATAAAATGTAGCAAAATATGTTAAGTGAGCTGCAATAAAGACCATTTTTGCTTTCTTTTGGCTGTGGAGCTGATGTGTGGATCTTCAGGGGCTATGAGGGCCACCGGGGGGGGCTAAAAATACCCACCTGAGAAGTACTGATGCCTTCACCTCTGTACCCTTAAGCTGCTGCAGGGAAGAGGTACAGCAAAGGACTGGCTTTTTATAAAATCATAGAATGGTTTGGGTTGGAAGGGATCTTAAAGATGAATTTACATCATCCCCTGCCCTGGCAGGGACACCTCCCACCAGAACAGGTTGTTCAAAGCCCCATCCAATCTGGCCTTGAGCATCTCCAAGGATGGGGCATCCACAGCTTCTCTGGGCAACCTCTTCCAGTATCTTAGCACCCTTAGAGTAAAGAATTTATTTCCAGTCTCTAATCTAAAACTCTCGTCTTCCAGCTTGAAGCCATTATCCCTCATCCTATCACCTATCTTGGCTTCTACAGCTTGCACACAGGGATGGTGGTGCCAAGCAACGTGATGCTATAACCCAACAAATGTTTCATGAATCCCAAGCCCTAAATCTCACTGCTGCTCCCAGAAGGAAGTTCAAGCAGCTTGTTTAAGAAGCAAGACTTACTGCGAAGTGTAACAAGTGAGTTTAAATTTTGGATTAACTTCACTTATGCTAAGCTCTTCTTTAGATCATGCTTTAAACACCTGTCTTCAAAGTCCCCGGGACTCCACGGTAAATGAGATAAAAAAAAAAAAAAGCAAAATGCAGCCTAAATGTGATATTTTTCTCCAGGAGATGGCACTGTGGAACTAGTCTTTCAGCATCCTGACACTGGCTTCCAGGGACAGACTTCTCTCTGAATTAGAGACGATGAATAAAAAGAAGACGAAGGTGTAAGTGATATCCCTGTCCCTGAGATGCAGCGTCAGCATCAGCTGGTGTGAAATAAGGGACTCACGATGTCTTTTCTTCTTAGAAAGATGGAATATAAGGAGGGTTGAATACTAGTAAGACTTAGAAGCTGAAGGTTTGCTGCATGGAGGGGACAAAATGCAGAGAGGCTTCACAGGAAAGCCAGGAGCAGTCCCACAGAAGGGAGATGTCAGTGCCAGAGGAACAAGAAAAAGGACATGGACATGGGTGATGTCCCAAAGGTCACTTCCATGGCACTTCTATGAACATCTCTTCTGTTCCCAGTGTTGAGTGCACAGCCTTGTCCTTTCTTGCAGTGGCACGTGATGGAAGTGTCCCAAAACAGGTGAATATCTCCACAAAGTGAAGTTCCTCAAGGAATAAACCTGGCTGCTACCAAGTAACTTTTGCTTGATGTGGTAGTGTTTGGCAGAGATGGATCTCTGGAGCTTGAGTTTTGACATTTTAGCTATGGAAAGGTTGCCTCATATAGAATCATAAAATCATAGAATGGTTTGGGTTGGAAGGGACCTTAAAGATCATCTAGTTTCAAGCCCCCCCCCTACCATGGGCAGGGACATCTCCCATTAGACCAGGTTGCTAAATGCTTCATCCAGCCTGGCCTTAAACACCTCCAGGGAGTGGACATCCACAGCCTCTCTGGACAACCTGTTCCAGTGTCTCACCACCCTCACAGTAAAGTTTTTTATTATCTCCATCCTAATCCTCCCCTCCTCCGATTTGCATCAATTCCTCCTAGTCCTGCCATCCTGCACCCTATTAAAAAAGTCCTACCCCAGCCTTTCTGTAGGCCCCTTCAGGTATTGTGAAGCTACTATGAGGTTCCCCCTGAGCCTTCTCCAGGCTGAACAACCCCAACCCCTTCAGCCTGTCCTCAGAAGGGAGGTGTTGCCATATATGGAGGTATTTAAGAGATGGGCAGACACAGAGCTTAGAAATATAGTTTAGTGATGGTTCTTGTCAGAACTGAGTTGATGGTTGGATTCAATGATCTAAAAAGTCTCCTCCAACCAAGGCAGTGTCAGGATTCTAAAGTAATGGGACTGACTGAATTTCTTGGACAATTTGGATTTCTTTCTCTTGGACAAGTTCCTCTTGCTCAGCTATGGAATACTTAGGGTGCAAACAATTACATCCCCTGGGGATAATCAGCACAGGCAAGGGCAGATGGACCACCACTGCAACTTGGATGCTCAGGTATATCTCATTTTTTTATCAGTGTTCTTTTTATAAAAGCATTTTTGCTAAAAATTACAAATTTCAAATGTGAAACTTCTAATCCCAACCTGAAATACAAGCTCAGGTGTCACATAGCCACCACCAGGTGTGGCATTGAACAGCATGGATAGCTGTGAAATTAATGGAGCCAAGTTACTTCTGATCCATTGAAGATCCATCCCTGAGAGCACAGTGTCACTGAGACTACAACTGGAGTGAATCTCACTGGGGCTTATTCCCCAGGGATTAAATCCATTTTATATTTTGGGAGACTGTGCTGGGATAACTCAGTGTTTCTCAAAGCACTTTTTTCCTCTAAAAGGAAATTATTAAAATAAAATCTCTCCTTAAAATGAAATTACTGCAGTTCATGGCCACTAAACCTATTTGTAGGCTCAGCTACAGGCAAGATCCAGAGTCTTTGCTGCCAACAGGAGCTGTCACAGTCATCTTCAAATCAGTCCTTATATAAATCTTCACCTTCTCATTCATAACTGAAAGTCTGACTGTAGCAACCACTTATTAAAAGATTCCCAGGGGATTTTCTTTTTCAGATTTGATTATTTTTATTTATTTATTATTTAATTTAAAATCAATTTACCTCTTTGGCTACCTTCCACAAAGCTAATTTAGATGACAAACTCTTTGGATAAGGATAGTGCTTTCTTCTATGTCTCCACATCCAGGGCCATCTGCACTGTCAAGAAAATAATCCTTAAATAAAAATAGAAGAATGCAGGGTGGAGAAAAGCAAGGCCAAGAGGGAAGGAGAAGCTCCAGAGAGGTCAGAGGAACTGAAGCTCCTGCAAAGAACACTCAAGAATGAAAGAGAATAAAGCACAAAGGTTTTTAGGGACAGGAGATGGAAAAACCCTTGTTGAAATGCTGTGGAAACCACTGTAGCTGTGTCCCTAAGCTGGGTGACAGTGGTGTCACCTGCCACCAACTTTAGATCAAAACCCACTGCAGGAGAAGTGCCTCAGTGAAACCTCATTTGGAGCAGATGAAAAGGAGCAAGAATGTGTTTGTGGAGCATCTTCCTTTACAAAGCCTGCTGAAAATCTGAAATGTCACCATGCTGAAAATGTCAACCTCTTTCCATGAGAGAAACGGGACTTCAACCCTTTCCTGGCATCTGCTGGGGTTTTTTGGTCCTATTTTCATGTTCTGACAGTGCTCCCTTGCTGTTTGGAAATCCCACCATCCTCCAAAGCCTGAACAATATGAACTGCTTGATTTGTATGTTTTACAGAAACTCTGCTGGAACAGGAGGGGGCTGAACCCATCTCTGTGACCTTTCAGAATGGCAAGAAAGTGGATTGTGGTGAAGAAATGCATCATCTGCAGTATTTGCTCTTTTCTCCAGTCTTCAGTAGCTTCTTTGCACACATATCCCAGAAAAAAAAAAAAAGAATAATCTCAATTTTCTTTATCTCTCTTGCATTCCCCACTTGTCTTCTTGCTCCAGACCTAGGATGGGTCTACAAGAAGCTGGTGGAAAAGGAAAAGCAGGGGAAAGAAGGGGGGTGGAGAGGTTCAGCAGTGAATCCCCAGTAAGAACCAGTGCAGAGGATGCTGCTGGTTGTGATGGGACAGAGAGAAACTGGTGGAAAAGAAAAAGCAAGGGAGAGAAGGGGGATGATGGGGAGGTTCAGCAGTGAATCCCCAGTAAGAACCAGTGCAGAGGATGCTGCTCGTTGTGATGGGACAGAGAGGAGCTGGGGATACTGGAAAAACAGGGTCTCTGCAGCACTTCCTGCTGCTGCAAGCGAGGATGCTGGCAAAATCACCTGGAAACTTCAAATCTCACCTCAGAAATGACCAGAGGAGAGCAAGTGGAGACAGGATTGCATCTGAGCCTGTGGAGTGAGATGAAAAACTGACAACCCAGGCATAGGGGGGACATCTACCAGTGCTTGGAGTGATTTCACAGGTGGAAAGGACACTGGAATGGTTGCTGCCTCACAACAGCAATTCCCCTTCCCTCTGCTCTCCTCCAGACCTGTTGAATATGATCGTGCTGAGCCAGCCCCCATCCCTGAGGATGCTCCAAAAGCATCCTCAGCCCTATCAGGGATGCAGCCCCCCCTGGCTGCCTGCGAGGAGATGGGATTTGGGGCTCCCCAAAATCCCATTATGCACCTCCAGCAAGAGATAGAGCAAAATTCCTGTAAAAAATCCACCCTCAGCCCCACTGCTGAGCAAATAGGAATCTCCAGAGTCGGGCCAGGTTGGAGCATCCCGAATAAACCCGGCAACAAAAGGGGGGGGAGGTTTATCCCCATCCCTCCTCCTCTGGGGATGTTTCTGGTACCCCCAGGAGGAGGAAGAGTGGGGGAGACGGGGGATATGGGCAGTGGTGTCTGGTCGGTCTTCTCAGCCCTGAATCGGGGCTGGTTTTGTGGAAAAGGGGGAAA
>VZTY01001041.1:0-20785 GCA_013400935.1 Turnix velox | reverse complement strand
CCAGGACTTTTGAGTAAAAGCTTTCCTGAAGGTGATACAAATATCTCCTAAAGAATGGTCAGTGTTGTGTTCAGCTATTTCTTGGGAGGTATTTTGAGCAAGTGGAAGGTGTAAAAGAGGGCACCATTGTGTGGGTGATGGTGGGGCATTTAGGCCATGTGTTCACCATGGTATCTCTTAAAGGCCAATTCTGGAATGAAAGGAATCCAATTTCCCTTTTCTTAGAGAAATGAGGTGGAATTAGCACCTTAGGTGTGGCTTGCAGGACCCTGAGTTAAAGTGTTATCTGGAATTTGGTTCAGGATAGACCCTGTAGGGGTCTTCTCTCCACCCTTGAATACTCTTGGTGAAGGGAAGGGTCCTCCTCTTCTTGCTGTTGTGGCAGGAGATGGCTGTGAGGGCTGGATTATTTCTTTTTTTGGCAGATCCTGGCAATCTGTGAAGCTGCTTTTGGTTGTAAAGCACGAAGAGGGATGTTAAATGTATGTAGGACTAAGCCCAAATGCTGGTCAGCTGTGCTGTGTTTAAAAGAACCACATGGTGCCAAGACCTAAAATGTCATTTTTCCTAAAAAGTATTGGAATCAGATGACAGATATTTCCTGGATTCCAATTTACATCCTTTACTTAGTAATTTATTGTTTCTTTTTCGTTGAAAATTGCTCTGACTGCTGCAAAGCAAAGCACTGCAACATGGAGAGCAGAGATGATTGCCCCAAGCAATGGGAGTTTTGGCTGATGAGGGACTTTGAATTTGACTCTAAATGAAGTCTGTCAAAAGCTTGTTTTATGTTTCTCTGTGGGTGATTTCAGTCTTATTTAGGGTGCCTGACTGAAGTTGTGTTGTTTTTAACCCACGTGGCTGTTGTTTGGCAGTAACCATCAGCTGAGATGCTTCAGAGTGATAAGCAGCTGTTGAGGGTTCACAAAGGCTTCCTCCCTTCAGCTCTGTTTCAAAAAGTAAGGTGAGAGAAGATGGAATGTTGCAGATGGTTGATGTTCCTGCTGTGGTTCTTCCCTGCAGCTGTTTTACCTGTTGTACAAGGCATTGTGGATATTGATTTGGAGATGCCTGATCTTCAAGGTGCTCTGTTCTCAAAGTAGTTGGTGTAGTTGGTCCTCAGCATAGGTAGAAGTCCTCAGTGTGGGGTATGAAGATGATGAAGGGACTGGAGGAAAGGCTGAGAACCCTGGGGCAGTTAAAGGTGGAGAAGACTGAGAGGGGATTAATCAATGCTTATAAATACTGAAAGGGTGATGTCAAGAAGATGGAGCTGGACTCTTCAGTGGTGGCAAGAGGCAATAGGCACAAACTCAAAACAAAGGAAATTCCATATGAATGTTAGAAAAAACTTTCTTTTGAGGGTGACAGAGCTCTGGCTGCTCAGAGAAGTAATGGAATCTCTGTCTCTGGAGCTGTTGTGATCCTGCCTGGACATGTTCCTGTGCAGTCTGCTCTGGGTGACCCTGCAGTGGTAGGGGTTGGACTGGATGATCTCCAGCAGCCCCCTTCAACTCCTACCATTCTGTCATTCTGTGAAATTCTTTGTGGAAGTGGGTTTGCATCCTGGAAATTGCCTGCTGAATCATAGAGAAGGTTGACAGAGCAGCTGGGAATGAGAAGGATTAGCACATGGTGACCTCCATCTCCCTTGCCTGATATTTTGGACTGACATACCTACAGAAAGAGGATGGAGGACAGGGAGTCCTAGGGACAGGGTCGTGCCATGCATGTGTGCTGTGTGGGATGCTGCAGGTGTCCAGGGTTAGCAGAGGTGGTAGTGCAAGTACAGGTATGTCAGCAAAGATGCTCAACCCTGGGACAAGGGAAATGTAGTGAGAAAGGTTTGAGCTTGTCCTCAGTGAAGTCTGTGGCAGGTGTTTAAGTTCAGATCTGAGTTCCTATGTTATATTTAGGGCAAGTAGAATTGTATGATACAGAATCATAAAATGGTTTGGGTTGGAAGGAACCTTAAAGATCATCTAGTTCCAACCCCCCTGCCATGGGCAGGGACACCTCCCACCAGACCAGGTTGCTCAATGCCTCATCCAGCCTGGCCTTAAACATTTCCAGGGAGGGGGCATCCACAACCTCTCTGGGCAATTGTTCCAGTGTCTCACCACCCTCACTATAAACCATTTCTTTCATGTAACCAGCCTGAATTTTCTCCCTTCCAGTTTGCATCCATTATTCCTAGTCCTGCCATCACATATTCTATTGAAAAGTCCGACCTCAGCCTTTCTATAGGTCCCCTTCAGTTATTGATAAGGCACAATGAGGTTCCCCCTAAGCCTTCTCCAGGCTGAGCAACCCCAACTCCTTCAGCCTGTCCTCATAAGAGAGGCACACATATACCTGAGTCAGATGTCTGCGTGCCTGCCTGTTATCCATTTATTTAATTTATTTTTTCTGCCTAATACTGCAGGGCTTTTTGCTGTAAACAAGTTAGTTTCTCTAATTGGGTTTATTTTACTTTCCGTTATCTTATCTCACCGCTGTTTATCACCGTGTGTATCCCAGGCGCTCTGATGTGCCAGGTAGGGAAGCTGAGAAAATTGCTTTGTGAAACAAGTTTATCTCTGTCAGCATAAAAAGGATGAGGTATTTGGCTCCAGAGCTGCAAGAGAGGAGAGCACAAGGACCTGCTGAGTTACAGAGGACTGTCACCACCTCATAAAATTCCTTCTCCACCATGTCTCTTAGAGTCATAGAGTGGTTTGGGTTGGAAGGGACCTTAAAGATCATCTAGTTCCAACCCCCCTGCCATGGGCAGTGTCACCTTGCACTAGATCAGGTTGCTCAGTGCCTCATCCAGCCTGGCCTTAAACACTTTAGGGAAGGGGCATCCACAACCTCTCAGGGCAACCTCTTCCAGTGCTTCACCACCCTCACAGTAGAGAATTTCTTTCTTATCTCCAGGCTGACTCTGCCCTCTTCCAATTTGCATCCATTACACCTACTCCTGCCATCCTGTACCCTATTAAAAAGTCCTACCCCAGCCTTTCTGTAGCCCCCTTCAGGTATTGAGAAGATACTCTGAGGTCCCCCCTGAGCCTTCTCTTCTCCAGTCTGTTTCTTGTCCTATGTCCCATCAGAGTGGACAATTAGAACTTTCCCTGCTCTGATGAGTCTTCTCATTTACACCATTTTTTCATGGTTTCCTTCCCAGCTTAGTCAATTATTTTCCGTGCTCAAATGGTATTTCCATGCTCAAATGATATTGCACAAATACTCTTGACCTCAGGAGCAGGAGGGTCAGCTGTATTGAGTGGCTGCAGCAGAAGTGCTGGAAGGGATCTCCATGGCNAGAATTTCTTTCTTATCTCCAGGCTGAATCCGCCCTCTTCCAATTTGCATCCATTACTCCTGTTCCTGCCATCCTGTACCCTATTGAAAAGTCTAACCCCAGCCTTTCTGTAGGCCCCCTTCAGATATTGAGAAGCTACTATGAGGTCCCCCCTGAGCCTCCTCTTCTCCAGTCTGTTTCCTGTCCTATGTCCCTTCAGAGTAGACAATTGGAACTTTCCCTGCTATGATGATTCTTCTCATTTTCACTATTTTTTCCTTCCCAGCTTAGTCAATTATTTTCCATGCTCAGGTGATATTTCCATGCACAAATGATATTGCACAAATAATACTCTTGACCTCAGGAGCAGGAGGGTCAGCTGTATTGAGTGGCTGCAGCAGAAGTGCTGGAAGGGATCTCCATGGCTTGTACAGACCAGCTCTTACCCCAGAGAGGGATTAACTACCAAGATCTTTCAGTGGACAGATGAGCATCTCAACACCTCTAAAAACTGAGACTTCCCATAGTCTATTCTTAGCTTCTCAATACCTGAAGGAGGCCTACAGAAAGGCAGGGGTCGGACTTTTTAATAGGATTTATGACGAAAGGGCTAGAAATAATGGATGTAAATTGGAAGAGGGTGGATTCATGCTAGACATAAGAAAGAAGTTCTTTCCTGTTATGGTGGTGAGACACTGGAACAGGTTGCCCAGAGCGGTTGTGGATGTCCCCTCCATGGAGGTGTTTAAGGCCAGGCGGGACAAGGCACTGAGCAACCGGGTGTAGTGGGAGGTGTCCCTGCCTATGGCAGAGGGGTTGGAACTAGATGATCTTGAAGTTCCCTTCCAACCCAAACCATTCTATGATTTTTTTTCCACCCCAGAGTACATCTAAACTAGTGGAGCACTGCTCAAAGCAGTTTATTTGCCCCTAATAAAATTCCTTGGGTTGTTCAACATGAAAGAGAAATTGTCAGTTGATACAAGTGAAACCATTTGGTGAGGGAAGCTCTCAAATAAATAATTAAATGAAAATTAAGAAAAGGGAGAGGCATTCGGAAGAAGTGGTCCTTTAAAAGGTTTCCAGCTGGTACTTTGTCTGTGAAGAGAGACGGGGCTCTTTTCTCCAGGAGGTGAAAGCTGTTCCTTGATTTGTTGAATAGCCCTTCCAAATGAGCCTCTGTTGGCTTTGTGCAGATGCTCAGGGGGTGTAAATATTGTGGCAGGCTGCCACTGGCAATCCTGCCTGTAAAGAATGGTTCTATTTAGGGACCTCTGCCTACAGGAGCAGACTTTCTTCTCAGCCCTGATGTTAGTCCTGTGTGTCCTTCTGTTAAATGCAATGGAATGACTTGTAGCATTGCCTGTGAATTAGCTTTCTTTAAGCAGCTAAAGACTGCAGTTATTGACTCACGTTGCCTGCATGCTTTTGGTCATGGTCTCTGAGCACTGAAAAAGGTCCTACATTGCTTAAAAGCAAGAAATAAGAGACCCAGATTTCTAGATGCAGAAAACATTGTTGGCTTGTGAAAATCAGAGGTTGTGGTTGTTGTGATTTGCTGCATGACCTCGAGGAACACTGATTTCAGTGTTTCTGGGGCTGGGTGCAGGTGTCACCAGGTTATCAGACAATGAAGGCAATCTGAAGAGCTCCAGAAGCTCAGAAGTTTTGTGTCTGACCCTTCTGATGAAGGGAAGAATCCCAAAGGAGAAAGGATGTGCTGTGGAGAATAGAGTGGGCAGGATATCACAGAACGGAAGGGACCTCGAGAGATCTAGTCCAATCCCCCTGCTGGAGCAGGAACACCACAGGTCACACAGGAAGGTGTCCAGGTGGGTTTTGAATGTCTCCAGAGAAGGGGACCCCACTGTCTCTCTGGGCAGCCTGTTCCAGTGTTTTGTCACGCTCACCATGAAAAAAGATATGATCTTGGTATTTTTTTCCCTGGGTGATGCCTGGCCCTGCACTCTCTGGGTGAGAAGATGCTTTGGTGGATCACCTGAGGAAAGAGAGCATGACTGAAGATCAGTCTTGTGGTGATAAACTTATATGCCCCCTATACCTAGTCCCAGGGGACTGAGTCCAACTTCACCCTGCTCTATATACATGACAAGTGTCATATGGCATCTGAGAAACTCACTTTTGTGTTTATTTTCTGGCAGACTTAGATGTCTAAAACCTTAAATCTAAAATCTTAACAGATACTATGCCAGGGCAGTCACATACAAAGGTTTGTTCTCATCTGAATTTTGGGTTCCTTAGTTAGATCCTATAAAAATCCCTTTGGAGGTATTGTCTCTCTGCTGCAAATGGTGTGTGAGGCAGATCCCACCTGAGGTAGGCAGGATTGCTGGGCATTGCTTCTTGTGGTGGTGAAGTTTCATGGGGAGGTGCTGGAAAACTCCAAGATGAAGTGAAGAGTGGAGGCAGGAACTAGTCAGGTATCCCTTGTGTACCCATATTACCTGATGCAAAGCCATTTTGCAAGGTGTGGCATAATAAAAACGATGGGTTCTGGAAGTAGGATGAGCCAACTGGAGTGACTGTCTCAGCTCTGCATTGGGTTGAGGCAGGGCAGGTTTCAATCATGTTCTGCTGCCTGGGAAACCAATTACTGCAGTTTACTAATTAGTCTGTCAGGTTGTCACCTTGATTGATCTGCAGTGGTATTTTCACTTCTGGGCCTGCACAAGGCTTGAAGATTGTAAAGACTGCATGAAATGGTACATCATGGTGCCTGTCTTTGAGGAAACTGGGTGAAATCACCAGGAGGGTCTTTCTGGGACCACCCTGTGTTCAGGTTACCTCCAACTGGGCTGGAGAAAGAAATACAGATTTCTTTTCTCTCAGTGTACCTGGATTTGAGCTGTGGAAATGTGAGGCTTGGAGCTGCCCATGGATCTACCCTCTTCCCAGCCATGTAGAATCATAGAATGGTTTGTGTTGGAAGGGACCTTAAAGATCATCTAGTTCCAACGCCCCTTCCATGGGCAGGGACACTTCCCACTAGACCAGGTTGCTCAGTGCCTCATCTAGCTTGGCCTCAAACACCTCCAGGGATTGAGGGGACATCCACAACCTCTCTGGGCAACCTGTTCCAATGTCTTACCAACCTCATAGGAAGGAATTTTTTTCCTATCTCCAGCCTAAATCTCTCCTCTTCCAATTTGCATTCATTACCCCTAGTCCTGTCATCCTGAACCCCATTAAAAAGTCCTACCCCTGCCTTTCTGTAGATCCCATTCAGTTATTGAGAAGCTACTATGAGGTCCCCCCTGAGCATTCTCCAGCCTGGACAACCCCAACTCCTTCAGCCTGTCCTCATAAGAGAAGTGCTCCAGCCCTCTGATCACCTTCATGGCTCTCCTCTTGACCCACTCCAACAGTTCCATGTCCTTCTTATGTTGGGGACTCTGGAAGTTCCTTTCCAGCCTAGGTGATACTATGATACTGTGAATTTCCTCCCTCCCTCTATTCTTTCAAATGCATTTCTTAATATTTTTCTCACTCTTCCTGCCTAGTGTAGTGCCACCTTGAGCCACTTTTCACTTCTAATTCCCAGGCCCTGCTTGACAGTCTGGTGATGTGGCTTGTGGTCCTTAATTTGATTTACAGTGGAGACACATTTCTTTAGATTTCCCAAGGAAGAGGAGAGCAGGGGTATGTGCTGCTTGTGTGATGTTGATGGTGGTGGGCCAGTCAGCAGGCTGCTGGTAACAGTCTGGCTGGGGACTCTGTTTGAAGTGTTAATTAGCAGCAATTAATAAGAAGTGAAAAATTAATACCCTGTGTCAGCTTTCTTTGCTAGTTAGTTATATCAACACCAAGGCTCAGAGCTATCTGGAAGCATATGTTTGCTTAGGAACTTGGTCTTCTTGTCACATAGTATTGGGAAAACACTTAAATGTTCTCCAGCCATAAAGGGAGAACTAGTTATTCCCTAAATAAGAAGATAAGCTGTAGCCTCAGACAGATCCAGTCCTGGAATGATAGAATCATACAATAGTTCAGGTTGGAAGGGACCTTAAAGATCATTGAGTTCCAACTCCCACACCTCCCACTAGATCAGGCTGTGGATGCTTTTGGCTTGACATTCCAAAAACAAGTGTTGTCCATAGAATAAGCAAAAAAAAATCCATTTAAAGAGTGTTAAGCAAACAAAAATGTTGATGGTATTGCTGAATCTTGCTTAGAGTTTCTATGTTGACTACTTTTAGTTGAAGTGGGCTCCAGCCAAAACCCCTATATGTGACCACTCTTTAATAGGATATATAACGGCAGGAGTAGCAATAACTGATGTAAATTGGAAGAGGGGAGATTCAGGCTGGGTATAAGGAAGAAATTCTTTATGGTGAGACACTGGACCAAGTTGCCCAGAGAGGCTGTGGATGCCTCCTCCCTGGAGATGTTTAAGGCCAGGCTGGATGACGCATTGAGCAACCTGGTCTAGTGGAAGGTGTCCCTAGAGTTGCAATTAGATGATCTTTATGGTCTCTTCCACCTCATACCATTCTATGATTCAGCCACATGGCAAATGCTTTGAATTAATTCCTGCTGATTTTCTGGTGGGAACTCAATTGACTTGGGGAATGGGCCTTCCTTATGGGTCTGGTGGCATATTTGGGGCTTGACTCTATCCTGTGCTGTGAGGATGGTCTGACTGAGCTGGGGATGTTCAGGCTGGAGAAGAGAAGGCTCCAGGAGGACCTTACAGTGCCCTACCAAGACCTGAAAGGGGTCCTACAGGGAAGCTGGGAAGGGACTGTTTGCAAAGGCTTGGAGTGATAGAAGAGGGGCAATGATTTTCAACTAGAGCAGAGTAGATTTAATTAAGGAAAAGTTCTTCACCATGAGGGAGGTGAGACACTGGCTCAGACTGCCCAGAGAGGATTTGGAGGCAACATCCCTGAAGAAATTCAAGGCCAGGCTTGATGGGGCTCTGGGCAATGTATTTAGTGCAAGGTGTCTCTGGAGGACTAGATGACCTTTAAAAAGGTCCCTTCCAACTCAATGCATTCTGTGAAAAGCTTCGAGAAATTGTCTGAATGGACACATTAAGCTTTTTATCAACTTGTAAGTTTGTCTTATCAGCATCATAGGAGCATCACAAGATTTAAATGTGCTATGGAGGAGCTTGTCTTCTTGGTGCTTATATTATTACCCCTGAGTTCTGTTTAAGATGATTGATTTATCCCTGTTTCTCTTCGGTCTTCAAATTATTTTCTTTAATAGACCAAGATTAGCTTCCATCATTGCCTGATCCTAAACCAAAATTGAAACTAGCAGAATACACACAAGGTTTAGTTGCTGCTGACACCTCCTGTCCTTTCCCATTTAACAAGCTTGATGTGAATCCTCATACTTAACCAATTTATTATTGATGATATTTACGGACGTATTCTCTACCAGGAGAAGTGTTTGGGCTTTTTTTTTTCTTTGACTTTCAGTAGACTGATTGCTTCTTGCTTCATAGTTAATTGAAACTTAATATCCACTGGGGATGAGGGAGAGATATGTTCTGAGGTTAGCTGCGCTCAGATTACTCATAGTATATAATGCACTTAATTCATTAGTAAATCTCATGTCAACAAAGAGTAAAGATGAAGTGCTGCAGTGTCCATCAGGGTGGATAAGTGATCATTATTATTTATAGAGTGCTGGAAGTATATAAAGCACTTTGCAAACAGAACAACAATATTGTTCTGAATTTGTTAGTAGTGTCTTTTTTTATTTTTTTACTTTTTTCTAGAATCATAGAATGGTTTGAGTTGGATGGTATTTCCAAGATGTGACCTGATCTAGGTGTTCCTGCTCCAACAGGGGGATTGGACTAGATGATTTCTTGAGGTCCCTTCCAATCCCTGACATTGTGTTGATTCTGTGATCTAGTTTCTGTCCCCTTCCTTGGGCAGTGACACCTCCCACTAGACCAGGTTGCTCAAAGCCCCATCCAATGTGGCTCCAGAGATTGGGCATCCACAGCTTCTCTGGGCAACCTATTCCAGTGTTAGGAGAATAANCACCTCACTGTGAAAAAGTTTATTCTTGTATTTCTGTGGAACCTCCACTGTTCCAGTTTGCACCCATTGCCCCTTGTCCTATCATTGGAAGTCTCTGAGAAGAGCCTGGCTCCATTCTCCTGACACTCACCCTTTACATATTTCTAGACATTAATGAGGTCACCCCTCAGTCTCCTCTTCTCCAAGCTAAAGAGACCTGCCTCCCTCAGCTATTCCTTGTAACGGAGATGCTCCAATCCCTTCATCTTCATGGCTCTGCTGTTCCCTTTGGGGCAGGGAACAGAAAGTGATAATGGGAATCTAACTTTGCCCAAACAGTCTTCAACTGGGGGTTGCATCAGCTGCTTTAGTAATTGGCTTTGTACCAGTGATGCTTTGTGTAATGCCTGTGCTTTTATCATGGATAAATTGCAGTCTCCATGGCATTGCAATGATTGTTCCACCGTAGTTCAGTTAATGTCAATCATGTTTTCTCTTGACACGCTCCTCATCTTTTTTCAGTTGCTGCTATAACTGCTCACACCCGACTGTTTCTTCCTTGTAATTTTCATTGGAATGAAAAATCTATGACAGAGCTCTCTCGCTCTTTCTGTTTTATAGTCACCATATCAGGTCTTCCTGAATGTGCTTCCTGAGTAGTAAAACTTGAAAAAAAAAACCCATAATGGTTTTTTACAGTCTTATTACCTCCTGTTTTGCCTGGCCTTTGGAGGTAAACAGTTCTTCTTACTTTCAGCCATGCTTCTTGAAGACATTGCTGCTGCCAAGTATGGTCTTGGGGACATCCTGTAATAAGCAGGACCCATCCTCCATATCATGTATTGTGGACACACACTATGCAGATTGGAAAAGGGTTGATTTAGGCTTGATGTAAGAAAGAAGTTCTTTATTGTGAGGGTGGTGAGACACTGAAAGAGGTTGCCCAGAGAGGTTTTGGATGCCCCCTCAATCTCTGGAGGTGTTTAAGGCCAGGCTGGATGAAACACTGAGCAACCTGGTCTAGTGGGATGTGTCCCTGCCCATGGCAGGGGGGTTGGAACTAGATGATCTTGAAGGTCTCTTCCAGCCCAAACTATGATACTGTCTGTCTTTGCTTTGACATAACTTTGTGTGAATAGCTGGCTCCCTCTGTGCTCCTAACTCAAGCTTTTAGTTTATTTTCTTCAGTCCTCCTTTGACACCTTGTAATTCATCACCTTCTTGGAGAGTTTTATTGAAAAGCTTGCTTTGGGTCTCTTTTTAATCTACTCCTAAAGGTGTATCTCTGAATATCACTTGTCTGGTGGCTTACTGTAGCTGGAAATATAGTTCTTATTTAGCCTGCTGTCTGATTCAAGATCTAGTCAGCCTGTATTCCCTTTCTCATATAATTTTTCATCTCTTGTTCGTTTTCATTCCACTTTGTGTTTACTATGGCCATTTCTTCTAGAGGAATATTTTCTGCCAACATAACCTAATCTACACTTGTGTTGGTATTTGCTGCCTTGTGTGATATGACTGCAGTTCCTTTTGATCAATCTTCATTTAAAAAGAGAATAAAATTAAAAGGTTGCATCCACCACTATTTCATGTGGGTTTCTGCATTAGAATGATAGAATGGTTTGGGTTGGAAGGGACTTCTAAAGATCATCAAGTTTCAACCCCCTGCTGTAGGCAGGGACATCTCCCACTAGATCAGGTTGCTCAATGCCTCACCCAACCTGGCCTTAAACACTTTAGTGAGGGGGCATCCACAACCTCTCTGGGCATCCTGTCCCAGCCTCACCTGTCTCACCACCCTCACAGTAAAGAACTTGTTTCTTCTCTCCAGNAACTTGTTTCTTCCCTCCAGCTAAATTCTCCCCTCTTTCAATTTGCATCCATTGCTCCAAGTGCTGCCATCCTGGACCCTATTAAAAAGTCCCACCCCAGCCTTTCTGTGGGTCCCCTTCAGGTATTGATAAGCTACTAGGAGGTCCCCTGTGAGACTTCTCTGGGCTGAATAACCCCAACTCCTTCAGCCTGTCGTCATAAGGGAGGTGCTCCAGCCCTCTGGTCATCTTCATGGCCCTCTTCTGGACCTGCTCCAGCAGCTCAGTGTCCTTCTTATGTTGTGGGCTCCAGAACTGAACACATTTTGCACATTGAACCTCAATTTCTAGGGTTACTCCTTTCTCTTGCAAGTATTCTTTCTTTAGTGTTTCCTCAGTTTTTTTTAATCACAGATATCTCCCCATTTGGATATTGATGGAGTGAGTGGTAGCTCACACAGTGTTACCCATTGATAAGTGGGTGTCAAGGTCTGGGCTTGTTGGAGGAGGACTGAGTTGTATTTCTTGGGGTTCATGTTTTTCTGTATCATGAGTTGTGTTGCTGTGTAGGCTGGTCCTTCTCTCTCTGTTGTTGATTCAGGCAGTTGAACTGGACTTTGAGAGTTGAATCCTTCTTGTTGATGCTGTGGATGTTCTTTATTACCATCTTATCTCTCCTGATGTTGTTATTGCTATTATTATATTATTATAGCTAAGGGAAGCTGTTCTTCATTCTGGTTCCTCACCCAACTATTGTTTCACCTTGGGGGAGAAAGCAGGATAGGAGGATTAAAGTCAACATGGAGGAAGTTGAAACCCATTGGAGTAATGGGAATGGATTCCACCTGCAGGTGGCACAAACCACTTAATGTTTCCTTTCATTTTTTGTTTAGTTTGTCCTCTAGGTTTGTCCTGCTGCAGGATGAATTAGTAAGGCAAGACCTTCTCTGAACCATGGAGACCAGGGGGTCCTTCATCGCCACCATGCAAGAGACTCCACATCTCTCCCCAGAGAAGGGTCAGAGCCCAGCTAATGGCAACATGGAGCAGTTTGATTCAGGTGAGTTCTCCTTCATCCCATGGGTTGTCTTCACTGGTAACAGTGGATGTCCCCTCTCTGGAGGTGTTTAAGGCCAGGCTAGACAAGGCACTGAGCAGCCTGATGTAGTGGGAGGTGTCCCTGCCTATGGCAGGGGGGTTGAAACTCGATGATCTTTAAGGTCCCTTCCAACCCAGACTATTCTATGATTCTGTGAACAGTTGTCTAGCTAATCACTGGTAGAGGTGGGGACAACTGTGTTGTCAGGGGGACATGATTGTTTAGATTAGGTTTTTTCAGTCTTATGGATTGGCAGCTGAAGTTTTGTAGCTCTCCAGGACTTTATTCTTGGAGTGGGTGACTTGAAGAGCAGTCCTTGAGGAGCAACAAACAGATCAACGTTGTGATAACTAAGTTGTGGTAACTACATTGTGATAATTAACTATATCTCAAGTGGGCACAAATCTTCATCACTGTATATAAAGAGAAACTTTGCATGTCTCTATCTGCATGTTAATTGGGAGGATCTCCAGGCTTCTGGGAGAGATTGAGAAGAGGTGTCTGTTTCTCCTCAGCTGTAGGGCTTTTCTGATGGATGAAATTTGTGTAGAGCCCTGTTACGTGCATGGATGGGACTGAGTTCCCTGGGTCATGCTGTCTTTGCTCTGGAGACCCCCTGCCAGATTCTTAAAAAGGAACAACAAAATCCATTAAAAAAACCTGAAGCAAACCAACCAACCAAAGTTTTGGCAACTTGTAGTCCTTTCACAATCCTTTGAGATAAAATAAAGCAAAATAAACCACTGATACCATGATAAATGAGCACCCTGACATAATTTTTACAGACCTTTTAAATATAATTTCCTGATAAAGTCTGCAGATAAAACACAGCAAAGGTGTCAGGCTTGAGAAATGAATTGACAGACTGGAGGTCTCATCTGTCCCTCCCCAGGTCCTCAAAGCCAAAACCTCTCCATTTGTCTTTAGAAAGTAGAGATCTGGGTGATATTTTTGTTTGTTAAACAGGTGCTGTTGAGAATTTTGCTGGACTGCATGGGAAGGAACCTGACAGTGGGGCAGGGGGAGCAGAGGATCAATGAGCCTCTCTGTGTTTGACAAGTTTGACAAGGAATGAGATCATGGGGTACAGGAGGACTTGGTGTATCCAGAATTAGGATCTATAATGCTGACAGAATCAACAGGCTGCTGGCAAATTCTGGAGGAGTTTTTGTCAAATAGGAGACATTGCTTCCTGCAAGGGCTGGAGGTTATGTGCTGAGCTATTATGTTAGACATTAGGAAGAAATTCTTCACCATGGAAGTGGGTGAGCCAATGGAACAGGTTGTCCAGAGGGGTGATGGAGGCTTCATGCTTGGAGGCATTCAAGACCAGGCTTGATGAGGCTCTGGGCAACCTGATCTAGTGCAGGATGTCCCTGCTTACTGTAGGGACAGTGCACATCATAGGTTAGACAAGATGGCATTTTTGATTTTTTGCTGGAAAACGTAGTCTTATTTTTAGGATGAGGGGTAATGGTTTTAAATTGAAAGAAGAGAGATTTAATTAGATTTTAGAAAGAAATTCTTTACTGTGGGAATGGTGAGACACTGCCCTGGGGTTCATGGAGAGGTTGTGCATGCCTCATCCAGGATGAAGCTGAACAAATCTTTGAGCAACCTGGTCTAGTGGGAGGTGTTACTGCTCATGCATGGCAGGGAGCTGGGACTAGATGATCTTGACGCTCCCTTCTAAATCAAACTACTCTGTGATTTTAGAGGCTCAGTCTTTGAAATCTCTGATCCTGGCTCTTTTCTAAAATAATACCTCCAAAGTGTTGTGAAGAAACTAAGCTAAAGCTGAAGAATCTTACTGATCTTCTCAATTGCCTGCCTGCATGGTACAAATGAAGCAAACCCTTAGCAGTTTTTCCTCCAAGCACTTACTTTATGGTTAAGTTTTGGTTTAACTTTCAGTTGAGAATGATCAAACCCGTCATTTTTGGTCAGATATCTCAAACAGAGGCAGCTTCTACGTCTGGAGGTTGTTTTTTAGCAATGGAGATAAGAAAGAAAACAAGGCCATCCCTTATTCCACACTGAATTTGCATCAGACTCCTAATCTGAGGATCAAGGGTGCAAGTCCCTGTCCAGGTATGAGGCTTGTTAGAGTTGGGCTGATGGTTGAACCTGATGATCTGAAGGGTCCCTTCCAACCTAGATGATTATGAAATTGTGCATTTTCAGGTGATAATCATGGAGTTGGGTTAGTTCTTGTGGTGCAGAGTTGAAAGATCATCTGGTAGCCACTTTGTCACAGGAGCAGATGTTGATTTACTTCTTCATATTTAAGCAGGTTAACTGAGTTTAAGGCAAAGATTGAGACCTGAGACTTGATGCAGCAATGTGCAAAGAGTTTTATAGCAGTGACAACTGTTCAAAGTTCCTCTCTGAACACCCAGACAGATCTCTACCCTCCACCAGCAATGTCTCAAAACCCCTCTTCTAATCCACTGTTTTCCCCTTGCTTCCATACGTCTTGCTCCATAGGAAGCAAAAAACCATGTGTCTTCCCCTTTTAATAGAGAGATTCCCATCACATGACATAATTTTCCAGTCTTGAAAACTGGAGACCTGTAGCAATCATTGCAATAAATTAACCCCACTGTTTTCTTCATAAAACTGCCCAGGGAGGTTTCTTAATCCAGTTTGTCACCAGTTACTTTAATTATATCATGGCCACGCTGATAAATGTTTGGGCAGGTAGGGGTCTCGTGGAGTTTGCCTGATAAATGCTTATTGTGAAGAGATCATTGCTGGACTGTAAATATTTTGGCTCTGGGGATGAAAGTAGGCTGGTGAGATTGCTTGGAAACAAAATGAAAACAATCAGATCTGGCCCCATTTTCTGTAAGTGAAAGAAGATTTATTTTTAATTATAGTTCTGTGGTTTTCAGCAGTGGTTTGAGGCCTCTGCACTGCTCTACTCAGAGTGTTTATAAAGATAAAATGGAGAGTGGTATCATCAAATACTTCTTCATGGGGAAGGATTGTGTGGGAGGTGTGATGCAGAGCCCCACATCTGAAATGGTGCAAGGACAAGTGTGAGGAGCAAGATGTTAGCAGCAGTCTTGATGGAGAGTGTTGGGAAATTTGAGGGAAAGCAGCTGTATTCTTCACAGAATCACAGAATATCAGGGATTGGAAGATCATCCAGATATCATCTAGTCCAATCCCCCTGCCAGAGCAGGAACACCTAGATCAGGTCACACAGAAAGGCATCCAGGCAGGTTTTGAATGTCTCCAGAGAAGGAAACTCTGCAGCCTCTTTGGGCAGCCTGTTCCAGTGTTCTGTCACCCTCACTGTTAAAAGTTGGAGGTCACTGAGAAGAGCCTGGCTCCATCCTCCTGACACTCACTCTTTACACATTTATAGATGTTAATGAAGTCACCCCTCAGTCTCCTCCAAGCTAAAGAGACCCAGCTACTTCAGCCACTCCTCATAAGGGAGATGCTCCATCCCTTCATCATCTTTGTGTCTCTATGCTGGACTCTATCATGCAGTTCCCTGTTTTGAGAAAGAGGAAGACACTCGGGCTTTGGCTGAGGTCATAGAATCATACAGCTGGAAGGGACCTTCAGAGACCATCTAGTCCAACCCTCCTGCAGTGAGCAGGGACATCCTGCACTAGATCAGGTTGCTCAGAGCCTCATCAAGCCTGGCTTTGAATGCTTCCAGGGATGGGGTCTCCACTACCTCTCTGGGCAACCTGTTCCAATGTCTCATCATCGTCATGGTGAAGAATTTTATGGGTGGAGGAATGCTGAGGAAGGAAAGGGAAGGTGGTAGGACTCAGCTTGGGGCTCCTCAGCCCCAAGGGTTGGGATGTTTGCTGTGTACACTGCTTAGCCCATGGAAGCAATGCCTAATGTTATGGCCACTGCTGCAATTTACAGTACTAAATGACTCAATTTTGGGGCATAAGTGAGGCCATTACAACCCCATAATAGCAGACAGGTAGCCACCTTCCTTGTAGCAAGAAATTTGTCAAATACAAAATAAAAGAGCACAGAGTGCCTGTTGTGGTGTGACTCCCTGTCCTATGGAGGCACAGTCATTCCTATTCTCAAAATCTTGGCTGATGAAGTCCCAAAGTCTAGTGAGAGCATTATTCAGAGTTGTTCAAACTATATAAGTGCAGGTTTTTAAAAACAAGCTTTCTGTTTTCTCATGTGTTGATGTTTATACTGGTTGCTATTCTCACCCTCAGCTCTGATGCAACTTTTGCCTTCTTTGGCTGTTTTTAGACTGCTTTTCTTTTTCTTTTTCTTTTTTTTCTTTTCTTTTAACAGATGAGGGCTCCAGCATTGAGGATGTAGACTTTAACTGGGATGAGTTCCTGGAGGAAACAGGAGCCAGTGCAGCTCCCCACACCTCCTTCAAACACGTACGTGCTTTATCTGAGCTTTGCTGCCTTTGTGAATGTTCCCTCTTCTGGTTTTCAGGGGTGTCCTGGAGAACTGATGTGGGTTATGGGCATTCTGGGGAGAAATTATCCCTCTGAGCATGCAGCAAACTCTGCAGGACTGGCCCCCAGCTGGTGTTAGACAATAGCTCAGAGTGCCATTACCTTATCTTCATCTTTAAGTTCAGATTTTGCATTTTTGAAGTTTCTTTTCTCTCTCTTTTTGCTTATAATGCACTCATTTTTTTCCTCTTAATTGATTTTTTATTTCACTATTTATTGCTGTCCATCCCAGCCTATATTCATGTCACAGGAGTGCCTTATTTCTCCAAAGTTATCCTCTTAATGCAAGGTCTCAGCACTAGAGTCAAGGATGACCTATAGGAAACCACCTGTCCTGCATGGAGATGCTGTTTCAGAACCATAAGAACCAAGTACTTGGGTAGATGGGGCTTTTCCTGGGTAAAAATATGGCTTATGGAGACAGTCATGGTAGTTTCAGCATGGTCTGTGACTCTGGTCCATCTTATCACACTCAGCATTTGATGTTTCCAAAATTTTGACTAATGGAGATGTGATAATGCTTTAAAGAAAGGGCTCTATCTCCAGGCAGAGCCCATTGCAGTCAGGGAGATTGTTGTTTAGGACCAGCTTCTCCATCCATCACTAAGCCTTAGTGAGATTTATGTTGTGGAGATAGGTGCCAGTCCACTCTCAGATTTAGTGTACCTCATGTCACCATCTCTTTGGATCATGTGGGATCTTGCATGATGGGATACTTGCCAGTGGAGTAGGAATGGTCTAACCCCAACAGATAGCAAGGTTGGTGGTTAGATTAAGGAGCACAGACAGTTTGTGTCCTATCCTTGAGGTGCACTTCAAGTGCAGCGTTATATTACTGGGCTGCGGAGAGAATCTTCCTGCAAAGGAGAAAGGGTAACACCGTGTCTTTCTCATTTTGTAAGGTTGAAATCAGCCTCCAGAGCAGTTTCCAGCCAGGGATGAAATTAGAAGTGGCCAACAAGAGCAATCCAGACACCTATTGGGTGGCTACAATCATTACAACGTGTGGACAACTCTTACTGCTGCGTTACTGTGGCTATGGAGATGACCGCAGGGCAGATTTCTGGTGTGATGTGATGACAGCAGATCTTCACCCCGTTGGCTGGTGTACACAGAACAACAAGGTCCTGATGCCTCCAGATGGTAAGTTCTGCATGTTTTGGTTAGGGTCATGGTCTAATCTTGGGTTGGTGGTTGATTTCCAGACTTGTGGTTGGTCTGGAATGGCTGCTCCAAAACCCCAACTGGTGTTGGGTGGTGTAGTGAGGGTGAGCTCTTCACACTGGTCAATGGGTGATTCAGTTTGCCAGTCAGACTCTAGCAACAGTGCTTGTGCTCTGGTTGTAACAACAGAAGGTTCTAGGAGCTGTCTTAACAAGAAAACTTCCTGTTACATTTGCAAAGCTGTGATTTTCCAGTCTGGGAAGGAAATTGTCCTGTCTATTTAAAAAAGGGGGATGAAATTTGGAGTGAGAATAAACACAAATAAACAAGATGTCCTGTCAAACCAGGACACGAGATCAATCTGAGTGATACTTAAACCAGGAGGCAGATGCTGGCTCAAGCATTTTGCACTAAAAGTTTAAAAACTCTCCTTGGTAAGTTCTTGCAGCTTTTAATGCTAAAGACAGATACACACCATTAAAGAGGGCAAAATTTGGTCATCATAGGTTAGGGCATGTCCTATTTATTTGTTCTTGGGTGCAGAAAAGCTGAATGAAAGAGCTGTTACTGAGTTGTTTGTTAGTTATATATTTTAATCCCCTGTGTTAAGAAAAATTTGGGGTGTTTGTTTTTTTTTGTTAGAGCACTGCATCCTCTCCACTACGTGGTTCCAAGCAGGGGAAAACTTCTTATTGTTACTCATACAGATTCCCACCCTATATCCCATTTGTTCTGGATCATGGGGGAGAAGAGATGAGTATTTAGCCTCTGGCTTCTGTGTGCACTTAAGAAAACTCACATTCAGAGATTCTGCTGCTGAAGTTTTTCTTATATTTTCTGTCGGACCAGTGATAAAATAGATGTGCCATTTGCATGCTATGTGTGATTTTTTGCTGGTGTAGTTCTTCCCTGACCTGCCACTGAAGTGAGCTGTAGACACTGTCTTTTGAATCAGAGCTGAAATGGGCTCGTTCCTGCCTTTTTATGTGCTGACCTCTGAGCTAAAATGATCTCTTTGTTCTGATCTGTGTCTTCAGAATAAATAGAAGAGCAAAGTCCTGAAGACAAGGTTGGCTGAGAAATCTGTTGGCTTAGCACTGGTAAATCAAACTGCTGTGAGAAGGGTTAGATGTTTTGTTTTATTGGTCTCTTAAAGTGCTTTGTATTACATGGATTATAATCACTCTTACCAGGAAGGTGTACAGTGCCTTCAACTAAATCTCAAAATGCCAGGGTCAAGGGGTAAGAGATCTTATCGACTTGTTGTAATAGAAAATAATGATTGCTTTATTACTGGAGGCAGCTGCTTTTCCTTCAAATGTTGGATCCTGCTCTTTGGGTTGTGGCTGTCAGGAAGAAATTCTCCACAGATCTTCCATGAGGATGATCAGAGGGTTGGAGCACCTCTCTTATGAGGACAGGCTGAAGGATTTGGGGTTGTTCAGCCAGGAGAAAACTCATGGAGGACCTCATAGTGGCTTTTCAGTACTTGAAAGGGGCCTATGGAGGGACTGGAGTAGGACTTTTTAGTAGGGTACAACACTTGGAGCAATGGATGCAAGTTGGTAGAGGGTAGATTTAGGCTGGATATAAGAAGGAAGTTCTTTACTTTGAGAGTGGTGAGACACTGGAACAGGATGCCCAGAGAGGTTGTCGATGCGCCCTCCCTGGTGGTGTTTAAGGCCAGGCTGGACAAGGCATTGAACAACCTGGTGTAGTGGGAGGGTTTGAAACTAGGTGATCCTGAAGGTCCATTCCAACCCAAACCATTCTGTGATTCTACTTGCTGAGAACTGTCTTGCTTGAATGACTGCAAGCATGCTGTGCATCATACCTTTTCTCTCTTCTGGCTGATGTAACCATATCCCAGAGTCCTAAATTTGGGCAAATGCCTTAGAATCATAGAATAGTTTGGGTTGGAAGGGACCTTAAAAATCATCAAGTTCCAACCCCCCTGCCATAAGCAGCCTTGTTTTGTTCCACTCTTCCCTTGCCCCCCCGCCATTCTCAGTGAATTACAGAATCATAGAATTACCTTGGTTGAAAGGGACCTTTCAGATTATCTAATCCAGCTATCAACATAACTCTGAGAAGAACCATCCCTAAACCATATCTCTAGGCAATATGTGTGCCCATATCTTAAACATCTCCAGGGATGGTGCCTCAGCCACCTCTCTGGGCAGCCTGTTCCAATGTCCTCCAGTGTAAAATTTTTTTCAAGTATCAAGTCTTATCCTCTTAGTGTAGCTTTCAGATAAGAGAAAGTTAAATGTGTAGGTTATCATTTCAAGAGAGACAGAAAACTGGAGCAGGGTGCCCTGACAGGGTTGTGAGACACTGGCACAGATGATCCAGAAAGGTACTGGAGACCCCATCCCTGGAGACATCAAAGGCCAGGCTTGCTGAGGCTCTGAGCAGCCTGATCTGGTGCTGAATGTCCCTGCTCACTGCAGGGGGTTGGGACTAAATGACCTTTGAAGGTCCCTTTCAGCTCTTTGATTTGACAGTTTTTAACTCTAAGCAGGTTATTTTCTTTTGCCTTTTTAGTATTGCATTCTATTTCATTGCCAAAACTTTGTAAGAAATTAAAACCAGCTTCGAACTGCTTTCTAAGGGCCTGATTCTGCACAATTTGATTACAATGAGGATGTCTGTTGGCAGGACCATGCAAACAGCGTGGCCAGTTATCTGTCATTAGGGTTTGATTTTAATCAGGAGCTGAAGGCTTTGGTTCAAAAGCAGATTTGTGAAAAAGATCTTGTTTAATGGCCAAGATTCTGCTCTACTCTGCTTTGGTGAGACCCCAACTGGAGTTACTGTGTCCAGTTCTGGAGCCCACAGCATAAAAAGGACATTGAGCTTTTGGAGTGGATCCAGAGGAGGGCCACAAAGATGATCAGAGGGCTGGAGCCACTTTTGAGTCTGCAGTAGTTGGGCTTTTTTAAGCCTGGAGAAGAGAA
>VZTY01001037.1:131955-191567 GCA_013400935.1 Turnix velox | reverse complement strand
CAAACCATTCTATGAAATTAAAATTGAAAAGAGTGACTAAGCATTATTAAACTCTTAGTAAGAGTTGAAACCTAAATAGGTAAAAGATAGACCAAACTCAATCCTATGTTCACAGCCTTTTCTGCTAGGATATAAATAAATTCTCCATGCTGCTTGGTGGAACCTGTGGGGACACTGGCAGAACTAGAAGTCTTGTGATTTACTACAATTATCTGTCAAAGCTCTGTCCCTTCTGCTAGTTCTAGGTCTGCATCACCTGTGTTCAAATAGACTTTTGTTGTAAGAATGACTTATGACATTTTTAGGAGCTGTCAAAAGTTGAGGATTTATTTGCATTTTGGCTTTGAGTGAGTATGTCTGTACTTTTAGCTGTCCTCTCCAGCCCTGGGGATGTACCTTATTCTCTTCTTATCAAAATGAAAATTTTGTTGTTTCAGAAAAATGTCTAAGGTATAAGCTTTTAAGAAAAACAACAAATATTACAAGGACTCCAGGTAAAACAGTGAAAAATGGCTACAGTAAAGGCCAGTGAGATGTGATCCAGTGCCTTTCTGGCCCTTTATGTGTCTAAATCACATCCAGTTTTAGATGAGCTGCACAACAAATGGGCTGCTGTGATATCAAACTGCAGGTCATTGCTTGCCTACATAACATGTTGCCTAGACAATTACCTGTTCTGGTGAAGCTGGAGGATTTGAACAAAGTTAGCACAAATTTTGTGCTTTTCTGTTCCAGTTCTACATAAGTATTGTCCTAGAGAAGCCATTCTGGTGTTTTGAAACACTACAAAGAAGTGTGTGTTCACGGTGCCGTAAAAGAATTTAAAAAAAGAAAAAAGAGAAGGCAGAATTTTCTCTGATGCTGATTTTTTTTGGGGACAGTCCTCAATTTACTCTGTATTTTTTCCCTCTGAAAATACAGATTGTAGAAAAAGCTGTTCTGAGGAAAACAATGAGTACTGTGCAAGAGAAAAAGGGCTTCCAAGCTGCATTTGCAAACCTAATTTTGAAAGAAAGGATGGTGTATGTGTAGCGTAAGTACTCAGCTTTTTCTTGTATTCCTGTATTGTAGGCAAAGATTGGGTAGAAGAACATCTAAGGTGAGGTCACTCTCAATCTAGAACAGCCTGCAGCTCTGTGAACCAGAGGTGCTTCAGATGGGTAGCACAAATTAAGGCTTTTTAACTGCTGGATTTCTGTTATTTCATCCTGGTTTTCTCTTTGTGGGTATTTCTGTCAGCTCAGGATCAGATCCCCTGCTCCACTACCCCCATCCATTAGTTCAGCTCTTTTTGTAGTCATTGAACACTTCTTGCCATAAAGTTTGCATATTTTAAACATAAGAAACTAATATGGAGGATGGTAAAGAGCTGCCAGTCCTTACAGCTTTGAGACTTTTAATAATGACAATCAAACAGCAGTTCCAAGGGGTCAGAGGTGTGGGGCTTAGTTTGTTGGAGAAATCAGGCCATTTTAACATTTTTTCAGGCTGGAACCTGAAACTTTGAGTGCCCACCCCTCTAATCATTCTGAATATCTGATTGCTTAACAATGAAACTGAAGAATTCAATATTACAGAAGAATTAATGAGGAAACCTGTAATGAGCACAGCTTGGAGAAATTGCTGATAAAGTGGGAATATACTATTGTTTCATCATCATCTGCTTTACCTTTCTTCTCTTTCTCTCCCTTTTTTTCTTCTTGCTCTTATGTAGCTGTCCAGTGGGCTACTCTGGGGAGAACTGCACTAACAGTAAGTACAAGAAGTTTTGGATTTTAATTATAGCATGGAGAAATACCTGGTAATCTTTAGTCTGCCTGAGAGAAAAGAATAGCAAGTAGAAGCCTTTAGGAGTGTGACCATTGATATAAGGAAAATGTTAGGAAAAAACCCAGAGTCTTGCCAGGTGTAAATTCTTAGCAGCAAGGATATTTTTCATCACGTGGGATATTTTCAAAGAGCAAGTTTTGGAAATTTTAAGGCTTTTTTCATAAAGCAGATTAAAATGCTAAATTGCCACAAAATCAATGCACTATGGATTTAAACACCAAGCTGGCACCTGCTAATAATAAATTCCATTAATCCATTAATGGCCTTAACTTTTTCTGTTTTAAGTAGTAAAGAGACAGGTCTTGGTTTTCAATATTTTTCATGAGATTTCAATTTATGGGTTTTGTTTATTTTGATGTATTTTGTTTTTTGGTTTTTTTTTTTCTAGATAGAGAACTCATCCTTATAATAGTGGGCACAGTGTTTGGAGCCATTATCCTGAGTTTAGTGATAGCAGTGGCTGTTGTTTCAGTAAGGTAAGAATATTTCTTACAATTGAATAGAAGCTGCACCTTTGTAAGGAACTAAGGAAAAAAAACAGAGAGGGGCAGGGCTGTGTATGTGGTTGCATGCCTAGTTGGGCAAACATGTTGATTTAAGTCATGTAGCAATTAGAATGTGTGTTTGCTTGAGTGTATTTATTCTCTTGATTTGAATTTGACTATGAGAGCTTCAGTCAAGTCTTGAAAAATACATACCTAACCTGCAGTTCAACTTGAGATTAATCTTACCCTAGCCAGTACTGATATGGAATCTGGATGAGTGTGTGACCCAAATTCAGACCCTCTGCAGCTTTCCCTGTTAGCACTTTAGCTCAGGGCCTGGTCTGCTGCTTTCAGCTTAATTCAGGTGGAATTTCCAACCAAACATCTCTTTAAAGCTTGCTTCCCTCAGTGCACTGGCAAATCCCTAATGGCAGTTGTAACTTCTGCCCACACAATAAGCTCCTCTCCTCTCAGTGTTGCCCAGGTAAAGATGCCCAAAGACCACTCATAAGAGGTGTAACTTGGCAGCAGGTGCACAAGCTGGTGCTGAGTGTGTGTGCAAAGCATGGACTTGTGATCACACCATTCAATGCATCATTCGAGCATCCAGCTTTGGCTGCAGGCACCAATATTTCCTATCTGGGAGTAACAAATGCCTCATTTTTTCCTCTGAATATTCAGCTAGAACTAGTGGTGGTGAAGTAAACTCCTTCTCTGTAGGAGCTAGTTGATTGAGGCCAAAGTCCTCCTGAGTCTCTCCAGTAGTTTAGTCCCATCTGTGATAAGAGGTGCCAGACTTTGTACTGTGATTGGTAACAAGGGTTTTGCAATAGGTATGAAAAATCTATTGCATGTTTCAGAACAGGAAATTAAAAATAAACATGCAAAATAAAGTGAGAGTGTATGACTTCAGAAATTGGAATTACTCAGTAAGTCACACTGAAAAAAACCTCCCTTATTTTTTCATTTCTCTTGAAGAGCAACACATGGACATGATCCAGAGAGGAAGAGCCTGATGAAGTCTGGATATTCCAACCCAAATTTCTCTGATGATAGACAGACAACAATGTTCCCCAGGGTCCAGACCACCTCTGGCCATTCAAACCCAGGATATCAGCCAAACAACCCTTATGAGAAGCGTGGGGCAAATAGAGGAAATTTTCCAGACAGGGATTATGATGATATGGTAAGTGTCTCACAGGAATTGTGCTCCTCACCTGTAGTGTTGGGGGCTACAGCCATTGTTAGAACCCAGACTTCTCTCTGTCACTGTATGGCCAAAGTTACATAAATGCAGAGGGATAGAGTACAAAGTGCCATGAAAAAGCCAGCACAGCTTTTGTGTTGACATAGCCCAGGGGAGCCTGTTGAGCAGAGAAGTGCCATCAACTGGAAGGTGTGTTCGGGAAAAGATACCTGTTTTGCCCTTGAACTCTGCAAGGGAGCTGTAGTGGGAGCAGGGCTTGATAGTCCTGATTTGCAGCCTCTGCTGGCATCTAGTGAAAAGCAGCACATCACCCATTCATCTGTCATTTAAATGGCACTTTAGTTCTACCTCTGTGGTGCAAGAAGCCATCCCTGTTTAGTGAAGAAAACCCGTTTGACTGTAATACATTTATGTGTTTTACAGAATTGAGGCCTGAACAGTGATAGAAGCAACACAGAAATTTGATGTTTAAAAAAATCACCTGCTTTTTAAAAGCTGCCAATTCAGAGAAGAAGACCAGCTATTTAGTTAGTTGATTGATCAGGTTCACATGGATTTGGGCATTTCTAACTTTCCAAAGCATTCAGCTTTTTGCTGATGGGAATCTTCCTGTTTGGTTTTCCTTGAGGGCTGGTGAAAGGGCTCTGTCCTGTGCAGTGGGGCTGCATGCTGAGCTATTCTCAGAGAGGAGCTTTCTGACCCAGAGCTACTCTTTATTTCTTCTTTTTCTTTTCTTGCTCACATTCTCTGTAGTATGAAATCTCTCGGGAGCCTGAGGGCTTTAGGATGCAGAGAAGATACTGAGAGACCAAAGCCATAGAAGGATGGATGGCCATCTCAACAATGGGTCAGACCTAACACTTTCACAGCCTCTCACCAATGCAGAAAAGACAACAAAGTCAATAACCTCCTGTTCTCTGAAGATTTATAAAGGAAGATGTCTGCTTGAAAGAGATCCTGTATGATTCTCTGAAATAAAGGGAAAATGAAACAGAAGGTAGGAAGAAGAAGAGGACATTTAGAAGAAGAAGAGGACATTTGGAAGAATTAATGGGGTCCAATAAAAATTAGACTTCTTTTAGGAGGCTGTACATTGACAAGGAGTGAATGTAGATGAGGTACCAAGATTTAACCCCACAGTTTTTCAGTTCTTCAGGAAGATGGTCCAAGCAATACGTGTCATTCTGAAAAATGTCAGCACCCAGAGCTTTACTCAATTCCTTTCAGCTATGGGCAGCCTGCATGGCTTTGGGCAGATCAAAACTGTTCTTCGTGAGAACTTCACCTCTTCCTCTTTACTGTAGCAGATACAGACTTTTTTCCTTCTTCAACCTCTCAAGTGTCTCCTATCTGAAAGCATTTGGTTCAGATCTCTGCTGACATGCATTGGGTGAGGTGATGGTACTTGTCTGACCTTGTACACAGCCTTCCTTCCCAGCACAATGACACAAAACAAGTGTTCAAACTAGTACTATTCTCCATCTTGTACTTCTGCATTGATTATACATTCTCATCTCCTTTGGCAAGTGTTAGTACAATCCTTTTTGCACTATTATTGTTGATTGAATGATCTTAAGGTTGGGGTTTTTTTTAATTTCTTACATAAACTCAATAAATCTGTCTGTAAAAGAACCCACAATTTACTGTCCTTTAATGAGTATGCATTATCTACTGACCAGCATTGTTTCCTTATATATGTAAAATATATATATATATGCACAAATATGTTAATATATTTATAGGCAAAGTTCAGTTAAGCATCACTTCTTTGTTTTACTTTTGTGATTTGGTTTTTTATATATGAAAATTAACTTTTCCTATTAAATGTTTTTGTTTCTCAGTACCAAGGCTTCTTTATGTTGTTGCTTTTGAAAACTGGGAGCTAAACTGTGATGATCTTCTCTAGCAAGAGAAGGTAGATCCCACTCTCTCTGAATTGCAGTAGTTCAGGAGTAGCCTGGTGACAGAAGGTGTAATTTTCTCTCTGTTGGTTTCCTAAATTTTCACTGTTCTCACTTCCAGTTGACTCCTGTCAGCTAGATAGCCAGATTTAGCAGTTCATAATACTTTTAATACTTTATTCAAAGGATGGCAGAGATTTGGTCTATTTTTCTTGGCATTTCCTCTGAGTGTACTCGCCTGTGAGAAGCTAAGAAGTCATGGCAGCTGCCCTTAACACAAGGCTATTCATCCTCCAGCTAGACAGCCCTACAGGAGGCCAGCTTCCTTCCCCAGTGGTTTCATTAATGTATGGCCCCTATGCCTGCTACCCCCTTCATCTAATCTGAGCCTTGTGTGTCCCAACTAATTTTTTCCCTCTTCTAAGTCCTTTCCTTTTCTTTTTCCTGATTTCCCACCAGCAGTAAGAGGTTCTGCTGCCAGCTGAACAGCCCAGGGGGTTTGCACGGGGTGAGACTCTGAAAAATGGGTGGGATATGGGCAGAAGAAATGGTAAAAAGTCAGGAAGCTGAGTGTAGGCTTCTACTTTGTTTGGCCAACTGTTTCTATTTGGATTTTCCCTCCTCTCCTCCCTCATAAGGCAGACTTAAAGGTGGAGTTTAAAAAGAAGATATTTCTGTATCAAAAACAACAGCCGTGCATTGAGAGATAAATTAGCTGGTTCCATCAGTTTAGTACAGAGGATCCTCAAAATACATGCATGTAACAGGAGCTTGCTCCAAAGGCATATGAGGAGGCTTTTAATTGTTATCTCTTATTCTTTCCCGAAGCAATGGGAGTTAGAAAGCTCCACGATAAACGAAACTTTAATGCAGTAAAACTTTATTGAGGGGGAGCTATCTAGGTATTGATAATAAAAAGAACAAAAATAGTCAGGTGTTTGCATCATCTGGCTACAGAGGAATTTAAATTGCTCCAGTTCAAAGCTGATTTCTGCAGCTGCGACCAGTTCTCACACAGCCAGTGTTGGGGAGGGGCTGTGGGATAGGACTGTGCTCCTGCTGCTCTTTAGCATTTCAAAGGCTGCTGCAGTTGTTTCATCGGGACTGCAGTTCTCAACCGAAAGGGCAAACTCTACAATATTTCACTTCTCTCTGGCTATTAGCAATGTGTGATTCTGTTGGGAAATATGATCACGGAAAATAGCCTTTTTGGTGGTGTTTTATGACTGCTGCCGCCACCGCTTGGCTCATGCTTTGTTTCAGCTCCCCATCCTTCAAAATCCAGAAGGGTGAGGGAAAGGGAGCTAAATGTGACCCTCACCCTTCAGTGTGAGAGAGGATGTGCCTGCAGGCAGGGCAAGAGGCTTGGGGAGTTATAACAGTTCGACTGGCATCCTGGTATCTCACATCCTTCTGCTCCCTTGAGTTTCTGGGTGTCCTGCAGGCACATGACCACTGAAGATGTGGGAGCATGGTGCTACTCAGCTGTCACCTACATTTATCAGAGACACAAAATTATACTGGAGACTGTTAGTTGCTTGGTATATCTGAGCAGAGAGTGAAAAATAGTGCAAAAGGAGCTGGGACAGAGGTTTAAAACCATAGAGTAATTTGGGTTGGAAGGGACCTTAAAGATCATCTAGTTCCAAACCCCCCTGCCATGGACAGGGACACCTCCTACTACACCAGGTTGTTCAGTGCCTCATCCAGCCTGGCCTTAAACACCTCCAGAGAGGGGGCATCCACAATCTCTTCAGGCAACCTGTCCCAGTGTCTCACCATCATCACTGTAAAGAATTTCTTTTTTCTACCCAGCCTGAGTTTGTATGTTTGTAACATGGTATTCATATGGTGATATTGGCATTGCTTAAATTATGTGCTATTATTTTTTTTGCTACATCTGAGCATATCCAAGTGGTGTGACAGGGGTGGGAAGGGGGCCATGAGAAGCTGTGGGCTAAGGGCCTGGGTCTGGGCAGCTGCCTTAGAGGAGTTGTGTCACAGTAATGTGATGGGACAGTGGGGTGAGGATAGACTTAATCAGGCCTGTTGGACCTTGTGCTGCTTGCCCTGCCTATGCTTGAAACCAGCCTGGAAAACGAGGTGCAAGACCCTGCATCCAAATACTCCTCAGCAAAGCCCAGCACCCAAATGTGCACGTGAAAGGCAGCATCACTCAGACATGAAGGTAGGAAGCTTTTTTAACTTTTCCTGGTTTCTTGCTGGTGAAGACCATTCTGTGTCTCCCTTGTGGAGGTTGCTTATATGTAGGTCCTGTGTGTGATGTGCCAGGATGGAGGGAGGAATAAACGAACAAGAGCGAGCGAAAAAGGTAAGACAATGCTGCAGACTCAAGGGCTTGATGTTTCCCCTCCCATATACCTCCTTTGACTCTGATGGGTTGTTGTTTTCAAGGTGAATGATAGTACTCCTTTCAGCAGGAGAAACAGGGGTGAAGATGTGCTATTATCTTGTCTCACCAGAAGCACTCCCTCCTCACTAGGAACAGTTTCCCCAGCAGAAGTTCTGGTATGGACAGCTTTTAGGGAAACTCAGGTGAGGGATTCAGGCAGATTCTCCAGTGATCTTCACTGTCCCTGGCCTGTTTGGGGAGACCACCTCAGCTCCAACACAGTGTTAGGAGGGTATCTGGACCCTGGCACAGCCCAGGGATTTTGAGTTTGTGGGCTCAGGGCTACAAATCACAGGGCAAATCCTAGCACAGCCTTACTCATCAGCCACTCCTGTGAGGAGTGTCATTAGTCATGTTTGGCAGCTGCCAAGTCATCTATTGTTATTTTTTCCCAGTTTCCTACCCATTACCTTTACCTTTTTAGCCCACTAATTCTCCCTATTTCAAAGCTTTCTGCCTGAAATTTGCAGACACAACAGCTTCGCTTATTAGGGATTCCCAGGAGAATTAAATTGACTACTCCCAGGTTTAGGGGGTATGAGCTGCAGATAATGATTTTTTTCACAAGCAACTAGTTAAAAAAGAATAAACCTACCTGAAAAACCCAGAGTGGTGTAGGATCAGGAAAACCCATAAAATGTTTTAGCTCACAGCTAAGCAGGAAATAAATAGNGTGTCATTAGTCATGTTTGGCAGCTGCCAAGTCATCTATTGTTATTTTTTCCCAGTTTCCTACCCATTACCTTTACCTTTTTAGCCCACTAATGCTCCCTATTTCAAAGCTTTCTGCCTGAAATTTGCAGACACAACAGCTTCGCTTATTAGGGATTCCCAGGAGAATTAAATTGACTACTCCCAGGTTTAGGGGGTATGAGCTGCAGATAATGATTTTTTTCACAAGCAACTAGTTAAAAAAGAATAAACCTACCTGAAAAACCCAGAGTGGTGTAGGATCAGGAAAACCCATAAAATGTTTTAGCTCACAGCTAAGCAGGAAATAAATAGGGCTAAAAATAAGAATCCATAAATTGCCTTGCAAAAGATCCTTTAACTGCTGATAAAAGGCTCTTCAGATGTAACAAAGCCACAAAGGCAGCTAGGACATCAGCAGAAATGCTGATGACAAAAGTATAAAAGGGGCAGATGGGGATGATTAAGATGGGGCAGAGGACTCAGGGATTTCTTTGTGCCTTTTTTTTTTACAGCTGAAATTGTTGGGGAGTTTCCAGTAGCCATCACACTCCACAATGGATCAGCTGGAGGAGGCAGATCAGCCGCCAGGAAAAAGGCACCACAGAGTAAAGAGGAGAGTAAGTGAAATAACCAAGTAGTAATGTCAAATAGGTAATTGTTAATAAGTGACCAGGACTAGGTGACTGACCCAAGTGACCCAGAAGCTCAGTGGTACAGCAGGGTCATGGTGCCCAGATGTGTTCCTGGGTGCAGCCAGCCCATTGCACCCCATGAACTCACTGGGATGCTCTGGGCCATCACTGATGGATGTCCAAAGCCATTGGCTCATGGTGGCAGCCCAAGACCCATCAGAATTAGGGGTTATACAACATCAGTGGAGAGCACACAGGAAAAAAAAAATAGATTATAGGAGCAAGAGGTGAACTTGCTGCCCCAGGGAATTGTAGATTCTGTACCTGAAGGTTCAAAATCTGGCAAATTCAAGAATGAAAATGGACAACAGAGATGTGCCCTCTAACAACAGGATGAGAAGCTGAGGGTGCTGGAGGAAAAGAATGTAAAAGGATTTGGGCCCCCAAGACAGACCCTCCTGTCAGAGCCTGGGGCTGGGTGGACAACCTGGGGATGTATCTCACTTTCTGAACTGGTTGACCTGCTTTATGGCAGCACAGGCTGGAAGGTGTTGCCTGAGGTGTGTGTACATTGTGTGTCTTGTGTGATCTAACTGTGCCCAGGTTGCTCATAAACCTCAGAGAGGCAGATTGAGGTGCCATATGCCAGGCCCTTTACTGTTTATACAAACAACTTCATAAAAGAAACTGGGGGAAGTTTTCACAAGTGGGTAACTCAAAAAAGATGCAAAAAACTTCCTGCTTTCGAGCCCGAAAGTCATTGCCTATCGCACACAGGCTCTAAAGAGCAACGTCCGCAGAGCAAAGTCTGGTCCCCTGCGGGAAGAACAAACCAAGACCAACGGTTCCCAACCTCCCTCTCCTGGTGGAAGCAAAAGAGCTCACCAAGAAGCTGTGCCTCACTTGCTTCTCTGTGTCCCCAAACCTGCAGCAGTCTTCCAACCCCCAAGGAACTGTCTCCCACTGCACTCATCAAGGTGACAGCTCAAAGAGGATGGAAAATATCTGCCCAGAGATTTCCCCAGGGTGGCTGGGAGACTTGCAGGGTGAGATAAAGTGGAAAAGCTAAAAGGGGAATTGAGAGGAATAAGCATTTTTGAACAGAACCTCAGAGAGAGGTGTGAGGTATCCCATTTGCTATTGTGGGGCATCTATGGCAACAAAGTCTTTTCCTCCTATTTTGCCTCTTCTGAAAAACAAGTACCTGTGGTAGCACCTGAAGGGACATTTGTTCCAGCATAGTTTTTGTTTGGTCATTGCTTGGACAGTCAGTTTTCTACAGTGACATTAAGATCTTCACAGAGTGATGTCTGTTATGTCTTGGTGGGATGAGGAGGGTGAGGGAAGGTCTCAGCCCTCCTGAGATGGTCTCCCATGACTCTAGCTAGTATCATTGCTGCCTGCCCTGTGCCTGCTGGCATGAGCCTGGTTAAATATTAGGGAATCTCTATCTCTCCCTTAGTCCTGCACATCTGAGTGTAACTGCCAGATAAACAAAACTTTGGGGGAAAAGAGTCTTTTTCCAAAGCCATCTTTCTGTGGAGATCCTTTTATGGGGTAAATCAGCCAGCAATGGCAAAAATGGTTTCATTTCTGGAACAGTCAACACATTCAAGAGGTTATTAAAGTTCTAAGGCACCTAATTCCCTCTCAAGCAGAGGAATGTTTAAATTGGTTGGAATCAGGGGTCAAGTGCCAGCAGGTATTTCAGTGCCTGACTTGTACTGACATTAATGAGAATTAGGGTCCCTGAGGAGGACTTGTGGACCTGAGCCTACATATCATTCCTATAAATGAAACAGGGCTTGTGTTGCACATGTGCAAGAACATTATTATTCTTCTCAAAGCAAGGTCTTTCCTTGTGGACTTTTCATAATTTCCAAGGTCAGCATTAACCAATTCTGCAGCAAGCTCGTGTNGGTCTTTCCTTGTGGACTTTTCATCATTTATCAACTGTTTTGTCCTTCTAAGGTCAGTGTGAACTGATTCTGTAGCAAGCTCATGCGGAGCAGAAAACATTTCTCAGAAAAATAAGGAAAAAGAAAACAAAACCAGACTCCCACGATTTACTGCAGATAGTGGTTAAATAGCTAAGTGTCAGCTGAGGTTTGAAAAAGCTGCATGGGACATCAGGAGGCTCAAGCTGCACAGATTCAGAATGAATTTCTTGGAAAGACATTTGTGCCTCCCAGAGCATTCTGCTGGTCCAGGTGCTTGCGACCTGGGCTTCCATTCCATTCAGCAGGAATTTCGGCAGAGTTTGAAGCAGAGCTGAGCCTAGCTGGCTCTACTTGCTGACACATTAAGCCATATTAAATGATGCTTCCCTTACATGAACACTCTGTGGGCTTTCCATTCCACTTGGGGGTCTGAGAAATCCTCAGTCAGATGCACCCAGTAAGTGCTCCCGACTTTTGTGGCACCTCATCAGCACCAGTCACAATAGGGCCGGTTTATTTGAAGCAATATGTGAAGGAAGAAGTAATATTTTTCACTACACCATACAAGGCAGTAGGGACAGAGGTACAAGCTATCAAACCCTCCTCCACTCCCTCCTGTCTGTGACTTGGAGGAGTACCTGGCCACAAGATGGAGCTGGCTCTTCGCAGTTGCAGGACAAGCCACACGGAAATCAAAATCTTTTAACGAGAACGTTTTAATTGGGGCTAACCATTAACAGCCACCACAGGCAGGTTTACAGTCAGCTGATAATTTTTAATGCTTTCCTGTATTAGGGTCTTGACTATCCATGTGCCTATTCCTTTGATAGTGCCTGGGCTCTGGGGATCAGGGCATATTTTTGGGGGTGACCCATGGCTAGAGAAATTCATCTCCCATTTCAGTTCAGCCCCTCCTGAAAACAGCCTCTTAGGCAGCTGAGTGTACTCTATCCTGCTCTGTGAGCTGCAGGAACACCAAAACTTGCCAGGTTTAGCCTGGCTTCTTTGCCACTGTTTGAAGGAGTCATGTTCATGCACCTCAGGGGAAGAAGGAAAACTGCTTTCCAGCCCAGCAGCTCCAGTTATGGACTTCAACAGAGACTTACTGTGAACCCTGACTTTTTTCCTGCAGGAGAGGGACAAAACTCAGCAGAACAAATTTAGGTGCTGTTCTCTGCTCCCCAGGAGCATTGCAATGTGTCACTTCAGCAGGTCAGGCAGGAAAACATTGCTCTTGAGTAGCTGTGAGCAGAGGCTGCACATCTTATCTGTAATAACCAGGTCCATTGTGATTAGGGCTGATGAAGAGCCATAAAATCCAGGAGCACTGGCTGAGTGTGTTTAGCAGAGGGTTTCTTATAAAAAGTGAAATGGAAAGCCCAAAAGAGATTCCTTTTGTATAAAATAGGTATTTTTATAACCATTTTTATAATGGGAAGCAGCAACATGAGCAGCATCATTAGCCTGAGGACAGCACAGGCTGTTTGAGAAAGGATAAAAATCATTACTGTAATTTTTGGCATGAGATTACTGAGACAGATTTTGTGTGAGCTGAAATTTGTTGTAGCTTCCAGGGAAAAAGCAGGAGACAAACTTTTTCCATGGCTGTGGAAACCTTATCAGCCTGGCTGTTGGCTGGCCTGAGGGGAAAACAGAGTGGGGATGGCAAAGCCACACGGTGCCCACAGTGTGTGTCTCCGTGCCCCACTTCCCACTGCAGTCTATCCAGGAACACTCAGCAGATGTCACAGTGAGGAACTGAAAAGGAAGAAAAGGTGTTTTGCCAGTGCAAGAAGTGTCTGCAGCACGGTGGAGGTCCCCAGGGTCCAAACAAGTTTGCTTTTTATTTCACATCCTACACCCCAGCTTGACCCCAGCTCCCTCTAAAACTCCTTCTGATTAAAGCCATAAATCAGACCAACTTGATCATCCTCTAGGTTTCTGTTTTGACCGTCCTTCATTGCATGAAGACCTACTTGAACCAAAGGGCTGAGGGATGTTCAAGACTTGCTGTGTGCCAGTGGTGTCTGAGACCAGGCTACATCTGGATCCCCCTTCCAGCCATCACTGACCAGCTTCAGGAAATGGATAATTGCATCTATTTTAGCTGATCTTCCCAACATATGAGAAAGCTGTTACTGAGCCCCTGTGGCTTCTAAACTTACAGCAGATATGGTGATTGAATGAATTATAACCAATAATGAGGTTATAATGAGTTATATCCAGTCAGAATATGTCTCTTAGGCCTAGTAAGCAGCAGCTCTAGATTTTGACTCTGCCACAGAGTCTAGAAATGGGGAGAAGTCAGAGGTGTCCTGGGGTTTTACAGCAGATTCAGGACAATAGTTTGTGAAACACAAAGGCAGAGGTGGAGTGTTACCCCACAACAGGACGGGGCTGTGGGCTGGAACTCTGGGGTAACATTTTTCATGGACTGGTGCAGAAAGAGGGGTCATCATTGAAAATCTAGTGCTTTCAGAGTCATGACAGACATGCAGAGATGACTCACATGCTTTTATCCACCCTTCCTGCCACGAGGAAGATGTGACAATGAAAACCTATCTTTGAAACGCACAAATGATCTCTGATAAAGCATTTTATTTGTTTCATCTGATGATAAAAGAACTGAGAACTTAACTTAGAATTGCATTGCTTGCCAATGCCTCTGTTAGATATGTTGGGTTGAAGTCCTACCTTGAGGATGGCTTCAAAACACAAGTGATAAGAAATCAAGCACAAAGATCAGGTCTTTTCAGGTTTTACTCAATCTGTTCCAGCAGAACAATGATGCTCATAACACAAGTTCAAAGGCCTCTGTGGCACCTCAGTCCTTGAGGAAACCTAGGGGATTTCAGTCCCATGGTTTGAATGATCCTCAAGAATGGCATTTTGTAGACAGAAGACATGATGGTCAAGAGGGAAAAAAACACAGGCAGCAGTGGTGGCTGATCCTGGAGATCAGAAGTGACTTGCTGCTCCAAACCAAACATCTAGTGATTTTTATGATCCCTTTGTCCTCAATAATCTTGTAAACACATGGGAACAAAAAGTTCTTCTATGAATCTTATTCAGGGACTGAATGCCAAGAGGGTCTTTTCAGACATCTACTGTCACCCTGTCCTTGTCTCCAGAAAAAGCCAGCACACATTAAACCTCATTATGGCCAAAGAGGAAAGATTAATACAAACACCCTCTCTGTGGACCCCTTTTTTAGGCCACACATTGCCTCTGTTGGTGCTTCATTTCTTGGTCTGCAGCTGACCTCAGGGACCTGAGGTGCCTGCTTGCTCCAGAGTTCAGCTGCCCCTGCCATGGATGCCAGTCCAGACCCTGCAAATGCTGGGTGCATTCCCCACCTTCAACCATGTTTGACCACTGCAAAGTCCCCCTCTTGTGTTTACAGCTGCTCCCTTGGTCTTTACTGCAGTTGGATCCCTTTTTTTGCTGCTTGTGGAAGCAAGAGCACAGCACTGGTTTCAGAGAAGTGAACTCTTGTCAGAGAAGCCACAGCACTTCCTCCCCTGCAGCACAGCCCGTGGTCTGTGGTCTACTGAAGAGAGACAGTGGGACCTTTACAAGGTTTTGGCTTGAGGGATGTGATGATAAAGATACGTGATAGCAGATGCTGAGCACTGGCAACAGCCCACAGGTCAAAAGTTATGTAGTTCCAGCTCCTGAATTTCCTCCATCTCAAGATCAGCCTGGGCACAGTGGGAACTGGGCAATGCCACAGGGACCATGTGAGAGAAGGCACTCAACCTTGTCTGAGCCCACACAATGTTTCTACATAAAGCTGTCTCAGAGTACCTGGGCATGGGCAGAAGATCTGAGAAGGGATTTGTAGGTCTACATGGGGCTCCCCCGGACACTAAGGCTCACACTAGGTATTTAGTCTCAAGCAAAAGTAGGGTCTGCATTTCATTTTGTCTTCACAGAAACAAAACAAACCAAAAATGCTACAGAGGAACAGCCCACTCTGAAATCCCTGCACACCATTTCTTATAAATACAGATCAGTCATGATATGGTCAGTACTGTTCTTATTATTAACAGAGGGCGATGGGATCCACCTTATTTGGCTGTTGGGGGAAGAGGGAGAGCTCATGCCACCCCTTGCCCACACAGAGCCCACAGCTGGAGGACAGCTCATGGGTCAGAGCCTGGTGCACATGCCACCTTACCACTCCAGCAGATGTTTTGGTGAGGCATTCAGGGATGGTTTTACACTTGTTACAAGCAAACCCTTGTGAGGCTTCTAGGGCCACACAGGGAGATACTCTGATTTCTATTCACCCACACAGATAAAATGTTACAACTTTTGCAGGCGGGTTATTTCCTAAAACAACAAAATATCACTACAGACTCAAACCTGGAATCTCCCAGCTGATGGAGAGGCTGCAGAATTCATTGAGTTTTATGAAAGAAGTACTGGAAATCAGTGCAACTAATAAGAAATTTTGGCAGGTGGTGTTACAGTTAATCACTTTTCTGTGAGGACAGCAGTGGAATGTGTTGGATTGAGGGGGTGTGTTTTGAGCAAAATCAAGCAGTGAGATCTAGTAGATGTTATGCAGAAATGGCACCAAGGACTGCAGGCATGGGTAGCTAACTGTTACCATAAATTGCCTTTAAAATTACTGATTAGCTCCATGGTTGATTTATGACTTCTTTTAAAAATAGTAGAAAACAGAATGCTCCTCAGCAACACAAACACAACCATAAATCCCCCAGTCTGAAGTGCTGATGTCCTGTTGCATCAGGACACCGTGAGGGCAGTGCTGCCCAGGTGCCCTTGACCAGGGAGCCCTTTAACAGTTGGAGGCCCTCTGTTTGCACAAAGGAAAAATCCCCGAAGCAGGAAAATGTCACATTAGGGCAGCCACTGACCCATGGGGGAATCTGTGCTGCCAGCCTGGAGGGGAAGGAGTGCATTGTTTGTGTGACTGTAGGTACCTGTGCGGGTGCATGTCTGTGTGTGTACAGTGCATGTCTGCCTGTATTGACATGGATGTGTCTGTATGTGTGCCCATCTGTATCAGGGAATCACAGAATTGCCAAGGTTGGAAGGGACCTTTCGGATCGTCGGGTCCAACAAGCATCTCTCAGTATGTCTGGGGAAGGTCTGTCTCTGTCTGTGCGTGTGTGTGCATCCATGTGCAGGTGTGTGCATGTATGTAACTGTCTGTGGTGGGTGTTTGCAAGTGTGTGTATGAAATGTGCATGTGTATCATAGAATCACTCCAAGTATTTAGTTGGAAGGGACCCTCAAAGCCCATCTAGTCCAACCCCCTGCAGCGACAGGGACATCTTGCACTAGATGAGGTTGCTCAGAACCTCAGCAAGCATGACCTTGGATGTCTCCAGTGATGGAGCCTCAATCACCTCTCCGGGCAACTCGTTCTAGTGCCTCACCACCCTTATGGTGAAGACCTCCTTAATGTCCAATCTAAACCCACTCCGCTCTAGTTTCAAACCATCGTCCCTCATCCTATCGCTTCATGTTCTGACAAACAGCTCCTCCAAGGTTTCCTGTAGCCCCTCTCAGGCACTGTGAGGTCTCCCCGGATGCATTTACACGCGTGATGTGTCCATGCACGTCCGCGTGTGCGTGTGTTTGAGTGTACGAGCTTGGGCTTGTGTGCAGATGCCGACTCCGTGTGCGTGTCCCTGCGCACACACATCCATCCATGCGTGTGCGTGGACCAGCCGGAGCCCGCTCCGCGCCCGAGGAGGGGGACAGGGTTCCGCCTCCCAGGGCGGGGAGGTGGCAGCGCACCCTGGAGAGCGGGACAGACACACAGACACACCGGACACACGCACGCTCTCCCGCCCCGTCCCGTGCCGTGCCGTCCCGTCCCGCCGGCAGCTCCCGCCGCNCCCGCTCCTCCTTCTCCGCCTCCTCCTCCTGGCCGCCCCGCTGCAGCCCGGCAGAGGTAAGGGCCGCCGTTCTGCTCCCCGCCGCTCCGGGCCCTGCAAACGCCTCCCGGGAAGACGGATTATCCCCCCACCCCACTTCGGTCCACTTTTCTTACCATTCGCATTGTTTTCCTACTTTGTCCTCTCACTCTCCCCCTCGCACACACTTCCCCTACCCTCCTCCAGCTTTCTGGCCGCCGCAGCCCCGCTTCCATCTCCCTGCGCTCTGTTTTATGTCGGCGCCCGTTCCCCTTCCAGCCCCGGTGCCGACGGGACGCGGCTCCCTGCCCCCGCTGCCCTTCCCGGTGTGGGACTCTCTGCCTCTTCTCCCTTCGGTCCTCGGCATCTCCGGGGTCTGCAGACCCGCGTCCTCCCTCTCGATGCGTGTCCCCGGTTGCGGGGCGGTTGGAGACCCGCGCTCTGGGGACGGTGCAACGTTCCGGGGCTTGGCGGGATGGGATTTTATACCTTCGCCTTAAAAAGCGTGAAATTGCTATTGATACACCTCTCCATATGTGTGTACTTCAACGGAACCAGCTGTAAGCACTTATCGTCCCTCAAAAGCACTTCTCTGGGATGTTTGCCTGAACAAGATGTATTAATTGATCGGATGAAGAATAGGAGCATAAAGCCACAAGCATTTCCTCCTCCAGCGGCTCTTTTCCACGTTCTCACCATCTATGATTTGCTTACTCTCGCCTTCTGTTATTCCTTATCTCTCACCTTGCATCATTCCTCCATCTCATCCTTGTGCCCGAGCAGTGGTCCTTGTCCCTCTCAGCTCCCAAATGCCCTCGGAGACGACAGTGCAGTTTGTGACTCGGCTTCAGGGCTTTCTCTCCTCTCTCAGCACTCCAGAAAACTTTTTTAGTAAATAAAGGGAGCCCCACAAAATGCCTGAGTCCACTCTTCCAGTACTTACTCGCAGTCCTTAATGTTTTAATGAGTTATCTTAACAAGGAGCTCATCTTGCAGAGTGCTTCGGCACTCCACTGCAGAAGCACTTAAGAAGCTTCTGTAGCTTCTATTTATTTATTTAGTGTGTCTGATCTTTAAAATTGATGATTCAATCTAGCAGCAGACCGTGTCGGCGATGAGGCTGCTAGAACACTTATTGCAAGCATGAATAAAATGGTCTAGTTTCACCCTTAGCTGGTTAAAAGGTAAAGTGCATCACACTCTTTTAATAACTCCCTCCCCCAAGCAAGCCAGTACTTTCATCTGAGTTTGAGGTGCTGCCCAAACTGGGATTTCCTGCAGAACAGGTTTAAAATGAAGTCTGATTGCCCGCAGCATCTTTATGAGTAAATTTGTTGAGTACCTTTCATGAGAGTTTCCTATCTTGTTCAGAATCAGTAGTTTGATGTGCTGAAATCTCAGCTTTCTAGTGGGATGCCTTGTCTTCCTCTTCTTTTTTTGGCCTCAGCCCAAGGGAAGGATGCTGTTTGGAGATGCAATTTGTGCTCACTGGACACTGCTTTGCAAGATGCAATGAAGCACAGGGTTTAGGAGTAAGTGTGAAGGACCACATGGGGTGTGTGGAACTCAGCAGTCCAAGGAGGTGGATTATTTTCCTCCAGAGAAATCCCAACTATATCCTGCATGGAATTTTTGCCATTGTAAGGAGTTTAGTTGAAGCTGAGGAGTGGTTTTATTAAATGTATCAGAATTAAAGAGTGGACTGAGTTCCTTCCTGTCTCACCTGGTGACTTACCCCAGCTTCTAGAGGTGTCTGGTCTAGCATGAGCATCTTCAGGTCCTTCTGCTTGATTCAGGAAAAAACTCTACTGAGTCAAGCACAGCAGAAGCTTGCATCTGTAAAATCCTTCATGTTTTTACTCCTCCTCAAAAAAGCTTGAGTTTCAGAGGGCTTAATAAAGCTCTGTTTTCACAACAATGCTGGAAACAGTTTGGTTTTGCTCCAAAGTGGGGAAAAAGGCATATTTGGAAACTTCAAAAGCTGCCACTGGGAGGAATGTCACCCCGTGGCCAGCTACAGTAGTGGGGGTTGCTTTGGTCATGGTGCCCAGTGGAAGGAGGAGACCTTGGTTTTCATTGTGAACTTACCGTTACTGAGTAAACTCTCAAAAATCCCCTGGTCAGGAATAAAGGTAAAGTAAATATTATCCAATTTCCATGCAGATGGAATAGAGAAGCCATGGAGGAACCAGAGCTGGGTAGGCAGGGTGTGAACACAAGTGTTTGCTTTATAAAGCTATTTATTTTTGCTGTGTTTCCCATTGCAACACAACCAGAACTGCTCTTGAGGAGTAACTTTCATTTGTGCTGTAGAGTTTGGAAATGTAAGTGTTAATCTCTGTGCAAACTGTAACTCAGTTGCACTAGTTACATTATTACTTCACTTTATTTATGTTTTGAGCCCTTTCAATGTCCAAGAGCTGGAATATAACTTGTGAATGTGAAGAAGGAATGAAATGCCTGGGTATGTGGTGGTGGCCAGCAAAAAAAAAAAAATTCCAAAAAACCAGTCTAAGAAGGCTCTTGTTTGGCATGAATGAACCCAAGCAGCGTGTTTGAATGAGAGCCATAGAGAAATCCCTGGGCTTTACACTCCCAGGTTGGAGTTAACCACCTTGTGGACAGCAGAAACTCGTCAGCACAGGGCTCTGACATGGTTGTGCCTCAGTGGTGGCTGGGAATTTCTGACAGGGTCTTATTTATATCCTTTTTGCTTTTAACGTGGGGTGTGCTAAGTTTTGCTCCAGCTTGATTCATTCTTTCCTGCTCTCACAGCCTAACCCTGCATGGGAGCAACGAGGGGCAGCCACTGCTTTTTATTTCTTGGTGAAATACTCACATAGGGTGCAGCAAAAATGCCTTTTCTAAAACTCTTGGGGCAGAGTTCTTGGGACAGGACAAAAACCCGTGTGACTCTTCAGCAGCCATGGGCAAAGGCTGCACAACCTGCAGATTATGCCCAGCAGGAGCGTGGTGCCCTGGTATCTGCAGATGCAACTGGCTGAAAATAGAGGCTTGACAATGCTTTTATTGATGTTTGGGGTAGAAAAAATAGCAGAGTTGGAATCTGAGCCTGAGGCATTTCGTTTGGAGTGTGCAGCCTCTGTGCTGAACCCTCTGCTGAAGATTTGTTTAATCAGTTATTGACAGTAGAAGTTAATAGCTGTACCCAGGGGAACTGGGGCATCGATGGCATCAAAGGGCACATTCGTAGCCACAGGCACACTTAAACAAGCTGCTGCCTTCACAGCCAATACCGTTGGTGTTTGCTTCAGCTTAACTTGTGTATTTCCACTTTATTTTTAAAGCCTAAATCGTAGATTTTGCCAGTGAAACCAGCTCAGTACAGCAGCAGTTATAGGCAAGGAGAGTCCTCAGCTGTGGTGTGGGGCAGTGTCTTCCACCATGCCCAGCCTTGGATGTGCCCCAGTGCAAATTTGCTGCCTGGCTTAACCTGGGCATCCTGTGGAAATGACTTCCATAACAAATTAAAAGTAATTTAGTGTGATGTGAATCCACCATGGAAATTACCTGTGTGAGAAGGGCAGATGAATATCTTCCCAGGCTGCTTCAAAGTGGAAATTTTGGGGAGGGCACCTCCATGCATTCAGCTCAAAAAGTTCACGAGATATGCCTAAAAGCTGGCATCATGGGTATTTGGACAGGCAGCTCCTGCATTCTATATGGATGTATTTCTTCATCAGGAAGATGATTAAATGAACTCTTTGACCAGAAACCACTGGAAAGAAAAACAAAAAAGGGAAGAAAAATCACCAGCACTGTGTTTTGGTGATTCTTGCCCCCCCCCCAAACCCAATTTCCATCCCTTTAATTTTTCTTGGGGAAGTAAAAGAAAACAAGAGCTCCTTATAGGTGGACAGAGGTTTATGTCTTCTTCCTGGGAAATTCTCTTCTCTCGGCACTGTTTGAACTTATAGCATAAATATCTCAGAACACCCTGAGCATTGTTTTGGAGTGAAGTCATTGCTCAGCTCACCCTGCTCTCTATTGTTCCTTTTTGCTGAAGGTCTCAATCTGTGCACCAGTGGAAGTGCCACGTCTTGTGAAGAGTGTCTCCTCATCCATCCCAAGTGTGCCTGGTGCTCCAAGGAGGTAAGTGGACAGAACTTTGTCTTCTATGATTGTTGCAACACAGGAAGGGAGACATTCCCCCCTTTCCTCCTCTTGACAGCATCCCATGCCAGAAGGGTGGGTGAGGGCAGTGGGGACTCCCATGCCAAGCATATTTCGGGTCTTTGTGTCTCCAGCTCTTTGACACTGTCAGAAATAAGTCTGTGACCCTGCTGGCCCTTGTGCATCCTCGACAGAGCAGCCCTGTTCCTTCCATCCTTCTCTCCCTTCAATTACCTTCTTGTTTTCACTGGGTCCCTGCATGGGAGCTGTGTTGCAGGGAGCCTTGCTTGAAAAGCTCCCTCCCTAAAACACCCCAAGTCCCCAGCTGATGTCCTGCTACGTGTCCTACTCTTCGTGGTCTGGCGTGGCACGTGCTCTTTGTCTCCAACAAAGCTAATTCTCCTTTCTGAATCTATTGTGTCATTTTTGGGAGCCATCCCGTGCTTCTGGCATCTGCATTGTGCTGTGGGAATGAGTTTTACAGCTTAACTGCATGGTTTGGGGTGAAAATGCATCTTTATGTTGTTGGTGAAGCTGCTCACTTGTAGTTCAATAGGGTCTGCTTGGTTTGTGAGAAATTGGAAATATTTTTGTCTGCTCCCCAAGGACTGCACTTGAGTTCAGATGTATGCATATGTGCATGTCTTATCAAATATACATCTTACCCTGCAGGCATAAGATTTTTAGAGAACGAGCTGTGTGAGAGAACTGGTAACATCTGCTGCTTAGATAGCTCTTGTCTGCTTGGTGCCTGCACCTGTCCTCAATGTTTGAGAGAAATGAGGATGCTTAAAGGTGGATGGAAAGACCCTGTCTACTTCCATGTACAATTGTGTGCCAGGAACCAGCTGTGGGAAACCCCAGAATGGTGGATGATCTTGAACTTCTTGGTGATGCTCTCCTATTCCCTGCTCACCCCTTCTCTTCTGGTCTGGCCATGTTGGTCCTGTTTTGGGGGAGGCATGGTGTGGAGTTGAGCACACACTTAGCATTCCAGCAGTAGCTGTTGATGCTGAGCTGAGGCTTGAGATGCTCTTCCATTGCCCCTATCCCTCCTCCTTCCCGTCCTGCCTGAGGTGTTGGCAGCCCTTTGGGATGGAGGGCAGGGAGGGAGATGACAGGGAGACTCTAGAGCCCCCCAGTTCATCTGTGTCTCTGGAGGTACCTGGCCTCTAGCTCTCCAGTTCTGTTTGACTGGGTTTTTAACCTACTGTAGTCACAGCCAGAGCTCTGTGAGGAAAGCCTCCTAATGCTGCTAACACCATGCTACCAGGCAGCCTAATAGCTTTCATGGAATTTTTTTCCAGCAGGGACAATGATGTGCAGAAGGGAAAGGGTGAAGCAATAGATCTTGCTTTTGAAACATCTTGTAAACAGCTGTAAGAGCTCCTCTTCCAGCCAGCTAATCTGTGGTTGTGAGGTCAGATCCAGGAACACTGGCTGTTATGCTATGGGTACCCAATACCTTGTGGGTTTTTTTGCAGTTTTTCTTTTTAAATTTTTAATTCTTGGCCTCATGATACTGCTTCTTGCCTAATGCTGCCAGTGGAATTGTTTACGTGGTGGTCGCTGTGACCACTAATTGTACAGCAGCCCATGGAACTGGCAGCTGTACTCTTATCTTGCAAGCAGGAGAGTTACCAAAAAAAAAATATTCCTAAATGGAAATGAGGGGCCAAGGATGAAGAGTCATGTTTACAGGGAAGTGCTGTAGTACTTCCTGACCTTTAGTCTGCAGTGGCTATTTAAAAATATATTTCAAGGTGCTCCGTGCCAAAAGCTGCACAGTCATAAGTTCCTGTCCCCATGTCAGGCTGCTAAATCCTAGAGAGTTCTTATTCTAATTCTTTATAGGATTTTTTTTTTTTAAATCAGAATTTGCTGCTTGAAAAATCTAAATATTTTTCTGTAATTGAGATCATCAGGTGTGGTAATAGGATGGTGAAATATATCTGGAGGTTTTTGATTTCAGAAGTTTTAAAGTGATACTATAAACTCTTAGTATCTGCTTTCTTAGTGGGTCTAGAGGAGGGCCATGAAGATGATCAGGTGGCTGGAGGACAGGCCTTCTGAGGACAGGCTGAAGGAGTTGGGTTGTTCAGCCTGGAGAAGAGAAGGCTCGGGAAGGTCTTCATAGTAGCTTCTGAGTACCTGAAGGGGGCTACAGAAAGGCCGGGGTAGGGCTTTTTAACAGGGTACAGGATGGCAGGACTAGGAATAATGGATGCACACTGGAAGAGGGGAGATTTAGGCTGGATAGAAGACAGAAGGTCTTTACTGTATAAATTGATGTTTACAGCAGGATAGTCAACATGCTCTAAATCTGTAACTACCATAATCTAACCTGTTCAGACAGGGTGCATTGCATCTCCTCAGCTTAAATCAGTCTCTCTGCACTTCTGCTTGTGTTCAGCATTTCTGCTCCCATCAAAGAAGATGATGATGGATGAGCTGATGATTGCAGCTTCTGGTATCCGGCAGCCCTGCAGCCCCCGGTGGCTGTTGAGCTAACCACAAGCCTTTGGGCTGTTGGAAGTTTGGAAGCTGACATCAATTCTGTAGGCTCGTGTAAGAATACCTTGAAAGGCAGGACTTAAATAGGACGATCTATTTAAATGGCACTTAAAAGAGGGGATATGAGTGTGTGGTCAATTAAAGTCACCCGAGCCTGCCTTGAAACAGGGTTGTCTGGGGGAAATCTGTGACTCTTGGGTGATGGAGGCTGCTCTGTGAGGGTGCTGTTAGCTTTGGGGAGCAGCATACCAACAAGCAGAGGCTCCTCTTAATTGTTAGGTGTGTGTTGAAAGTGTGTACACCTAAGCATTACCTATGTAAATGCATTTATTTGTCTACATGCAAAACAGAGATGCTTGCATATTGCATTAGTTAACCTGAAATTTCCTTTTTAATTAATTGAAATGAAATTTCCCCGGTGGCACCATCTGTTTAACAGCAGATGGTTTGTTCCCTGCCCTCTTTCATCTCCAGAGTGTGTGTCAAGAGAATGAGGAAGGAAAAGTAAGGATGTTCCTAAAGGAAACGTCTAATTTTTTTTTTTAAACTAAAAAAGAAAGCAATGTTCAGCTTGAATTAAAGCAGAACTGGGTTGATTAAAGTGAAAAATGATTGGGATGTGCAGTCAGGAGTGAGGTACAGTCAGTTAGGATCAGCCAGTGCTATTCTCTGGTTTTATGGCATGAACCAAGCAATTTGTCTGAAAGCTGTCAGACTGATGAGCATGTAATTGTCACACTGTTGTTCCCATTCACTCTGTTGCTTTGATGCATTTGCTTTTGTGAGCTTGTTAGCATGGAAACCGGGCTGAAAACTGCCCACCATAGGACTGGGAGGGGCTGGTGTCACTAATGGGGACAAGGTGAGACCTCCTTGAACCAGTGCTTCTCTATGGGCACAAAGCAATGCTTGTGGTGCTTCCTGCTTGCTGTGTGATAACTGTTGCTTTTCTCCCTGAAGCAGGCAGATAGTCAGAAGGTATTTGGGTGTACCAAATTTAACATGCTGTGAGGTGTCGTCTCCCTGCTCAGGGGAATTGGGATTTGAACCAATGTGTCACATTTGAGCTTTTCAACTTAGCTGCTTATGGATTATTTGGACACAATACCCTTTACTCCTCAAAAGTTCTCATCCTCTTTTTCCTTTCATTTAACCTCCAGCAGCCTTGATTTTTCTCTGTTACATAGAACACTGAGCTTGTGTTAGTACCTGGTAGCTGCAGTTTGGGCTTTAGGTTCACAGCAGGGGTGCTGTGGCCATTGCTGGAGCTTTACCCAGGCCACCATCACTTCCCCTCTCAACGTCACTCAGCCTGGTTTAGAAACCAAAGGAAGAGCCAATCTTGTAGCCCCTGGGCACTGAGTTGCACCCTATTCCCAAGGGCATTTGCATCCTTGAGGGAAAGGTATTTTGTCCCACCATGGGTAAAGAAGCATTTCACTGACAAGCAAGCACCTGTACTTGATCTGAGCTTCAGTTTGCTCTGTGACAAGTCCTCTGGGCCCACTTTAGAAGAAAGTTCCAGTTGGAGTAGTGTGTCCCACTCTGGAGCCCTCAGCACAAGAAGGACTTGGACTTGTTGGACTTTTTTGGAGATGGTCCAGAGGCCCTCGAGCACCTCTCCTGTGAGGACAGGCTGAGCGAGCTGGGGTCATTCAGCCTGGAGAAGAGAAGGCTTTGGGGAGGCCTATAGTGGCCTCCCAGTGCCTGGAGGGGCTGTTTGCCAGGACATGAAGCAATAGGATGAGGGGCAATGGTTTAAACTACAGAGAGCAGGCTGAGATTAGACATTAGGAAGAAGTTCTCTCCCATGAGAATGGTGTTACAATGGAAGAGGTTGCCCAGAGTGGTGGTGGATGCCTCATCCCTGGAGTCATTTAAAGCCAGGCTTGCTGAGGCTCTCTGAGCAACCTGATTTAGTGCAGGATGTCCCTGCTCACTGCAGGGAGGGGGGGACTATATGGCCTTGGAAGGTCCCTTCCAACTCTATGCATTCCATGATACTAAAAATCTCTGTGTCAGGCTGCTTTGTGCATCAGGAGATGTGTGGGGCTTTTCCCCAACTTCCTGTGCTTCCTTTGGAGAACATTTATCACTGGGACTGCAGAGGAGCACCTTTACACCAGTAACCACAGTGTGAAGGGACAGGGTAACACATGCATAGACACCTTGCCCCGAAAGAGCTCCCAGCAGGTCCCACATGGGTGTGCTACTCACCCCATCTGTCGGTTCCATCTTCTCCGTGTGTGTTAGTGTTCAGCCCTTGCTGGGATGGAGGAACATTGATACAAACACTCCCATACCTGAAGCTGTCTCTCGTGGCTTTATGAGCTTGACTGCTAAAGAGTAGCAGCTGGGAGGAGGAAGCTGCCATCCACCCCTCCGCAGGCTGCCTGCTCCTCCTGGCTCTTCTACCCCAGCCTCAGCCAGAGAATCAAACCCTCATTCAAAGCCCTTTGAAGTCGAGCCATTCTGCTCACATCAAGAGGCTCTGGAGCAGGCCCCTGGGGAGGACTGGAAATGCCTGATAAAGGCTGCAGTTGCAGGAGCAGCCCTAAATATCCTCCTGTGTGGATATTTCTCTCCGGTGTTAATTCCTGGGGGGTAACTATAGGATCCTGACTGCACTCCTGAGGCTGCGTTGCTTTTTGTTCAACCAAAGTGTCCTTTCTAATAGGCAGCCGACAGAAATAAGCTGACATAGGTGCTCATCTTGAGGTGTGGGAGAGCAGAAGAACGAAGGTCCCTAGTGCCCTGCTGCTGGATAGACCAGCCCAGGAGAATGCCTGGACCTTGCTGCCTTTTCTCTAACCTTAGGTCAAGCCACATCCGAGTTAAACTTTTCTCCAAAGCTGCCCTGAACGTGCTGCTCTGAAAGGCTGGGCGTTCTTTTTGGTTCTGTGAGGGATGCTGATTTTTATTTTGTCATGCTGGAGATGATTTAAATAGTCCCAGCCCTCCTTTCTGGAAGTGTGTCTGTTTACACAATGCATTCCAAGAAATTCATGTTTGCATCCATCTGACATGCTGTCTCCTTGGCTGAGTCCCACTGCTGGATGCTGGAATGTAAAGCTCATTTCTCAAATAGCACTGGGACCTTGCAGTGAGAAAACCCAGCACTGACTCTGTCAGTGTCCTCGGGCCCCATGTCCTCAGGAAACCCTCAGAGCACCCTGCAGGGTGTGAAGATGAGATTTATTGGGTGACCTGTCCCTCCACAATGTCTCTCTTGCCCTCTGCCATGCTGGAGCATCAGCAAAATGTAGGATTTATTCAGCTCCACAATGGTTTTGGGCTGTGCAGCTGAAGGAGGGGCTGACGTGGCTACAAACATCTTCTCTGCATTTCCTGTCATTTTGGTCCATCAGCCCCAGAGCAGAAGGCAGTTGTCTCTATTGTTACAGCACAGAAATAAGTAGGAACTGACTGTTGAAAATACAGTAAATTTTAGACATGCAGCTTGCTCCCTTTGGTAAAAAAAAAAAAAATTAAAAAAGAAAAAGGCATTCTAACAAATGGGCTCTTTGCAAAAGGCTGCATTGTGTGGCCAGGCTGTTCCCCAGTGCCACCCACACAAGGCTGCTTTGTGCACCAGCCACAGGGCTTGTGGCACGGGCTGGAGCCCTGGGGACAGGCTGGGACACTCTTCCAACAGCCAGCATGGGCAGCATTCTGACCCCCTCCCAGACAGGATCTCCCACCTCCCTAGTTCTCCAGCAAAGCTGCCCAGGATCACTGGATGTGGTCACTTTTTTTTTTTTTTTCCCATTTGATGGTGTTGTGGCAATGCCTCCAGTGCAGAAGTAGGAGGGAGGGAGGAAGGGGAGACCTGTGGTGCTCACTTGGGGACATGTGGTGTCTGGGGAAGAGGGTGCAGGTCCCTGGAACCACTCAGCCTTAGTCTTCAGCTTTGTGGCTTGACATGGCTCTCAGGGCAAATGGTTTTGTTCTGCTCCCTGCAGTGCCACCTCCTCCTTCTCTGCTTAGCGAAGCTCCTTCAAGGTGTGAGAAGTAGCAGCTTCTCACCTTTTCCCCTCAAGAGCTGTCAAGATGGCAAACTAAACACTTTGCTGTGCTCTCACAGGGCTGGGAGAAAGCACTGCTGCTGTGAGTGAGGTGAGAACACAGGCTCAGCTTTCTGCTGGGGTGGTCTGAGAGCAAATTCAATTGGCAAACCCTCAAAGAATTTCTTTACTGGTACATCTCTTTGACAGGCTGAAGGCTTAGTGCAGTTGCTTTTGCATACAGCCACCACCAATGATACCAGCTTCTCTTTGTCACCTTCTATTTGCTACAGCTACCAGCATGTTAGATCATGTGGGATTGAAGTTTCTTACTTCCCATTCCCTTTTGTCTGTTCTTCACCCCCTCCAGGAGTTTGGCAGCACAAAATCCATCACATCAAGGTGTGACTTCCTGCAGAATCTGATCACAAATGGTTGTGATGGAGCCATTGAAAACCCCAGCAGCAGCATCAGTGTAGTGAAGAACGTCCCTCTGAGCACCAAAGGCTCTGGCCAGACCCACCTAGATGTCACACAGATCATGCCTCAGAAGGTCTCCTTGAATCTTCGTCCTGGTAAGTCCCAAGCAGCTGTAAGACATATGCTGGGGGAGGCTGTTCTTGGGGGTGAAAAGGGTGACCAGGTCATGCCAAGAGCATTTTACAGCCCCTTACCTTGTGTCCTGCTAAAGCAGGTGACTGTTGGACCCTTCCAGAGCCCGTGAACCTAATGGTGTATCAGACAGGTTTGGGGCTGAGGTGTGTTATCTCTATTAGATGACACAGCTGTCAGGTGAAGTCAGTTAAATCCCACCCAAAGCTGCTGCCAGTACTAGTTGTTTGTCTTTCCAAATGTTTAAAAGGAATGTTTGACTTAGAAAATGTGGTCACGGAGTGGAAAGAGTTAAAATAACTTTGGATACTCCCTCAAACTGACAGTGCTTGACTACGAACTGAGACAGCTCCTTCTATAAATTGGAAACAAAACTGCATATCTGTTTTCTGTCTGTATGCAAAGGAGCCATGGGATCAAGGCTGAAGATGAAGATTTGAACTTGTGACTTAGGACTTGGACTGTGGCCAGATCCCTGGTTTGTTCCCCTGAGCCATCACTTCTCTTCAGTCTCTTCCATTTAATTAAAAAATTAGGAGGGAATGGCTGGGCTGAGCCAGGCGAGCATGCTTGTTATCAAAAGTTTTTGTGTGGTGGGGGGGAGGCTTTAATGTGGGTTCAGAATTCTTGCAAAAATTTGGCAGCAGATATTTCTGAAGGGGGAATGAAAAAAAAAAGCTCTTTATTGCTAAGTTAAGATGGAAATATAAAAGCTTGATTCATTATAAGAATGGGTTTATAAGACTTACTGTTTTGTGACAGCTCTTGTGAGTGGACAGAAAAATGAAATATGATGTTTTGCCCAAGAGAAATGGGAGTTTGAGCTGGTGATCATATTGCCAGCATTCTCCTAGAGCCTACCAGTTGCTGCAGGATGTTTTGATTTGATTCTAGAAGTTGGGTAATTGTGAGGTCTCTTAGTTAATACTTCCTCAGCTGTTTGACTGCTGTCATCAGGCAGACCCTCAAATGTAAAGAAATTTTGCTTCAAAGCTGTAGAAAGCAGGTACCTGAGGATAATCACCACTAGATATATGGCTGCAGTGATGGAATGTGGCTGGTGAAACAGGTTTGCTTCCATAATAAAAAATGGGAGTTATTATTCCTCCTGGTCCTTGATTGAATTCCTGGCAGAAAGGGCTAGCTCAGCTTCCACATCTCACCTCCCACACACCCTCCTTCATGCCCAGTGCCTAGTGCTCAGCAAATTCCCCTTTCCCAGTCCCCATCAGTTTTGTTCAGTCAGAGGTGGGATCTGCTTGGGTCTGGGGCAGGGCATAGAAACAGAATATCAGGCATTGGAAGGGACCTCAAGAGATCATCTAGATCAACACCCTTGCCAGAGCAGGAACACCTAGGCTAGGTCACACAGGAACACATCCAGATGGGTTTTGAATGTCTCCAGAAAAGGAGACTCCATAACCTCTCTGGGCAGCCTGTGCCACTGTTCTGTCACCCTTACTGTGAAAAAGTTCTTTCTCAGATTGCTGTGGAACCTCCTGTGTTCCAGCTTGTACCCATTGCCCTGAGTCCTATCACTGGAGGTCACTGAGAAAAGCCTGGCTTCATTCTCCTGACACTCACCCTTTACATATTTATGAACATTAATGGTGGTCAATGTGCCTTCCCAAGGGCTGTTGAGTACTATGCTTGGGGATGCATAGGGCTGGTGTGCTGCTACTAGCTCTCACAGGGGCTTGTGGTCCTATTCCATTCTCCTCCTTGGGCAGCAGAGCAATGAGCACTCCAGGCTTGGGCTGAGCTGCAGGAATGACCCCAAGAGCCCCACAGCTGAGCTGGGGACCTCCACTCCCCTGCTCTCCTCTTGCTGGGCATCAGAGCCATTGCAGGAGGAGGGACGTACCTAGATGGTTGTTACAGCATCTCCCATATGTGCTTTCTTTTTGATGTTGGGCAATGCTCCATCTTGGGGCTGATAACTTCCTAAACCCTTGTATTAGCATCTCCAGTTTAAACTATCCATTAATCCTTGCACATGAGAGTTCACCCTGTGAACTTGAGACAAAAAGGAGACAATGTTGTTTTAATTTGGAGCTTGAAGAATGTGCTGTTTCAAAGACGAAACAGCAGTCTGTGGCAATGGTGATCTTTTATTCTTAGATACTAAGCAGAAGCAGGAGGGAGCAAATTGTCAATTGTTTGCTGTTCCCACCCAAGCAGTTTGATCTATTCATCCCGTGGCAGAAGTCTCATCCCAAACCTCTGTTCCCACAGCTGATTTTCAGAGACTTTAAATTGATGAAGCTTTCAAAAGGGAGTAGTCTTTTTATAATGTTGCTTTTTGATCTTGTGTCCAGCTATAAAGCAGTATGTCCTGGTTAGATGAAAAAGATGAAGAGTGAAAAAGGAATTTAAAAAAAAATGGAATAGAGTCAAGTTGTATTGTTCATTGAGCCTCAAGCCTTGCCAAGCAGAAAGAACAGCTTTTCATGGACAAGTGTGGTTGTGGAGCTTGTGTTTGTATATTGGCCAAGAGCAGTTTTTCCAGTTTCTACACTATCTCTGTGTACCCAAGAAACATTTCTGAATTCAGTTTTGAGTTCAAAACTCCTCAGTAAAAGCCCTAAGGGAAGGATGATGATGACACTAAGTGGGGAAAGAGGGGGCTGTATTATTTGTAGGAGTGTGAGAGTTTTCTCTGTGCCCTGAGAGCAATAAATTCTTTTTCTCTTACATCTTCATACATTAGCATGAAGATAATCAATTTGTGCAGAGAGGAATGACAGAAGAATCAGGGCCAAGATCCTGCTATTTTTGGTGCTTTTCAGAGACTATTAAATTCATAACTATTAAAAGAAGGAGATTTAATCAGAGCATCCCAAATACAGTCTCTGACAGTTCCCATCTTAAGATCTGCTCAGGGAGAAGAGGGCTTTGGGTTGAAATGCTGTAGTTATTGCATATCCCCTTTTTCTGAAAGGATTGTGCATTCCAGTGGGAAAAATATGTAGGAATGAAAAATATAGGGAATTCATTTTCCCAGTTACACATCTTCTTGCAACGCTGAATTGAAGTCAGACTTGCAGACACAGTTTCTTACCCTGCAATCAGTGCTAACAGGTTTTGCACTTTAGAAATTATGTCCTCCTCCTCCCTCACCCCCCTTCCAAAATACATGCCAGGTACAGTGTCAGGCCACCTCATATGGTTGAGCTACACTGATCACTTTGCTTACTGAAGGCTCTCTGCTGAGTTGCATCCTGTGGCACGTCGTGTCTCAGCACTGTGCCAGAAAAGACCTTCTCCTGCAGGAAATGAAAGACAGGGAGAATACGGAGGAATATTTATGGCAGGGATTTCCTGCATCCTTCAGCCAGTATGGACAATACCTTTGTGTGCATGTTTGTGGACGGTGCCTCTTGCAGAGTGCAGGGGGGAGCAATTATCTGTGATAAAAAAGCCCTGGCTTGGAAGCTACCCTTGATCTAAATGTGCATCATTAAGCAGAGGGAAGGTCTTGGTTTATGAACTGTAGCTGACTCCTCTGGTACCCCAGCACTGAGCTGGTGAGGTGTGCAGAAAACTGGTGGAGCAAAGAACCTGGACCTGGATCTAAACCCTTCACAGCTTTCATTGCAAAAAGGGTGGGTTCTGTCTCCCTGAATGCTGGGCTCCCAGATGCTTCACTGAGGGAGTGGATGCTGCTGGGTGGAAGCTGTTGCTGCCAATAGCTGGGAGGCTGAGTCTGATCACTCCCGGTTCATGGGGATGGCTGTGGAAGTCACTATGAAGAAGATCCCAGAGGTAGGGAGAGTGTGGCTTGTCTCAGTGTGACCCCCAGGTGCCTTGTAGGGCTCCCATCTGCCCCTTGTGCCTTGTCCTGCCAGCACAGCAATTCTGGGACGCTGCTGATGCCTGTTGTTGAGCTGGAAGTAAGTGGGAGCAGCTGTGCTGCTGTGAGAGGAACAATAAAATGGCTGGGGGAATGTTTTCACAATACTGAGAAATGTTTCATTTCTGTGGAAGAGGAGGGAAGCCACAAGGGTTTTGCAGAACCTGCTGGTACCCTAAGTTCAACTTTGATTGTGAAGAGCTGGAGGAGGTGGCAGGAGGGTGAGCTTGGTCTTGAGAGGATCCAAGTCAATGTGTCTGAACTGGAAAAGGGGCTCAGGTGGCAGCTGGGGACATTGGATCTCCAAACCAGCCTGGGATTTGAGGGTGTTGGAGTCTCTCAGCAAAGGTAAACATTTGCCACCTTTTCTCTGGCTCCATTGCAATCTATCTGGTGTGGAGTTTATTTTGAAACCACTTCACCTTTTTTGAGGTGTGAGCAGTGCCACTGGTGGCTTCTCTTCCTGGGTAATCTCAGGTGAAAGTGGTTTGGCAAAGGGGAAGGTCGGGAGAAAGGTTTTCCTCCACTCTTCACATCTGTGCTGCCCGTGACTCAGCCCTGTCAATTCTTCCCTTGTGTTCAGCAAGTCAGGAAGCTTCATCTCTTCCTCAGATGACCCTTCCTGGGATGACCCTAACAGCTTTCTTTTTTCAGTTCACTTCCCTTCTGCTCTGCTTTCTCCAGAATGGTGGTGACACGGACTTTTTTTTTGGGGAGGTATCCTTAGAAAAGATACATCCTCCATTTCTGCTTTGACTTGACTTCCCTGCACAGCAGGATCTGGAGCTCAAGAGTCCCCCTGCCAGAGCAGGAACATTTAGACCAGGTCACACAGGAACTTGTCCAGATGGGTTTTGAATGTCTCCAGAGAAGGAGATTCCACAATCTCTCTGGGTAATATGTTCCAGTGTTACCCTCACTCAGAAAAAGTAACCTTCTATGTTCCAGTTTGTACCCATTTCCCCTTGTTCTATCATTGAAGGTCATTGAGAAGACCCTGGTTCCATCCTCCTCACCTACTTTCCTGTTAGGGATGGGTTTGGAAAAGCTTATTTCCCTCACCCTCTTTGGAAGTGATCTGTCTGCTCTGCAGAGAGGCAGAAAGAATGCCCACACTCTAGATTTTATCTGTGCTAGGAATTCTCATTTCATTCTTCTCAACTCTTGTATGTCCACAGGTGACAAGACCTCCTTCCGAGTCCAGGTTCGTCAAGTGGAGGACTATCCTGTGGACCTCTACTACCTGATGGATCTCTCCCTGTCCATGAATGATGACCTGGATAATATTCGCAATCTGGGGACCAAGCTGGCTGAAGAGATGAGAAAGCTCACCAGCAATTTTCGGCTGGGGTTTGGATCTTTTGTGGATAAAAACATTTCTCCTTTCTCCTACACGGCACCAAGATACCAAAATAATCCCTGCACTGGGTAAGTGGTAGGTGTTCCTCCAAGGGACAGGCCTGGCTTTAATCTTCTCTCTTCATTCTTTCTTTAAATAATGAAGCAGACTCAGCCCTGGCTTTTGATGGTGCTGATTAGCCATGGCTGTCGCTGTGATGTTCCAAAGCAATTCAAAATAGGACAACTTCCAATTTGCAGTGGCTTTTGGCAGATCTCACTTCCCATCTATAGAGGGGAACCATATCAAGAAACTGAAGATATTTTTAGGTACCTGAGGAGGATGCAGATATAGCAGCCTTTTTTATGGGCTTTAAAAAAATAGGAGGAAAGGCCAGAAATTCCTGATTTCTGATCCTAGCTCTGTGTCATAGTTTGGCCTGGAGTAAATCAATTAACTCTTTGTCTCCATTTTGCAGATAAGGAGACCAGGGTGATGTAAATCCTTCCAACAGAAGTGTTTAGGGGAAGTGAGATTTGGGAGGGCCTGTAGGACTGATTAATGAGTTCTTGCAAAGTGTTTTCAAGACGTCAGGCAGGTTTTTTTGCCTTTATTGCTGTGGAAAGAAAGCAAACTGGCATTTGCAAAAGACAGAAATTACGTAGTTTGCTTTGTTGTGATATCAGAGCCTTCCTCCTTTTGTTTTTGTTTGGCTTTAATTACTGGAGTTGGGATTGAGTCCATTGAATTGGGAATTAGAGTAATGGGTGTAGTGGAGTGTCTCCAGACTTGGGTAGGTTTGGATATTAGCATGAAAGAATGGGTACAGCAGCAAGTGCCCTCCTGGGAGAAAGCCACCAATGACACCTTCATCTTCACCTTGGTGTGCTTCCTAGTTGTGTAAGAGCAGTAAGGTTAACACTTTTTTTTGAACCATTCATTGATTACTTACATTGTAAGATCACAGCACAGATGTGAGAGGCAGAATGAAGACAACTTGCATCAGTGATGAGGTTCTAGGCACACTGTGACTTTAACCAAGCATTTGGCATCTCTGTAGCTCTTCCTTCTGAAAAATCTGGCACGGCTTCAGAAGGACATGCCCACTCATCTCTTTTGTTCTCACCTGCTCACAATGCTCACGGGCTAGGGACTGGGTTTTGCTCCAGTGAAAACTTTGTCTGGTGTGTGATTTAATTGAAGTGACATGGCTTCTGCTGAGTGAAATAGGGTGTGCAGGAGGGGAGGGATGGGAGAAGATGAGGAGGTGGAGCTGGACATTGCTGCAATTTGGCATGCCTGAAACTGCTTGTGCCCTTTCATCAAGGTGGTACAGAGATGTGAAGACATCTCTCACTGACTCAGCTGTCCATCATGCATTGTGCTGCTGCCTGCAGCTTCTGCCAACAATCTTTGAGTGTAAAACAAGCAAAAAAGGATTAAATTATATGTCTTCATGAGATGTGGGATCCCCTAGTAGTGTTTTCTTCCTGGATCAGGGATCTGGCAAGCTGAGCACTGAGATGTATCTTCTGTGTTCAGGGCTGCTAGCTAAAACCTTGCAGTGCAGAGGTTCCACACATCACACACTCCTTGCTTTGGCCCTGGTTGCAAGTGTGATGCAAGTGTGAACATGGGGCTGATCACAAGGGAAGGGTCTGACTGCCAGTGGGACCTGTCCCAGTTAGGTGTGTGCATGGCAGTGTGGGTTCAGATCCCTGCTCTGGGGTCCCTTGGGAGGGATTTGAATTCCCAGTGGTGGTAAATCTTAACTACTCCTTTGTGTAAAAAGCTTCTTATGACTTACCCATAGTGGGTCATATGTCAGTAGAGGCCTTTAATTCTTCTTCCTGTTTTATCTTTGAAGATAAGAGTGAATTAGTGCCAGCCCAACCCCTTTTAAAACACATTTTCTTCTTAACCCTTCTTATCCCTCTCTTCTGACCACAATGGCCAATTCCCCACACTGAGCTCTCCCAGCCATTTGGTGAACACCAAAGCTTCCTCTTTTTTTATAGGGGAAAAAAATTTTCCTGGTAGCCTGCCGAGACGTTTCTCTGCCTTGGGGTACCACTCCTACCTTTCTGCTCCAGCAGCACTCTGGGGAGCAGAGATGGTGTTTGCTCACTGGCTTGCAGGGAGAGTGGGAGGATGCATGAGTTGGTTATTAACACACCTTGTGATGTGCAATTGCCTGGTGACATGCAGAGGGTGCAGCGTGGTGTATGTTGCCAAGAAAACTGAATGACAAAGTGAAAATGCATGTTGAAAGAGTAGCTGCTAGCAGCAACGTTCCTGCATGATGCCCTTTGACTACCAGCCTGTGATCCCAGGCTGCTGGAGGGGGTGGCTCTGTCCCTCTGGCCAAAAGATGCCCTCTGTGTCACTGTGGTTCACATCCTGCATTTCAAACTTCCAGTGGGAAAACCATTTTATGGGTGCTGAAACTCCAGAACTACATAGCCCGGTGCTTGGTGTCTTTGCTCAGACTTTATGGGGAGAGAGACATTTGGTCCTGGTGAGACCTATGGGAAATTCAGCTGCTCAAAGCTTATGAGAGGGGAACCAAAAAGTTGGGCTCAATTATAGGAGGTTTGTAGATAAATACAAAAATAGAAACCTTGTGGAATTATTTCTTCCCTGAATAGAGGTTTGGAGACCAGCCTGGTAGAGCTGGGAGCTTCTGCAGCTCGTGGTACTGTTTCTCCCAGCTGACCACTCCTCTCTCTCCCTTCTGCAGTTACAAGCTGTTCCCCAGCTGTGTCCCATCCTTTGGCTTCCGCCACCTCTTGTCCCTAACGGATAAAGTCGATCGTTTCAATGAAGAAGTCCAGAAACAGAAGGTTTCCCGCAACCGAGATGCTCCAGAGGGTGGTTTTGATGCCATTTTGCAAGCTGCTGTGTGCAAGGTGAGTCACTCTGATTCCTGGGGATTTAAAGGGAAGGAAAATGGGAGTTTTCTTCTGTTCTATTGTTGGACCAGAGTAAGGCTTCATAAGTCATTTCTTGGAAGGAACTAAATTCTTACTGAAGAAACTGTAGGAGATGCTTTGGAAAGCAGAAGTTATTGTTTTCGTATGCTTTTTGTACATGAAAAGGCAAAGAATAGTTTAATACCTTTTCTAGTTTAAAGGGGTAAAATTGGAGATTCACAAATGTGAATTTAGGGCTGAGATTTCATTGCATGATTAAACTTGTAGGTGCTGATCCTGAAACACCTGGGAGGAAATCCTTGAAGATTCATGTACACTTGTGTGCAACAGCACCCTGTATTGGCTTAATCTGTTTCTCAAGTGTGTGTCAAACACATCTTGCAACAGTTGACCTGTGTGGACAGTTGGAGCTGATTCCTACTGTTCATACCTGCCCCATTTGGTGTATGGGGCTGGATGATCTCACCTCCAAGTGCTAACAGCTTACTCTCCCTCTTTGTCAGCAAAACTGGAGCTGGGAACAGTAATTAAAGACAGAGTTCATTATCTTGGTGCCATGTTAGCCATGTCCTTAGGGTTTTGGGAGATACTTGCTTGAAGACCTTTCTGGAACAAGTAGGTGGGTTGCATCATACTCCTTTGTGTGTAGAGGATTGAATTGTCTGTCCCCTCTGCCATGTGGCTGAGCTGCCCCACTCACCAGGGATGGCTCTAGTTGATTCTTTCCCTCTTGACATACAGTTTTGGCTTTGGTGTTGGTTTTTTTTTTTTTCATTTTCTCCAGTCTTGCATAGTACTTTTGGATGGTTCTGTTCTCTTCTGGGTCTGAATTTTGGGAGCCAGAAGATAAGCATCGTCTGCAGGAGTGATGTAATGCGGGCTTGTGGGAAACCAGATCTTTCCTTGTCTGACTAGGCTTCATTTACTCTTCATGCTCACGACAGGATTAAACCTGTCCCATTGGATCTGATGGCACCCAACAGTCATCTTCCTCCTCCCAGCCTGGCACAGATAAAGCTTTTGGTACAACTGCAATGCTGCTCTAAATACTCCTCTGGGCATAAAGTGCTTCTCAGTTTTGGGGAAGTGATTGTCATGGTTAGAGCAGAGACATCTCAGAGTGGTGACTCAGTTGTGCCGCCCATCATGTGGTTTTCTGTAGCCCTTTCCCCCATGTTATTGCAAAAATAGCATAGACTTTTCCCTACAGTGCAGAAATACTGTGGCAAGTATCACAAGGGCTTATTTTGGAGATGTTGCTTGAAGACAGGAGATCTGCAAAGTATTTTCTGGACATTTATGCCAGTCTTGGTCTGTTGGTAAGGACCAAAGTCTTTGACTTGTTTTTTGAGTCTGGTCACTTCTAAATTCAGAAAGTGACTTTAGGTGTTGTTGCTATCTACTGTCAGAACTGAGCATCCTCTAGGAAGGGTGAGCATAGGTGAGAGAGGCTGATGGTGTGATGTGGCAGGTCATGACATAGGAATTTCAGTAGCCACAGTGGTTGTTTAATTACTGGAGCTCAGGACTGGGAAAGAATCACAGGGGATTGGAAGGGATCTCAAGAGATCATCTAGTCCAATCCCCCTGCCAGAGCAGGAACACCTAGATCAGGTCACACAGGAAGGCATCCATAGGGATTTTGAGTGTCTCCAGAGAGGGAGACTCCACAACCTCTCCGGGCAGCCTGTGCCACTGTTCTGTCACCCTCACTGTGAAAAAGTTTTTTCTTTTATTTCTGTGGAACCTGCTGTGTTCCAGCTTGCACCCATTGCCTCATTGGAGGTCACTGAGAAAAGAAGATAAAGCCCATAGGACCAGTGTGTGAGGTGGGAGAACTGGCTGTGCTGTAACTCTGTGCTGCCTTGGCAGCCCCTCACTGTGGGTGGAACAGTTGCCTGCCCATCAAAGGCTTGAGCAGCCTCCAGCAATGATTAATGAATTATTGTGAGGACTAAACTCTGCACAGACAGTAGTCTGTAGTTACTCGGGAGCAGTTACTCAGTGCAGTGAGAGCAGCACAGAGATACCTTGGTTTCTCCTGGGATGGGTTTCCTCATCACTATTGAGGTACCCCATTGCATCTGTCTGAGATGTTCCAGTTTTTTTCCAGCTTTCCTCCTCTCTACCATATACAAACACCAAGATTTAAGGCAATTATGACCTTAAAAAGCCCCTCACCTTCGAGGGGCTGTGACCGTGAAGTACTTATTGCTCAGCAGCAGAATTTGAGGCATCAAGAGGGACATCCCAGGGAGAGCCAGTCATGGCGTGGTGTTTCCAAGTCACAGTGTCTGAGCATGGTCTTCTCATCTCCTTCAAGCACTAAAGTGTCAGAAACAATATCTACTCTGTTGACTAGGTATTTTTATACTGTTATTCATGTCAAGCATTTCTTCTGCATGAGCTGTCTAAGAGCTCTGTAAGGCCCAAGTAAATTTTTGGCCTGGTTTTTAACCCAAGGAGGGGGGAGGAAAGTTTGTACAGCTAATGCAGACTAAAGAGCAAGTCCAGAGTTTGTCTCCTTTCTGAAAGATGAAGATATTGTAAATGTTATTCTGGAGGTAATAAAAGAGCCAGAGACAATAAGCCTTTATCCTGATGCTAAGATGGTCAGCCAGGAATATTAATCAACCTTCTGTAATTACATTTTCCATTTGCAGTATTTTGGTTTTCTGCCATTCTTTAAGTGGAAGGATCATATGGCTTGGTGGGATGTGTAAGATTCTGATCTTATGTGCTATGATGCAGCACAAAGATAACACTGGATTAGAAACTGAAGAGTACTTTAGATTGGTGCTTGCTGGACACTGGTAACACTGGGGTGCCTTTCAGAGGTAGTGGAAAATTAAGGGCATTTTGGCTTTTTAATCTCTAAGGCAGACATGCCTTGCACCTGTATCTGTTTGTTTCTTTCAAAAAGCTCTGCACCTGGGAAGCTGGTGGGGTTTCAGACACGTTGTCAAATCCAGGGGGTCTCCTGGCAGTCTGTGCCCTAGCAATTAAACCCTTTCTATTTAGCTGCCCAAGGCATAATTTTATTTTTTTTTCAGGCTTGGAAATACTGATGCCAGGTTTTGAAGCATTTTCAATAGGATTTGGAGGGCTGGGCTGTGCTGAGACAGCTGCAGCAGATTTGTCAGTCACTGTTGGCTGTAAAAAGTGAGAAGCTGTTCCTTTGTAGGCAACTGCAACTGGTTGTAAAAGCAGTGGTAGGATCCATAACATGCCCAGCCCTGCACAGACATGTCTTTTTGCTTCTCTCTGCTTTGGGTCAGGTCCCACCTCTGCTTTCAAAATCCTTTCTATCCTGTAGGGATCAAAAATCAGATGAAGGGGCAGATATTCAGTGCAGGGTTTTTTTGTTCAACAATCCCAGTCCAGTAAAAATAAATGAAAGTTTCTTTGCTTATTTTTCTTAAGCAGAGCAGAGTGCTGCTCTGGGTTTCATGGTGGAAACTGTATTCTTAGGAGCTGTATTTTCCAGTGCCTGGGAGATGTTGATGGAGGCAACATGAGATGCTCCTTGGCATGCTGACCTCTCTGGATGTTTTTTCCATTGGTCTTTTGGTGTTGCACCAGCTTGGCCACCCCATCTTAGATATCCTGGTCCAATGCTCCACAGTATCAAATGCTCTCAGTGCCTGGGTTGTGGGTGCCTGTTGCTTTTTGGAAGTGAGTTCCTGAAGCAAGCAAGCAAATAATTTCTGATGATGTTTATGTGGGAAAGTGTGTGTTGGAGACTCAGAAAGCTTGTCTGCAAAGGAAAGGTTAGTCTGTGATTTACAAGGAGACTTAGCAGGCAGGTTAACAGAAGCAGCACCCCTGAAGTGGTTTCACAACTGCTGCTTGAATGCAGCTAATTTTCTTTGTGTATAATAGATTTCAAGGGAAATGAAACTCAGATTAATCCTTTCAATCACTTGGAGTTTCTTGGCCTTAATTTGTTGAAAAGAAAAAGAAATCAGCTTTGGATGCACAAAGGAAAGTGAACTGAATGCTTCTTTCTGGTGGTTGAGTAGACCAGCAGCTACTTCTGGCACTGTTAGAGCTGCCATCACTTTTGAGTTGAATTCTTAAGAAATTACATTTTGACATTACAATTTTGCCTTTTGTCACAGTGGAATGACTCTTGTTTCCTAGAGCAAAGAAATCCTCATTACATTTTGAGCTGGACTGTGACATGCTGGTGCATGGCAAAGGATGTGTATAGCCAATGATTTCTTCCTATGGACTTATTTGTGGTGTGGAGAGTCTTTAAAATACTGCTAAAGAAAAAGTACTTTCTGCAAGAGGGAGGAAAAATCTACTCTGGAATAGCATGCTTGAAGCAAGAGTTGTATTTATTGGAAAGATTAGCAAGCTTTGGACTATGACTCATATTTGCAGGCAAAAATTGTGCTGGCAGCCGTGATTCCGCATCCTTCTGCCTTCTCTGCCCTCCTGCCCTGCCTACCTCTCCCCTTAGAAAGCATCTTTGCAGATGGCTGCAGCCTTTTGTGGTTTAGCACGCTCATACAAAACAAGGTGAAAGCCAGATTTTACCAAATAAGCAGAGCAGTAAGCTCTGGAGTAGTTTGCTATATGCCCATTTCACCATCTTTGCCCTCTGCCCCTTCCCAAGATCTCCAGTGCTGTGTTGCTCTGAGCTGGGTGTTTGGAGAAGGGGATGCTGGATGTGTGTGGGGAGGGAAGATGTGGGAGCAACTTTTTGCCATCAGACAGGTAGAGTGGCCAGCCCAAGGGGAAGCTCTGGGAGGTGGAGCTTTCTGGCTCCAGTCTCTGAGGCAGCAGGATGTCCACGCCATGGCTGGCAGGCAGGACCTCAGCCTGTCTGGCTTGGCAGGAGCTGGCATAGGGAGTAGCCAGCAAGTGCAGGGGAGTGGGCTTCAGTGGTACAGTTTCCAAAAATTTCCTTGGGGTTTCTGTTTCCTTCCACTTCCATTGCAACAAACAGCTTTGGTGTGCTGTTGTGGACACCCATCTGCTTCTCAGGCTGATGCAAAGCCAGAAACCCAGGGAAGCTCCATGGAAATGGAGGAACATCCATTTACTAGATGTTATCTCTTTACTTGAAAAAAAAAAAATCTATCCCTGCATCTCCCTCCATGCAAAAGTGGTGGTAATGTCTGGTTCTTGGACAGAGTGCCTGTGCTTGTATGTGGCTGTAGCAAAGCCAGCCCCTGGGGCAAGGACCTCACTGCCTGTCACAGCTCAGCAACAGCCTTTACGAGCGGGTGGTGATGAAACTGCTGAGCAGGGGATATTGCAGCTCTTGCTGTTGCCTTGGCCACTCCGCAGAGCTGAGGAAAGAAGGTCGGATTAAATGTGTGTGGAGGAATTTGGCAGGTCTCCTTTGACTATAAAAGCAGCTGAAATTCTTATTCTTGGATCTGGGTGGAGAAGGTCTGGTGGACTGTCCACACACCTCCTCTTGCCTTTTTAAGTAAATGTATTGAAAGGAGAAGCTGGGAAATGCTAGGTGAGCCACTGATGTTTTGGCTTTTTGTTAGAGATGATGAAGAGGAGCACAGTACTCTTCTAATTAGTGCTAACGGATCTAATTAGTGCTGCTTGCCATGTGTGTGGTTGGGACTATGTGCAGGGTGAGGGTGAAGCTCCAGCTTGGCATGGGCAGACTGTCTCACAGGGTTTGTTTTCCCCCAGGAGAAGATTGGCTGGCGTAAGGAGGCATCTCACCTGCTGGTCTTCACAACGGATGATGTGCCCCACATAGCCCTGGATGGGAAGCTGGGGGGGCTGGTGCAGCCCCATGATGGCCAGTGCCACCTGAATGAAGCCAACGAATACAGCGCGTCCAGCCAGCTGGTGAGGAGGGACACAGAGAGTTCTTGGAGAGATTGGGGTGTTGGTAAACATCTCTGAAGACCAGCCACCCCAAGCTTGAGTAGCTTTTGGAAAACACAGCCCATGACCATCAATGTTTCACCTTGCCTTGCAGTCTGCAACTAAATTTTGCTGTTCCCCTTGAGCATCCCCATGCAGTGACCACTTCAGGGCTCATTGCAGGGGAGGGCAAAGTAACTTGGTGCCCTGACATGCATCACATCTGCCCAAAAAGTGTATAAGAAACATTAAAGATGTCATTCCTTTCCTAAAATGTCCAGTGGACTGTCAGCATCTCCCTGGTAAGGCCAAGTCTACCTTGATGTGGCTACACCAGCAAGCACAACAGGATGCTCCTCTTATTCATAGCAATTGAGCACATCTTTGTCAGAGTCTTAGCAATAAACAGACAAATAAATAGCTCTTTTTAAAAATTTGAACTTGGTGAAGTTATCACCTTCATTATCACCTTCTGCCGAAGGGGGCTTTGTTCAGCACCCACCACCACTAGTTACAATTTTTCTTGTTCCTGCTTGGATGTCACCTGGTAAAAGGAGGTGTTTCTGGATACAAAGTAGGTTTTTTGGAGAAACTCTCTTTCCACCTACCTGTGCAATCCTAGAAAGCATGTGCATACTGGGTACAGCTCAATACTGGTGCAAAGTTGTGCCAGGGAGCTGTGGTGGGGATGCTGTGGTGGTATTTCCAAGTTTGAGTCTTGGAGGATCTCAATCAGCCCTCCAGTCTGCAAGCTGATGAGGTGTTTTTTTTCTGAGGGCAGCTATTCAGAAGCACTCAAGGGTTCTAAACTCAAGTTTGTCTCTTGTAAGAAAGCCCTGGTTCATTATTTTGTTGCTTGTGGGCAGCTAGAGCAATATTGTCCCAACCATCCTCTCTGTCTGGGAAGTGCAGAATTAAGGAGCTTATAGTAATCACTTTATGGTTGCAGTGTGTGGAAAGAGCTGGCAGTGGATGTTTCTGCTTTGAGAGAGAAATCATACATTCCATTGACTGCAGCTCTACATCTCAGATGGCAGCCACTTTGTTACACACGTCTGTTGCTGGCAAAGCAGAAAGAGGGAGGAAAGAAATCCAGTGTTGAAGGTGCTGCTGTAACTAATAGTCCTGTGAGTCGTATATTCTAGTGGAGGAGGGTGTAGCAGAAATGTTTAAGAGATGACAGAGTTTGAGCTTGAGCTGGGATTGAGAGACCTCATCCCCCAGAAAAAAAAAATAAAAAATTCTGGAATGAATTTTGCTGTTGGGAGGAGAAGAGCTGTGGAATTAGTCTTCATTTCTGTGTTACCCAGCAGTCTTTCTGCCCTCTTTGTGCCCTTAGGATTATCCTTCCCTGGCACTTCTTGGGGAGAAACTCGCTGAAAACAACATCCACCTGATCTTTGCTGTTACGAAGGGTCATTACATGCTGTACAAGGTAAGTGCTGCTGAGCCACTTGGGCTGCTGGGAGGAGGTTTAGGTGCCTTGTGAAAGCATCTTCCAGTGGCTACCATGGAGCAGGGCTGTAAGTGTGTGAGTGTGCAGCTGTTGGCACACATCTGTGCAGCCACAAGCACACGTGCTGCAGCCCGTGGTGCTGGCAGGAGTGGGCAGATGCAGGCAGGCGAGGTGCACTTCGCCATCCCTCCCTGCTTAGTCCTCTCAGTGAAAAGCACTAAAGCTTCTTAGAGCAAACATATATATGTTAGTGAGCGTGTGAAGACCTAAAATAGACTCCAGCTTAATCTTGCTGTTGGGATGGCTGCCAGCCCTGAGAGAGCATAGAAACCTGTTCAGCCCATTCTGCAGTGACTTAATCCCATTACCTAATCACATGCAGTTTCTGCCCAACTGTGTTTTTCCATCCCAGAGTCCACGACCACAGTGTGCCACAGGCAATTTGAATTTCTTCTCCATTCTTCCCGCACCCTCCAAAAAGGAAAGGTGACCTGAGCAACAGAGGCCAACAGGGTGTGGAGTGGTGCTGCCCAGTGGGGTTTTGCTCCTCTGTGGATGCAGGGAGGTGTTTCGGGTGGGATCACTTCAGAAACTTTTCTCTAGCCTCGAGGCTGGAGCAAAACTAACAAGCAGATGTGTTGCTATGGTGGAGATGCTGCTGCTCACTGAGCTCATTCTCCACCCACTCTCCAGGGATGCTCACTGGTGCTGTGGTGATATGGGGCAGCTGCAGCTCCCTCCTCACCATACCAGTGCTGCTTCTTCTGGATGCACAGAGGCTGGGTTTTGCCTCCTCTGGCAACAAACCTGGGTCCATTAGTCCCTGTCCCTGGCCACAGACTTTGTTTAGTGTTTGACATGTCACATTAGCACTGCTTAGCTCTCAGAAACTCCCTGTTAATGGGAGCCAAGCCAGACAAAGGGACAGGGTATATATATAGCTGTTGTCCCCAGCAAGGGGTCAGTTCATCCTCATCCTCTGCTTTCCTCTCAATGTTTTCTTTCGTTTCTCTTTCTTTTCTTTTTTCCCCCAAGAACTTTACAGCCTTGATCCCTGGAACAACAGTGGAGATTTTACACAAAGACTCCAAGAACATCATAGAGCTGATCGTCAAGGCCTACAACGTAAGTACACACAGAACTGTGTCCAGTTCTGGAGTTCCCAACATAAGAAGGACGTTGAGCTGTTGGAGCAGGTCCAGAGGAGGCCATCAAGATGATCAAAGGGCTGGAGTAACTCCCTCATGAGGACAGGCTGAAGGAGTTGGGGTTGTTCAGCCTGGAGAGAAGAAGGCTCAGGGGGGGCCTCCAGAAAGGCTGGGGTAAGACTTTTGAATAGGGTACAGGATGGCAGGATTAGGAGTAATGGATGCAAATTGGAAGAAGGGAGATTTAGGCTGGATAGAAGAAAGAAAATCCATGCTGTGAGGGTGGTGAGACACTGGAACAGGTTGCCCAGGGAGGTTGTGGATGCCCCCTCTCTGGAGGTGCTTAAGGCCAGGCTGGATGAGGCATTCAGGAATCTGGTGTAGTGGGAGGTGTCCCTGCCCATGGCAGGGAGTTTGGAACTAGATGATCTTTAAGGTCCCTTCCAACCCAAACCATTCTATAATTTTAATCCTGCACCTGCTGCTGTGTGAAGTACCAAGAGCTCAGCCAACTTTCCTGTCCTAGCCATGCTCCACCTGCCTCAGACACCTCCTTTCCTGTCCTCTGTCCACCTGGGAAGGGAAATAACACTTGTGAGGTGGAGAAGGAGCACAGGGATGCCCAAGGGAACCTGCAGCAGAGCAGAGATTTCACTCCATGCCTCCCATGTGCACAGTTATCCTCAGATCTCATTTAATGTTCAGTCTTGCCTGGAGCCACTGCTAGTTCAGGATTTCCTTGTTTTTACAAACATCCTTTGAAATTTCCCTGGGCTGTAGCACACAGCTTTATTTCAAGCAGGGACATTGCTCTGCCTCAGGGGCAGGTCCTTCCTCTGGGTCTCTCCAGCATCCTCCACTTGTCCCTGAAGGTGCAGCGAGCTTAGGAGACAACAGACAACATAGCAACAAAATCCCACAGTCACCCTTAGTAGCAGCTGTGATCATAGAACCATATGATCACATATGATACCATGTGATATAGATGTTGGCATCTATATTGGAACATAAGGAAGAGCCTGTGTAAGGTGGCTTTTCCCACCAGGTCTGACCTGCTGTGTGTCTTCTGCTGTGCTGTACACACAGTGTTCTGGGCAGGAAGACATGGAGGAGTGTGACAGCAAATTTCTGTGGGATAATTTGAGGCAGAGCAGTGTATTCAACTTACCTGCCTGTGCAGTGTTCATCCTGCAGGTGATGGATGTTTTATACAGTCCCAATTGCTACCCCACAAATGTAGCATTTGTGTACTACACAATTGCTATACAAATTGCTACACAAATTATTTCTTCTTTCCCTCTAGGGCTGTTAAGATTTGCCCAGACAAATCTCTCTTATTGCTTACCCACTCCCAAAAGCATTAGCTCTTTGTTAGCATGTGAACCCCAGTTTTGTGGTCCCATTGACTGGCAAGAAGTCTGAATTAGCATTTTTTCTTAATCTTGACACTTTGGTGGGGACAGGGAACAATGGGGCAGGGATAGAGCTGCAAGCTGGCTTTGGAAAATAAATGTATTTGTACAAAACCCTCCATTTTGAAGAACTTAGTCTTTTTTTTGGACACCAATCATTAAAAAATAATCAGTTCTGGCCATTAGAATAATGAAACAAAACAACCTCATTCCAAATTAATACTTATAGACTTCATTTCTTTAGACTTAAGAGGTCTGTGTGTGCAGCAGGTCAGAGTGATTAGAAGCAGAAGAAAGGAGCTTAGGAGCATACCAAAACCTTGCTGATGGAAAAAAAAATTCACTAACAAGTTTCGCAAAGATAGAGACTTTTTGGGGTTTTTTTCCCCATGGTGGTGTTTCCAGCTGATGCTTCTGAAGGGCTATTTTTCCTTTGACATTTTCTTCCAAGAGAGCAAATGTATCTTCCTGAGCACTTGGGTGAAACCCAGGAAGCAGGTTGGATTTAATGCAGTTTTACTCCTTCTCTGTGATGTACCATGGATGTCACAGCATGACTGCCAGTGGAGAATTGGGATTTGCTCTTCTCAAAGGGATGGTTTCTGGAGAGGAGAAGGTGCAGATCTCTGACCTTTAGCTCAGAGATGTTTTCTTCTTTCTTGTGCATTCATGTCTTTTCAATGCTGGCCACAGCAATGGTCACACCTTTCCTGGAGGGCATGAGCAACCTGCTGGGGCTGTAGGCAGCTCTCTGTGACTGTACTTGAGTTCATGAGAAGTCTCCTGGGCTGGTTAATTCAAACCCAAATGTCAGTGTGTGTGCATGGGTGATTTTTTTTTCATATAGGTGCAGAGAAGGCCTAGCTGCCCTCTGGGAACATCAGGAGAAGAGGCTAATGCAGAAGAAACCCACCCGCCTTTGGATACCTGATGGTTTGCTTTCCCGTTGTGTTTCTAGAGTATTCGGTCCAAGGTGGAGCTCACCGTCTGGGACAGCCCTGAGGACATTGGCTTGACCTTCACTGCCACGTGCCAGGATGGGTTGTCCTATCCCGGTCTCAGAAAATGTGGAGATCTCAAAATAGGAGATACGGTGAGTCTGCCTTTCGTCCATCCTCTGGAGAGGCTGTTTCACCCCTCTCTAGCCTCTAACCTCTCCTGATGAGGAGTTCTGGGCAACAAAATACAACTTTGCTCATCTTCCTCTGCTCTTCTCTTGCCATGCTGTGTTAATACAGAAACCCATGGACATCAGCTCTGCTAGAAATTCTATTTATCAGCCCAAAGTCAACTGTGAGGAAGGAGGGAATACAGATATCTCCTCATTCCTCTCCCTGGAAGTGTTTAAGGCTAGGCTGGATGAGGCATTGAGCAACCTGGTGTAGTGGGAGGTGTCCCTGCCCTGCCCATGGCAGGGGGATTGGAACTAGATGACCTTTGAGGTGCCTTCCAATCCAAACCATACTATGATTCTACCTACAGCACACTGAGCCCTAAGATCTTGATCCACCAGTAGGATGCAATACTGCTTTTTAAAATTCTTTCTATAATCCCAGATTTTCACATCACTATCTCACCTGTGAATGTTTTATTGCAATTGTCTTCTGATCCTTTCGTGGTCTGTTCAGTCTGCAAGTTTTTCTTGTTATTGTTTGAGAACCTAAACCTATCTTTCCTGGGATGAGGAGGTTACAAAAGGATTTGGCAGTAGGTACATGCTCAGAAAGGCAGCAGCTCCCCTGTCCTTTGTTCCTGGCATTATTGGGTGGCAGCATGGAGTGAACATAGTTTGCCTCTTAATGTTAGAAGGATGATCCATTCTGTGTTTTTCTGTTGCTGGGCTGCAGGACTGTGGCAGCAGAAGGGCTCAGACTGGAAGGCAAAAGCCTTTCTTCAGGCTTTTGCTGTCTACAGGTTCATTAGCAGCCTGAATGCCTTATTTGAGAAGAGCAGCTCTGCAAACATACCAGAGCTCTAAGTACTGAGGAGCATAAAAATAGTTTGAAAGAGTGGCCAGTAACTGGATTTTTTTACCCCACCAAATAAGGATCATGCCAAGTGCTGGAAGGGGAGCTGGCCACAGCTTTTTGAGCTGACTTTACAGGATCTCTGATGGGTGGGTGAACACAATCCCTGAAGTGCTGCCAGTGCTGGGCACTTCCCTTTTCATTCCCACAGCAGAGAGGTAGCAGAGTTCATCTGCTGGTTGGCTTTGGTATGAGGAGGGGGATCAATGCAGCCACTGCAGCTTTTACTGTGAAGAATTTTGGCAGCAGGTACATGTGTGCCTGTATCCACAGAGCCTGATGGTGTGGGTGGAAATGAGTGGTTCTCCTAAACCATATATAAACTAATGGTACCTTCTGCCCAGGCAGCAGTGGATTTGAGGTGCAGCAGGGAGCCAGCACCAGTATGCCTCCCATTTTTGGGGCACTGGAGTACTGAGCTGCAGGATCACAGGACTCTCATTCCTCTTTCCCCTCCTGTTCAGCTGCTCTTGGCCTAATTGCTTCCACATGAATCAACATTTGACCCCCACTAGGGTTTCCCCAAAGATGATAATGCTGGCACTTTGGTCTTAATCTGTTAGGATTTAGTCCAAGGGCTGTGGGTGTCAGTGGGTGAAAGGGAGCAGGATTACCCTGATCCCCCTGGTTTACTTTTTGATCTCCTCCTCCTCTGTAATTTGAGCTTGTTTCTAATTGCTTCAATATTTGAGAGTTGGAAGGGGTCAAGAGAGGCTTCCTGGGGGTGCAGATCTCCTGAATGGATGCTGCTGCTGTGCCATCTGCTGCTGCCATCACCCCTTGGCATGTGGGACAGCACAGGCAGTGAGAGGTTGAGGTGCCCCCAAATGTCTCCAGAGAAAAATAATTCCCTCCTGATACTTAGGAAAGGGTTTCCTTGGAATTAGGTTAATCCTCTTTGCAGCTCCAGGCAGAACCAGCCAGCCCAAGACCCCCATCAAACAGCAGATTAAATTGGAGGCCAAGCAAGCAGCCCTAAGATGGTTTCTCAAAGGAGAAAATCCTGACACTGAATTGTACCAACAGAAAATGGGTAAGGGGGGTGATGTACAACCATATAATGATGTGAAATGTTCTGAAACCAGTCTTAACAGAAGCATCCATGAAAACTGGCCTGTTGGCAGAGTGCTGGAAGCTTGAGACTGTGTGACTCATGCACAGATCAGGATTCCTCTAAGATCTTCCACATCTGTGATCATGTAGGCACCTCAGACCCTTGTGCTGCATCGGTTAGATCCCTGCCAGGGCTTGTTTTCAACTAAGTTTCTTGATTTTGCCAGTGTGGAGATTGGGCTATTTGCTTGAGTTTCTGCCCTGTTTATTTCAAGGGGATAGGCTTCACAGAGGTTGCTGGTTCTTGATAGGGAAAATTGCTGCTGATGGCTGACAGTAAAGAGTTTTAAAAAATTTAAGGATGCCAACCCGTTTGTGGGACAGAAAGATGATGCAGATGCTCTTGCTAGACCTGCAATTGTTCTGGGGTTTTTTTTCCACACCTGAAAGTGAAGCTCAATGCACTTCAGGAAATGTCTTTTCTTTGGGACATTTGCCCTTCCCACCTTCCTTCCTTCATGGAACACCCTTGAGCACTGAATCTGAACTTAGAATCATAGAGTTGTCAGGTCTGGAAGGGACCTTTCAGAATTAAACCTGGGTGTGTAACTCAGTTGGGAGAGCATCTGAGGGTTAAGAGTTTGATTCCCTGTCCAGGTACAAAGTTTGTCATAGTTTGGTTTATGGTTGGACTCAATGTTCTGAAAGGTCCTTTCCAACAGAGATGATTATGATCACTGAGTCCCATCATCAACATAACTCTGATGAGAACCATCACAAAACCCAATCTTTAAACATGGCATCTAAATGTCTCCAGGAATGGTGCCTCAACCACATCCCTGGGCAGCCTGTTCCAACACATGATCACCATAAATTTTTCCTAATATTCCATCTAACTTGCATCTCAACCTCTTCCACCCTCAGGTTTCCTTTGAGGTGGCCGTGGAGGCACGAAGCTGCCCAGCTGAGGAGACTTCCCATGCCTTCACCATCAAACCCGCTGGCTTTCGGGACACCCTGGAGGTGGTGGTGACCTACAACTGCCTCTGTGACTGCACCAGCCATGCAGCACCAGCCAGCAGCAAGTGCAGTGGCAACGGGACCTATGCCTGTGGGCTGTGTCAGTGTGACACTGGCTACCTGGGGGCCAGGTGTGAGTGTGAGGAAGGTGCCAGTGGGGACATGCACCAGGCCATGTGCCGGGAGGCAGAGGGCAAACCCCTCTGCAGTGGTAGAGGGGAGTGCAGCTGCAACCAGTGTCTCTGCTATGAGAGTGAGTTTGGGAACATCTATGGACCCTTCTGCGAGTGCGATGACTTCTCCTGCGCCAGGTACAAGGGAGTCCTCTGCTCAGGTAGGAGCCTCTCCTCTCATGTGTCCTCTGCTTTAAAGGGTAAGGGGAAAACTGCTCTGAAATGGGGAAGGCTGCTGGGCTGGGAGTTGCTTAGGGTCTGCACCTACACCAAAATCTAACCCATGGATCACTATAAGTTGCAAGAACAACCCCACCTATCAGTCTAAGATGAGGGCCAACCTGTTAGAGAGCAATGGAGGGGAAAGGGACCTGGGGGTCCTGGTGGGCAGCAGGATGACCATGAGCCAGCAATGTGTCCTTGTGGCCAAGAAGGCCAGTAGCATCCCGGGGTGTATTAGAAGGTGTGTGGTCAGTACATCAAGAGAGGTTCTCCTCCCCTTCTGCTCTGCCCTGGTGAGACCACATGTGTACTATTGTGTCCAGTTCTGAGGCCCTCAATTCAAAAAGGACAGGGAACTGCTTGAGAAGGTCCAGTGCATAGCCACGAAGATGTTGAAGGGATTAGAGCTTTTCCCTTCTNAAGGGATTAGAGCATCTCCCTTCTGAGGAAAGGCTGAGGGAGCTGGGTCTCTTTAGCTTGGAGCAGAGGAGACTGAGGGGTGACCCCCTTAATGTCTATAAATATGTAAAGGGTGAATGTCAGGAGGATGGAGCCAGGCTCTTCTAATGAGCTCCGAAGATATGACACAGGGCAGTGAGTGTAAACTGTAACACAGAAGGTTCCACAGAATTATGAGAGAGAACAGTGGCAAAGGCTCCTACTCTGGAGACATTCAAAACCCACCTGGATGCCTTTCTGTGTGACCTGATCTGGGTGTTCCTGCCCTGGCAGGGGGATTGGACTAGATGGTCTCATGAGGTCCTTTCCAATTCCTGATATTCCATGATTCTGTGTGATTTTGTTTCTGGAGGAATCTGCACTACCTTTCTTTTCCTTCTAGAAAAAGGGAGGCAGAAGTGTAATTGCATCCATGATAATAAGCAAATAGTGCATTATCCCCATCAGAATTTGGTTTCCAACATTAGAATGAATTCCTCCTGTCAGTCTTGTCCTCAGTCCAGGCCCCATGGAGATGAGCAGAGTGTTTGTTTTGGTGTTGCTTGTCATAACATCCCAGCATAGGCTTGAATCCTCCGAAGCTTTTCAGTGCCTTTGTAGGTTGGATTTCTTCTGCTCGTACCATCCCTCCCTGTGTAAGCAGAAGCAATCTTCTGAAAAAGATGAAGCATTTAATGTAATCCACTGGTGTAGGCCTAATCCATGTGAAAGTGAAAGTTTTGTTTTAGCCTGTCCTTATTAGAGAAAATCTGTTGAAGATTCTGTAAAGGGGTAGATTTTTCTGCCCACTAGGAGAGCAAGTAATTCACTGGGAAAGATGTGGTATGTCAGCTTTACTTAAGCAAAGGCACCAGAACTATTTAGCTGCATTTGCTAAAAAGACTTTAAAATTACTTTAATTCCTTGTCAGTCTGAAGTCACATAATTTACCTTGCACTTAATTGCCTGGATTAGCCCTCAAACATAATCCCTTCAGTTGGAGCTGGGCAAAAGGTTATTCTTTAAAACTCATCTGCTTTTAAGCAAGTAAAATATTTCCTTAACTGAAAAATCCTGCACAAAATTTCCAAAATACATGAAGGGTTGGAAAAAAAGCTGGTTTACACATTTTCTCAGTGAATGTGGTGAGTTATTTTCCTGCTGTTTATCTTACCCTGAGCTAGGCAGTAAGGGATGGGACACCTTTTGGCAAGTCCTTTGGGCAGGCAGGAAAAGGAGATATTTATAGCACATCACTGTTGATTTGAGTTGCATCTAAGTCTTAGGCAATGCTGCTTAGTCACTGATAAGTGAGATTTGTTCTGCTGCTCCTGGAATCCCAACAGTAACTGTTTGAAACCATTCACTCTGCTTTTGGAAGGACCATCAGGGATGGCTTGCAGAAATGCTCTGTTCCTCCAAACAAGATACAAACAAGTTATCCATGGCACCATCCTCTGATAAAGCTGACAATCCCTCCCCAAAGCCCTGAATGCTTCGTTCCTAGTTGCTTTTTTTTTTTTTTTCTGGTCAGAAAAGTTGCCCTCTTGCACTGAGACTTTTGTCATGTCAATCAGGGCTCTGCTTTGAGCTGTGGGTGGCTGCAGGAGAGGGGAAGGGGGCTCTCCCTCCTGCTGCAGCTGGGCTCAGGAAAGGGCAGCTGCCTGCTTGGCCCTGTGGCTTTTGAACCCCTTGGCTGTCTGCCAGGCAGTCTGACAAAGGAGGAAACATCTCAGCGCTCTAATTGCATTCCTGAAGGTCCCATAAAACGAGGTGGAGGGCGTGAGGAGAGGCCCCCGATGAGGGCATCACATGTTTGCCTCTAATGAAGAGAGACTGGCTCACAGGAGGCCAAGCTTCATTAGTGTTGCTGCTTCAGTTGGATTTGGAGGTGGGGGGAGGGAGGTTCAAGGCTGTACAGCATCATATTTACCTTGGTGTCTCTAGAGAAATTAGAAATTTCCTCTTAAATATTGCCACTGTTACCTTGCTCCCTGTGTAGATGTCATTTGTACACTCTGCAGCCCAAGACTGTGGTTGTGCACAGGAACATTGCTGTCGAGGTGTAAGTAACAAGCACTCACTGTGCTGCAAGCTGTTCCTCTTCCTGAAAGACAAAACATCTCATCCCAAAAATCTATACTGCCTGAGCAGCACACAGACAGCTGGAGTTTCTGAAACCAGATCGTTTGATGGTTTCTTCTCCTTTTTTTTTTTTTTAAGGATTAGACAATAAATCAATTTTATAAAGACTTAGAAATTGTAAATCAAGCCCTGTGGCTTCTCTCTAGCTCTTAAGCAGCTGAGAGCTTCTTAACAGGTTAAAGATCATGGCTGGCTAAAGCACAGCAAGATGGCAATGCCTTGGAGTGCAGGATCTGGCCTCAGTTTTCGGTCCAGTGACATGAAAAGCTCAGGACAGCGACAGAGCATCAGGTGCCAGATTAGCAAATGCAAGCAAGTGCCAGAATCATTGCTGAAATGGGATTTAGGAAGTGACAGCTCATTGAAAGCCGTGGGTTATCTCTCAGGGAGCAGCCAGGCTGATGTGTGCTGCAACTCCAGCTGCCCTGCAGGAACCACTTCAAAAACTGCTGAGGGTGGAAAAGTCCTCATATTTATTTCTGAGTGCTTCCCTTTCTGGCTTTTATTAAATAAGGAAGTGCTGTGAGTTTTTTAGCCTGTGCTAAGCCCCAGTGAGATACAGCTTTTTGTTTGTTTTAACACAACCTCAAATTAGAAATCTCACTCCTGCTTCTGCAATGGTTTGTTGGGTTTTTTTTTGGCATTCCCCATCCTGGGTGCTGTAATGATGTTTTATAGTGCTGTGCCTGTGGGAGGACTGGTGGGACCATGTCTCCAGTGCCAGAACAGCAGTTTCAGGTTGTGCTTTGAGAGCAGGTTTGGGGGCACCACTGGAGGTGTCTGGAGGTGTCTGGTTTGTGGTGCTGTCTGCCACCACACAAATCACTGTGCCCATGGACACTTCTTTTGGAAATAGAGCTTTGTTTTGTGTCTGTTGTTCACCTGCCCTGTTGTAGTGCTTGGATGGATGGTGCTGCTGTGCCTGAAGGCTGGGATGTGGAAGTAACAATGATACAGTCTCACCATTTTTTTTCTTAATTCTTTTAATGCTTTTACCAGAAGCTGCTTCTAAGAGAGAAACGGGAAGTATTTAGTTTATTAGTCTCTGAGGGTGCAGGTGATGGGTTGAGGGTGATTTGGGGAGGAATGGGAGGTTGCCTCTGCCCACTGCCAGTGGTGGTGCCAGGGGATGTTGGTGTGTGCATTAAGCAAATGTAGCTCCAGCCAGAAGGGAAGAGGGTGGCCTGCGGCAGAAATAGGATAGGGAACAGAGTCTAAACCACATCTGCAGTGCTTTCTTTTAAGTCATGTCAAGTCTTGTTATCTTTANAAAAAACTAACTTTGATGCTAAGTTCTTGTGCAGCTGTGAGCCTTGCAGCTGCAGAGGAGATGCAGCTCCATCCCTGGGGCAGCTGCCCTGCAGGTTGCTCCTGCTCTTCTCTCTGGGATGGGAAGCACACATTGACCAGAATTTTTGAAGCTTATTTTGGTGACAGAGGGTACAGTGTCATCTTGGGTCACCATGGTGCAACTTCATAGTTCTACTTGCTTTGTTTGTGGTCCCAATTATTAGCAGTGGGTGGAGGAATCTCAGCGTGACAGGCTGTGTGTGCTGTCGAGGCTGCAGGACAAGGGAGGGCAGTTTAGGGTAAAATGAACCCAGTACAGTCCTCTGAGCCAAAACCTCCTCCATTAAGGCAGGTTATAAGACCCCAAGTGTCTCTTTTCTCCACTAAAGAGCAGGGTAGAGGACAGAGAGCTAAAAGCCAGCTGTGGTTGGACTAGAAAATAGAGAGATATGAGGTGTTGTCATGCTGTGTGGGGCCCAGGGTGCTCATTGCTCCTTCTTAGCAGCTAACAAACCTGGTTTTAGGCATCTTGAGGTTTTCTGCCTTCAGAGACACTGCAGAGGCCAGAGGGACCTTATGACCTGAATAAGTGCTGAGGAGGTGGCACTTGCTTTAGTATCTCTCTTTTATGATGTGGTTGAGATGCACTCTGGCTGCACAGTTATCCTAGAGCTTCCTAAAACCCAGTTACCTTGCTACATTCCCATCTGACTTTGGCTTTTATCACCTGTGGAAGCTGGTCAGCAGAAGTCCTAACCCCAAGATGCCTACATCCCTGAGAATAAATGCATAAAACAACAAAAGTCCTCCTTTAAATTTCTCCCATTTTGTGTCCAGCAATGAACTGAGGGCAGAGCACTCTTTCCTGGTGTCACTGCGGGTGAGCAACCTCTCTCCACTTATGAAATGTTTTAGGTCCAACAAGAATTTATATAGACAGCAAATATTAATTTAAGAAGAAATTAATAAGAAACAAGTATCTTCTTCCTTTTTTGAGGTTAAACTGCAAAGCTGATGAGCTCACTCATCATATGGATTCGTGGAAAGAAATGTAAGGTTCAGGTCAGCTGGGGCTGGACTGAGGGCTGTGGTGGGGATTGCATGTAAAAGCAGTCAACTGAATCCTGCTCTGTCCAATGCCACTGTTGCTGTGTGAACAAACTCCCTGTGGATGCTGTTTGGCAGTGTGTCCCATGTCATTTGTCTACACAACATCTGAGCCCTATATCAGGAAAAAGCTTTTTTTTTTTTTATAAGGCATGTTTGTATAAACCAGATCTTTTCTGATGTCATTTGTTGATATTCCTGCATGCATTCTTGCCTGACCTCTTGCAGAGTGTGGGGGTTGCCATGACATTGCAGCATTTGGGGGAGGTAAAGCCTAACTGTCCAAGTAGTGATTGGAGAAAAAATTTCCACAGGAAGGGAAGGGATGATGGAGGAGCCTGCTGCTGCCTTCACTTGTGGTGTGTTGGGTATTAGGTCTTGCTCTAGTGACAGGAGCTGGTGGCCAAGCCCTGGGGTCATCCTAGCCTGATTCCCCCAGTACCTTCCCAAAAAGCCAGGTCTGTTCATGCTTGGCCTGGGGGGCAGGGAACTCTGAGAGCAACCCTCTGACCTCTCAGCCTTCCAGTGGGAAATGTCATTGAGAAACTCTGCTCTTTGCACAGTATGAGGAAGATGAGAAGCCACAATGGTCTGCACTTAACCTCTGTGTGCCCCATGCTTGCATTGTGCCTGGTGCTGGGGTGACACCTTCTGCAGTGGAAGGCAGGAACAGCCAGTAAAAGATAGTTTTAAAGGGTGATTTGGGTTCCCCAGGAGCTGTGTGAGCAGCTAGCAGTCATTAGCATCCCTCTTCACAGTGACTGAATTTTCCTTACAAGTAAGTGGTTCCTGAGCCATGATACTTTAGGAGGACTGTGGTGGGACAGGGAAATGGGGACACTCACACCTCGTCAGTGTGTTACTGCTGACCACTGATACTGCGTGTCAGTGGGGTGCTTTTTATCTGTAACAGAGGAGTCAGGGAGGATTTTTGTTTAAAACACACCCTGGATTATGTGAATGGACTTTGGCTCAGACACAAGCTTCCTCCTCCTCTTGGCAGCCTGAAGTGGAGAGAGATGGACACTTTGTAAACCACTGCCTCAGAAGGGAGTCATCCTTCACACCGTCTCGCTGACCCCTCTGCAGCCCAACCTCTCATTCCTGGCAGCTCCTATGATCTCTGCCTTAAGGCACCAAATTCAGCAGCATGTTCTGTGTCATTCCAGCTGTGCTCATCTCCAGGAGCCATGGCTCACAGCCCTGCTGCTGAGAGGGACTCAGTGACTGGGAGGTGTTTGCCTCTCACATTTCAACTTCATCGAGTTTCTAGTTCCCTGTCACGCAACTATTTGGTGGCCTTTTAGCAGAGTATATGGGTGACTCAGTGTTTGTGTTTCCTCATATCTCCAGCCCTGGGAAGCTTCTGGAACCTCCCAGTTGTTTGCCCCAGGGCATCATTTCCACCCTTCCCCAGAATGTCTCTTCTGCTTCCTCTCTAAGTTTATTTTTTCCCCCTATAACTTGGTTTCTGTTCTCTTTCCAGTTTAATCCTGAGACACATTGCTCTTCTCCAAAAGCATGTGCCTCTCCATCCTTCTCTATGCCTCTTTGAAAGGCTGATCTCAAGAGGTTCAAATGGTCACTGAGTTAGGGCAAATGACAGGGGATGACCCTCCCTTACCTGTAAAAGGATGGTCAGTGTGCAAAAATACCTGGTTCCCCTTGGATTGTTCTACTAATGATCTCTCCTGTTGCCTGGTACAGCTGCTGGGCTTCTGATCAGAGATGTTTCAGTGCAGGTAGATGGTTCTCAGCTAGGATGAGCTGTGCTTGATGTACTTGCTCCTCCGCATTTCTTTCACAGTAAATAAATGTAGTATTAGCTATTACACCACCAGTCATTGCCATTACATCATTGCCTCTTAAATATTATTGATCGTTTTTGAGTTAGACTCAGTGATCTTTAATGGGCCCCTTCCAACCCAAGAAACTTTATGCACAAAATGTGGATTTCTAACAGGAAAACATGTATTTCCATTAGAGCTTCTACTCAGGGCTGTGTTTATTCTTCATCTCACTTTATATTTCTGGCAGAAGGCACACCCTGCCTCTCTTGCCTTGCTGATGCCAAGGGTTTGCATTGGTTGTTCACACTGAAGCAGCAATTGAGTTAGATGTTTTTTTGCTCAGCAGATGGAATACTGTTTTGCCAGAGTTTCCTTTCCTGGCATGAAAGGGCAAAGCTGTCTTTTCTTAGCCTTCCTTTCCCCCCACTTGAGTCCTCATTGCTGTCAAAGTCTTGCAGCTCTCCCCCAAATCTGGCAGCATTTCCTTGGAGGACCAAACCTCACAGAGCGCTGCTGTTCCTGCCTCTTTTCACCAGGGTTTCTCCTTGTCCTCCGGCGGACCTCTTGCAAGCATTAATGCATGCTAATGAGGCGTTAAATGCCAGGGCAGAGTTAAAAGAATAAAGAAGTGACGTCTTTGACATCTTTACAGAAGCCAGAGCTCTGTCAGTGGGTCTCTAAAGCAGCACAGCACGTCGGTCACAACCACAGATGTCCTCTGATGGTTCGTACCCAGCCCCCCATCCTGCTGCACCCCCCCGACCTGTCCACTGCAGAGTTTGGCTTTTGGTCCTTCTGACTATAGTAGTTAACAGAAAAGCATTTGGAAATGAATGCTGTATTTGGGAGTTAGAAGCAGATGAAAGACTCAAACTATAAGCTGAGTGAAATTCTAGGTCCCTGCATTTCTTATTGCCAGGCACTGAAAACCCAAGAATTTTGCTCAGTTTGGTTAAAAAAAACATATTTAAACAGTTGACCTAAAAGGGGAGAGCAGCATGGTCTGTGGGTTCTGTTTTTCTCCCTTTTTTTTCCCCCTCATGTTGTGTCTTATTTTGAATGATATTCTGCCTTCCAGCTTCATTGGGAAGGGAGAAATTTGTTCCAAAACCGTGGACCTTTGGTGAACTTGCACCAGATTATGTGTTTGCATCCAAACTGGGCAAGGCTCCCACGGCACTGGATTTTGCAAAGAATCTCTCTTGCACTCCAGAGCCCCACTCCTAATGAGGTCCAGCTGAAAGGACATTCACAACCCATTTGAGCTTTGGCAGGGTAGGAATTACCCTGCTTTTCATGTGGAGGATAGGCCTGAACCATAGCATCTGGCCCTGGAGCTCAGGCATTTGGGATCATGCAGCTTTGTTCTGGAGCCATGTTTTATTTTAAGAATAAATCTGGAGATTTTTGGGTGGTAAGAGGTAGTAGGATCCTGCTTGGGCACCAGAGCAAGGAGACAAAATTTGGCTTTTCTTGGAGACACCATGCATGGGTTGGAAGACTGCAGCATAGTTTTTCTCAAACCTTCATCTAATGCATGGTCACCTTGTATGTCCCCTTACCTTTCGAAATCTTCTAGAGACTTCATGATGACAAAAGCTGGAGGTTAAACATATAGTAGACATGGGCTAAGAAATGGGCCAAAAAAACTCCTGGTTCTGGTGTTGGTGGTGTCTGGGCAAGTTTGGAAGAAGCAAAGGGAAATGTCTCTTTGTCAAGCAATTTGCTTTTTTGAAGGAGAAATAAAACAAATGATGGGGAGCTGCATTGAGAGGCTCTTAAAGTGTGATGGGATGATGAAGCCAAGGGTGAGTGTGTGCCCAGTTTGGTTGGATGGTGTTTGGATCCATGGCATGAAGGGAAGCAGCACTCTTATCCAGTGTCCCCCAGTCAGGATGAAGCTCTGTCTCTGGCAGAGTCTGGCAGCTGCCCTCACCCTGTATCACTCCCTGCATCAGTAGCAAAGTCAGCAGCAGAACCTAAAAGCTCCAATTCCCAGCTCTGCATCTCCATCCAAAAGGCCACATGTGGCAGGCTCAGCCAAGGAGCTAACATAAGCAAAAGTCAAGAGATTTGTGGAGTGCTGAGCTTAGTTTAAAA
>VZTY01001037.1:118313-131940 GCA_013400935.1 Turnix velox | reverse complement strand
TGGCTTAAGTTAAAAAAAAAAAAAAAAAAAAGGAAGGCTTTATTTTAAGAAATGTAGCTTTAGATCCCCTTCAGGAAATTACTCCTTGCTGACCATTTTGGCTTTCTGGTGGCTCATCAGCCCTATCTCGTGATTGTGTTTCAGCTCCCCTTCTATAGCAGGGAGAAGGAAAATGAGGAAAGGCTGGCTGGGGCTGCCGCAGGAAATCCGCCTGCCCCGGATTGCTTTCAGCTGCCTTCATGAGACAGCAGTTTCCAAAGCTCTGTTTTCCTTGCCCAGTTCTCATTTAACCCAGAAGTTTCCAAGTGAGTGGGAAATTTAGGGGCCTGAGAGGTTGGGTTTTTTTTGTCATTTCTGTGCTATGATGTGGGGGGGAGCTGGCAGTAACGTCGAGCTGGAGATAGGACGTGTGGTACCCAGGACTAAATTAGCAGCTGAAATATATTTATTGCTCTGTTTGCTTTCATTAGTCTGTATCTCTGATGCTATTTTTGGTGACTGGTGAGCTCAACCAGCACTAGGGTTGAAATAAAGGCTTATTTAGGGACTTGATGGTCCTTGGCCAAACCCATGTGCTTCAGAATATAAATATCCATTGTAATTAATGCAATGGGAAAATGCAGAGATCCATGGTGTCTAGTATAAATAATGTACAAAAAAAGCACTATTTACTTATTCCTAGCCTCTTAGTGTTTGTTTTCCTGTTTAAGTATGGAGTTGTGGATAAAGAAGTGAGGGCAAGCTGTCTCTGGGTGTGTATGTCAGGGGGTGTATTTCAGTTTGCACCAAAATTTTGGACCCCTGGCATTTGTCTGTGTGTCTAAAGTAACCTCCTTTGCACAAGGAGGGAGCTGTGCTCTGTAGGCTCCAGCAGTTGGGGTTGCTTTGCCAACCTGCCACTGATGTGACACAGGGAATGGATCGTAAGCCCTTCCCTAGTATTTAAAAAGTCCTGAGCTGTCACTGATGTCCTACCAGTGCTGACCATCTGGCAGCAGGATGAAGCTGGGAACCCGAGCAGTGCTGTGGGCAGGCTGCCTGGCCTGGCCTGGGTGTATTATGCTCAGCTCTGGCTGCTGTGAGTCATGGAAAGAGATTAGTTGGGAAGTCAATGATTTATGTGGCTAAACAGGCACTATGTCTTACCATAACCCTTTCCCAAACGGAAAGGTCTGTGTTTTCCAAGTGTTCAAAGCCTCTTCTGCTTCTTCCCACTCAAAATGTGCTCTTCCCAAAGCCTCCCCTGCAAGCATTAGGTAGTTTCATTAGGAGATTGGCCAGTCTGGAACAAAAATGATGCTCAAACAGTGCCCTTCATCAGCAGGATTTGACTTCTCTCAGAAGCAGATGGTTTTGGTGCACCCACCCCTGGGGAGCACAAACAACATGTGGCTTCTACCTCGGGGCTCTCTGGGTGATGGGCTCAGCAGTCAGGGCTCCTTAAAGGGATGTCACCAGGCAATCTGGAAGTTGCTTGCAGTAACCTTATTTCTTGTGATTGCTTTTCCTGTGGGATTTTTGCAGGTTTTTTCCAAACTAGTGGTTCAAGTAACCAAAATTGACAGAAGCACAGCAATTTGAAGGTCCTGACCCAAAGCCTGGACGTGAGCACAAAGGCACAAAAATTGGTGGCTTGATTTTGTGGGAACAAAATGAAGGATGAAGTTTCCCCTTCCAGGGCACTCAGAAACCATGAAGTTGGCTTAAAAATCCCGAGGATTGTCAAAAGAGCTAGTGACAGAGCTTTTCATGCATTGAGTTTCAGACCTCTTGATGCAGCAACATTTGGTGCAATTCCTAAAAGGCAAACTTGGTTATTGTGGAAGGCAGAGTGTCTGTCCCCACCGAGCACTTGGCCAGTGTGTGATCCCACTTCCCTGCCTGATATCAGGAAGCTTGGGTTGAAATCAGGGTCAGAGACTGGACGTTTCTGCCAGAAGGAAGCTGCTAGCTTGATTCTTGCTTGGTGGCAAGGACCCATACTTGAGGACTGGAGCCTGCAGCACTGGGTTTGTGCAGTGCTGGGGTGAGTACAGATGGGATTTGATCTGATGTTATCCTAGAGGACAGCTGAGGAGGAAAGGCAGAGGCTTAAGGGTGAAATGAGGACGGCTGGACCTCCTGCCAAAAGCTGCCTGAGTGACAGTGAGATGTGCAGCCCAGCTGGGCCACAGCAATGGGATGAGGATGTATTTTGGGGTAGGGAGAGAGATGGAAGGATCAGCTGGGCTGCTAGTCTCAGTCCTTCTTGATGGGCTCCTTGGGAAGAGGGTCCCTGTGAACAGCAGTACATCTCTTAATTCCCATCCCACCAAAGCCCTGAGTAGTCCAAACCTAGTTTGGGGACTGCCTGCCCACCAGAAGTATTGCTTTTCTCTGCTGCACACCCCAGGTTGTCTCTGCAGCCTCCTTGCTTGTGTCTCACGTTAGGCCCTACAAGAATTAAGAGCTGTCTGGAAAGTAAGTTATCAGATTCAGAGGGAGCATTTAATTTCCCTACTAGATCTGAATCTTCTAAACATCTAAGCTCATCTCATTTCAAGGATGGGAATGGAAGAAAACATCCCTTGTTATATTTGGAGAAGATAATTAATGTACTTTGGCTTCATAAACCAGCTTTAATAGAGAACATCTAAACTCTCCAAAGGTGCACCGTGGGACTTGTGCTGGTGCAGGGGTGTCTTGAAACACACCCTCCTTGAGGGTGCATTTTTGTCATGAGACTGGGAAATGAAACTAGATTCATCATCAGCAGTGGGAGGCTTCCTGCAGGGATGACTGTATGTACCACAGAGAGAGCTTAGCCATAGCACTGGAAACCTGCAGTAGATTTTGCCGTGGAAAACAAGTACCAGGTAGCACTTGGCATGTTGCAAACCTCAGCTTTGGGCCACCGTCACCCAAAGACTCTCTGTGACTAGCATACAACATTGCCTTGGGGGTTCTTCATGTGTCCTGAGCAAAAGCCAGTTGAGAAGTGGGCCAACCCTTATGCCCATATGAGGAATAAATATATCTTGCCCGTCTGCTTTTCTCTGGTCTTCAAGTTGCATGGGAGATGGAAGAACACAAGAAGTGGATCTGATGATGTCTGCAGGAGTGGCCACTCTTTGAAGTGGATGCAGGAAGTGAAGATTGTGACATATCTGCTGGTAAAGGTCAACGTGGAAATTCCCACTGTTGGCATATTCCCTGTTATGAGCTTCAGCCAGTGACTTATAGCATGTTGAGCCAATGTGGCTGAGGCAGAAGAAACATTTCAACATGTTCTTAAATTTCAAGTTCACACCACACACTTAGTCACCCACCTATAAAGGGGCTTTTTCTTCATCCTCTTCAGTGAACAAAATGTTTGCTTTAAGATGCTATTTCTTAGATTTTTCCAATTGCAATGTTTTAATAGGATGTGCTATTTGGAAATGGCAGTTTCCCCTCCCTGGGACAGTCCTCCCAGGTTCCATCCTCAGACTGCCAGATGCTGGAAGGGACATACAGGCTTCCTAGCCTCTTCTGCTGGCCTGGCACTGATGGCTTAAAAATCTGAACCTTATCAGGGGCTTCCAGAGATGGATTTCAAGTGGATTTGCATCATGTGCTGGGCTTTGTGGTGTCCAAGTGAGACTGAGCTAAAGCTGATGATGCAGGAGCTTCCCAAGACCTAGGAAGTGGGTACCACCCAGGTCAAGATCATGGGATAGTGTGATGTGATCAGCTTGCTTCTCTTGGCCTTCATGACTCAAATTCAGGCTTTGTAGGGGAAGAGGAAACCAAACCTGTATGGATGTTTCTGGAGAAAGGGCAAGGCTGTCATCATGAAAGCAAACAGAGGAAGGGATTTTTAATCTCCATCAGATGTAGACAGGGAAGGAGGTCACCTCTAGAGATCTTGTAAACATAACCCCCTCTGTCTAGTAATGTTCGAGTTTGCAGGCTGGATCCAAAGCAAATGGTGGGATTGAAAAGAGGCTGCAGGAGGGCATCTTGTGCTGAGCTGGGACACATGAGATGCCTTGTAAAACAGAGGCAACAGAGATGGCTTGACAATCCATAGCTTCTCCTGGTAATGTTGGAGTGCTGGGAGTAGCCACTGGTTTTGTGCCAATGAAAGGAGCCTGTATATAATTTATCTTGTCTGAGGCACTTGAGGCTGTTACCAATGGGAGGGCTGAGCTGTAATTAGGTTGCTGATGAGCCTTGTACACAAACCCTTCAGCTTTATAAACTCTGCCTTCAAAGGCATCCCTTCTCCTAGAGACTGACCAAAGAAGAATGTGAGCTGGATTTCTATCAGGCTGATGGATGCCATTCTCATACCAAACCTTCTGCTGCTGAAAGACTTGAAGCCTGTTGACTTTCTCAGCCACACCACTAAACCCCAAGGCTTGATGGTGTCAAGCACTGACTGAACTAGAAAGGTGCAAAAGAGCACCCCGAAAAAAGACAGGACAGTTGCAATCTCTCACCTAGAGAGAGGAAAATAAGAGTTGAGTTTGACACCCATCTGGAGTATGCAGTCTCTACCAGCTAATGGTGTTTGGGTTCTGCAATAGTAGGTGGTGATTCTTCACACATTCTGCTGCTCTCCACTCACAGGCAGATGATGGTGCTAATCATAGAATAGTTTGGGTTGGAAGGGACCTTAAAGATCATCGAGTTCCAACCCCCCTACCATAGGTAGGGACACCTCCCACTACATCAGGCTGCTCAGTGCCTTGTCCAGCCTGGCCTTACACACCTCCAGAAACCTGTTCTTGGCAATCTGTTCCAGTGTTTCAGTACCCTTGCTGTAAAGACTTTCTTTCTTATATCTAGTCAAGTGTGAATCTCAGGGTGAATTGGGGTGGAAGTCACTTCTCCCAGCTGCAGCCTGGTGTCTCCTTCAAGGGAGCTGCCCTGTTCACCCCATGGTCACCATCACTGCTGGGCATGTCCTGGACATGCATAGTTGTATCCATAGTTGTCTCCAGCATAGTTGTATCTAGGAAGGGAGAGGTGTCCATTTGCTTTGAGCAACTGTAGAGGGAAGCTGCAAGAGCTGAGTAGGCATTTTGTGCTGCTAAGTGTTGATAATAATTTCCTATTAGGTGTTTCCCACCACCATCTGTGTGATGCTTTGCCAAGTAAAGTCTCTCTGGCAGCTTTTCCTGCTGGGCTGCTCCTGATGCCTCCCCCCTCCTCCTTGTTTTCGCCTTCAGGCCATGGAGAGTGTCACTGCGGGGAGTGCAAATGCCACGCCGGTTACATTGGGGACAACTGCAACTGCTCCACTGAGACAGACAGCTGTGTTTCCAGCGACGGGCAGATGTGCAGTGGCAGAGGCAGCTGTGTCTGCGGGAAGTGTCAGTGCACTGAGCCAGGGGCTTTTGGAGAGACCTGTGAGAAGTGTCCCACCTGCCCGGGAGTCTGTAGCACTAAAAGGTACCTACAGGGACTGTGGGGGCAGGAAGGTGGGTTCAGGAGGGATTTCTCACTGGTGAGGAGAAGAGCCCTTTGGCTCCTGGGAGACTTTTCAGCTAAGGAGTACTTCCTCCTTCATTAAACAATGATGATGAGCCCCAGGCAAGCTTAGTGCTGCTTGGAGCCCCTGCTCTACAGAAGCAACAAGTTTTGATGCCTAAGTTCTCATGGAGATTCACATCCCTGTTCATTTCCACTCTGCAGGAGAGGTAATGCCAGTTTTGCTGCCTCTTGAGCTGCAAACATGTGGGCCCAGAGTGTTGTGAGATGCAGAGGAGGGCAGGGCAGGGATGAGTGCCTGTCTCACTGTGACAGATGCCCTGGGTATTGTCCTCAGACTGGTGCTGAGCAGCAGCACTGTCTGCCTTAATCTCAGGGTGGATTTTCCAGTAGCTGATGTACAGCTCCCTGCACCCAAAGGGCAAACTATCCCCCAACTAGTTCGCACCTTCACTGAGCCCAGAATAAATCCATCCTTGAGGTGGAGATACTTGGCCCCGAGGTTGCTGTTTCCTTGTGGTGCAAACATGCAGCCTTCAGCACAACACCCAGGGCCACCCTTTCTGAGGGGTGAATCACTGTGTTTGTGAGGTTTCTGGTGGCTGCTTAATCTTCCTCTCCATGTGTCTTTCTGCAGGGATTGCATTGAATGCAAGCTGTTTAACTCAGGAAGACTGGCTGATAACCAAACCTGCCAAAAGCACTGCAAGGATGAGATCATCACCACTGTGGATGTTCTTGGTAAGTAGGACTGCAGGTGGTGGGAGCCAGTGACTGGAAGTTGAGCTCCTCTTAACAAGAGCAAGGCATGTCTGTAAAGAAAGACTCAGGGAAAACCTGGTATTTAGAAATACATGCATATAGTATGTATAGTCAGTATGTGTGATCCTCTCTCAAGGCTACTATCTATATTGAAGTAAAAACTCCTTTAATTTTTAATAATAGCTTAGAATCAAGAAGTGTGAGGACCACTTCTGACAGTGCAAGCAGCAAAGAGAGTGGAATGAGATCAGAGGAGACATTAAGATTAGAGGAGCCGTGAGAGAGTGCAGAAGGACAAAGTATCACACGAAAAAAAGACATTCTCTAATCTTCTGAGAATTTATCTTGGAAGAAGTGTGTTTGTAAGAGAAAAGAAAGCTGTTTTGGAGATGATGAGTTCTGGTCTGGTAGAACTGACTGTTTAAAGTCCCCCTTAGCAAGGTCTTCTCCTGCTCTTTGTGTCCTCTTTTAGACATCACCCCACACCCGCATCACTTAGGAGATTACTTTCTCCCCCTGATTTTAAAGCTCCATTCTGAAAATCCCTGGTTGCTATTTGTAGGGGTAAAAGGGACACAAATTATGATAGTTTTAATCTCAATCCTACCTGGCCTTAGCAATAGCCATTAGAAGGAGAGAAGTGCAGACATCAAACAGGATGCATTCCACATCTGACATCTTGTTCTTCAGTTTCCATATTTCATAGATGTAGGAGTGTACTACTTTGCCTTCCTTTTCTTGTTCTTCCTCCCAAGACATTGTTTTTTCCAATGGGAAAAACATATCCTCTCATATCCAGTGTCTAGCTTTTAAATTATGACCAGTGGGGTTTCCTACCTTTAAGAGATCTGCTCTCAATCTCTCCATCCTCCCTGCAGTTTACCAAGCAGCACACTCAGAGGGGCTACAAATACATCTAAACCATATGAAGCACCTCTCTGATGCTTGGCTGGCTTATGTTTCTTAGGAGAAAATACTGGGGATTATAGCTCACCTCTCCTGCTTGGCTGCTGCACCATGCCAAAGCCAGCTTTTGTGCTGACTGTGCCCTGGGAGAGGAGACTGGGCTGTGGCTTGCCAGTCTCCCACATAGCTTTCAGAGAAAAACACAGCCAAATTTTTAAAACATTAAGGGGAATTGCACTTACTCTTCTATTGATTGTGAGTATTGCTGAGCTCTTGTTAGCTCAAGGCACTCTGCACCTTGGAGATCTGGACTGTGAGAGAAAGAGGTAAAACACAATATTCCTGGAGGAAGTGCTTGGGGATTATGAGCTTCCTCACAGGCAGACTCAGCCAAATCCTGATGTGCAAGTGCTTTCATGTATCATAGCACATGTTAAAAGTCCCTGCTGAGATGGATGCCAAATGCTGGCATTTGTCACAGAGGAAATAAGTCTGCATTCTATTGACAGTGGAGGATGGGACCTTCTTAAATTTCAAGTTGCAATGAACACAACTGGGAAGATTTTGGCCCTGGGTATGAAGCAGACAGAGCTTCCAAGCTTTGCAGAGCAGAAGCATCTATCATTGGACTGATGAGCCAGAACTATACCTTTTGGGAGGCTTATATGGCTTGCACTGGATTGCCTTTGCTTCTGAAAATATTACCTTTCCATTCCCGATGGTTCCAGAGAGGAGCTTTTAACATGAGGAGTATGACAGGTTCAGTAGTGAGCTGAAGCTGCCAACAGCCCGTTTGCCTCAGTCTTCATTGGCAAACCCTCTGTTCACAACCAAGCTGGAGGAACACTAGATGGACATTAGGTGTGAAAATTCCCTCTTGCCATGAATGAAAATGAGGGCCAATCCTCATTACCATTACAGACTGGGAGGTGACGTGATAGTGAGCAACCCTGTGGAATAGGACTTGGGAGTACTGGTGGATGAGAAGTTGGACATGAGTCAACATAAGTGTGCAATTGCAGCCCAGAAGGCAGACCATAACCTGGGCTGCATCAGCCAAGCCTTAGCCATCAGGTAAAGGGAGGTGATTCTACCCCTTTGCTCTCTTGAGACCCCAGCTCTGGAGCTCTCAGCACAATAAGGACGTGGAATTATTAGAGACGATCCAGAGGAATGCTGTGAGGATGACTGAGAGCACCTCTCCTATGAGGACAGGCTGAGACAGCTGGGTCTGTTCAGCCTGGAGGAGAGAAGACTCCAGGGAAACCTCATAGTGGCCTCCCAGTACCTGAAGGGGCTGCAGGAAGGCTGGGGAGGGGCTATTTGCTGGGGCATGGAGCAATAGGATGAGGGGTAATGGTTTTAAACTAGAGCAGGACAGGTTTAGGTTACATATCAGGAAAAAGTTTTTCATCATGATGGTGCTGAAACATGGGAACAGGTTGCCCAGAGGGTTGGTGGAGGCTCCATCCCTGAAGACATCCAAGCCCAGGCTTGCTGAGGCTCTGAGCAACCTGATCTAGTGCAGGGTGTCCCTGCTCACTGCAGGGGACTTGGATTAGATGGCCTTTAAAGATCCCTTCAAACTCTATGATTCTGTGAGTGAGAAGGAGAGCCATGGAAAGCATTTTCCAAGAGCTAAAGCCAAGGTGACATCTTTGCCAGCCAGGACAACTGAGTGCCCATATCTCTTCCTCTTGCTGGGTACTCTCAGCCCATGCAGAGATGTGCTCCTGCAGAGCTACCTGGCAAGGCTGCATTTGTCCTTCTACCTCCAGGCATTGTCCTTCAGCAGGGGTCACCCCATGAGCAGGGTAGTAGATCTGCTGAGATCATCATCATCTAGATCATCATCTAAGCTAGAGCCACAAACCTCAGATAATGGCCTGGCTGAAATTTTGTGATGGCTTTTGTGATGCTCAGGAAACATCTTAATAGTGCCCAGAGCAGCAACAGGTTCTGCCTGATGCAATGTTGTGTTAAACAGGCAGAGAGCATCCACGTGGCTGTGGGAATCAAGTAGTCTCATTTCTTGCAGCTCCCCCATCTCTGCATCCTTTCCTCAAATCATCTCTGCCCTTCCCCCTCCCTCCTTCCTCCCCTCTCCATTTCCCTCTCTGTCTTACTCTTTGAAAACAAACTTCTCAACTGTTTCCTGAGCTGGAGCTGCTCAGCACAGCTGGAGCATGAGCCAGCCATGGGCTGCAGCTGCTGATGTCTGTGTCCTTGCAGGCTGTGTCTGCACCCCTCACTTTCTCTTCAGCCTCCACTCTTCAGGAAATTTACCAAATTAAAAAGAAAACAGCATTTATTGCTAAAGCAATATGTGAAGGAAGAGTGTGTATGTGTGTGAGGTTGCCTCTGTTCACCATGCAGCCTTTGCTGAGTGCCACATTTTCTCCAGCAGTAAATCTGGGTGCTGCTTAGTTACAATTTGCACTATTTATGATCAGAGTGTGCTGCTTTCAAGGCTCAAACCCCATTCCTGCCCTCCTTGGTCCCTGTGGAAAGCCCTGCTCTGGAGAGAGCTGTGCTAATTCCCAATATTAAACCTGCCAATTAAGTCAATTAATATTGCAGCTTTCAATGGAACCTGTTAGAAAGGATGAGTAGGTTAAAATCAGTGGAAGCCATGCCACTGGAAGCTGTTATAGGGCAATTAGCTTAATAAGAAGAGGTTGTTGGAAGCATTTGTGTAAGAAATACAAAAATTCCACAGTCTTTTGATTTTGAAGTAAAAAAAAAACCCAAACCACAACAAAAAACCAAAATAAAACTCTGCATCTTATTATCTCATTCCAGAAACAGATGACCCAAATGCTCTTCTCTGTGCCTACCCAGTGAATGACTGCATCATGAAGTTCACCTACTTGGAGCTTGCCAGTGGGAAATCAAACCTCACTGTCCTCAAAGAGCCAGGTTGGTCCTCCATTTGGTTTCCTTTAAATAGCACTGGTCACCTCGGGAGAGGTGATGGGCTGCAGGGGAGCCTCTGGTAGGTTGCAAAAGGCTGGTTTCACTGGCTGCACAACAGCACAGATGAGCAGATGAACCAGAGTGATGTAAAATAAAGTGTTTTGAAGTGTTGAAAGCCAGCTGCAAAACCTCCCAACTTAGTAAATAAGGAGTAGGGGAGTGAAAAGTGCACCAGAGCTGCCAGCTTTGCTAGCAAGTTGCTGAAGGGTTTTCTGCCAGCCTGAGCTGCTCAAAATAAACCCAGCCTATTGACTTAGCAAAAAACATGCCATGTACTGATTTGGAGAAGCAACCACTGGGAGTGAAAAATCAGAAGGGAACACCAGATGCTTCTTGTTGTGTTGGGTTGTTAGGAGAACCCTGCATTTCCAAAGAGCTAGCTCTAGTCCAGGCAGCATAAGGTCTGTGTGTCCCTGCTCCCCTCCCCAGGCTGCTGCAGACAGCTATGCTTCCCACTCTTATCTTAATCATGTGCAAAGAAAACCCAATGTGGTGTTGCAGGGTGAGCTGGCAAGCACCCAGCAGTAGCTTCTCAAGATCTGCTTTGGTCCTCTGAGGCTCAGGCCAGTATGGGAAAGACTGAGATACAGCACGTTTTCATTTATTTGTGCTTTTGCTTAATTGAAACAGCAGCTGATTAGCTGACAGTTAATGTGTTTACTTAAAGTATCTAGTGATCACCTGCCTCCATGTGGGCCAGAAGCTGAGCTTGCTTTTGTTGGAGGCACCTTAACCCTCTGTGTCCCACATGGGTCATGTCTGATGCAATGTTGGTGTCACTGTTGGACACCAGCACTGCTCTTCCCCTGAAGCACTATGTGACATCCCAGCTCCAGTGACATCCATGAGAGTTGTGCCTTTGACCTGCCTCTAGCTGAGAATTTAATTTAAAAATCCCTTCTATTTCAGAGAGGACTGTTGCTTTTTTTAATTTCGTCACTGCTGCTTGCACTGCCCTGAGGTCACTTGCTCAGTGGCTGTGGTCCAGGTTGTCACATCCGGTGTAAACTCACAGCAGAGCTAATGACCTTCTCCTCCTCATTACCAGTGTGCAGCTCAGCCCCCAGTGCTGTCACCATCGTGCTGGCGGTGATTGGCAGCGTGGTCCTGATTGGCATCATCCTGCTGGCGCTCTGGAAGCTTCTTGTCACCATTCACGACAGGAGGGAGTTTGATCGATTCCAGAGTGAACGCTCCCGGGCCAGATATGAAATGGTGAGCCCTGGGGTGGGGGTGCTGCTGGGGTATGGGAGGGTCTGGTGGGACACACAGCTTGGCAGTGATGAAGGGTGGCACACATGAGAGGTGCCCATGCCCTGTGATGCCACATTGCAGTGCTTCAGGGTCTGACACATTGCACTGCCCTTCCTCTTGGCAAATTGTAAATACTCAGCAAAATTATGGCCAGCCTTTGGTTTTATCCTGGGTTTCCCAGGATGGAGGAGCCAAGGAAGGAGTGACCAAGCTCCAACTGTGGTGGCAGCCGAGTTGGTCAGGTCTGTGAGGAAGCACTTCTGGGAGGCTTCCTGGTCAGGTGGGGTTGCCCAGCATTTGAGAGCATCACCTGCCCTCAGAAGAGGATGGAAAGTGGGTCTGGTGGACAAACTATGGGCAAACAGTGCTGCACATTTCAGCCAAAACCAAATGCAGTACTTTGTCTAAATAGATTTGCATGGGAAGGGAGGATTATACATATTTTTGTCATGATATGGATTTCATTCCTCACTCTTGTTCTTTTTTTTTTCCTCTCTTTTCTCCAAAGGCATCCAACCCTCTCTACAGAAAGCCTATTTCCACCCATAACATAGAGTTCACATTCAACAAACTCAACAGGTCTTACAATGGTACAGTTGACTGATGGGGGGGGTCTCAGCACCTGGGGCTGCTGTGGACAGTTGCTTGACTGTATGTGCTGCTTCCCCACTGGAAGATGGGATCCTCTTCAGGGGTGAGAATCCCTTAGGGCAGGACTGGTCGATGGCCCAAGCCTGTTATTTGCACAGTAAGGAGAAACAGTCTGGTTCATTCTGAAGGCTCAGAGGTAAAGGCAGGCTCCCCACCTGCACCCATGGACTCTGAGCCCCGTGTGACTCCATACCCTGGCTTTCTGGATATATTAAACCTGCCAACTACGTCAGCCAAGTGCCATATTGCAGCTTTAGACATATCCCATTAGGAAGGGTGACTAGGTCAAAATCAGGGGAACCCACGCCATTGCAAGATGTTGGGAGGGAGGGGAGGGGGAAATAGCTTAAAAAGAAGAAGGTGTTGGGAGAATTTGTGTAAGAAAATAGGGTACAAGAGTTCTGCATTCTTTAGGAATTTTTTTATATTAAAAAAAAATAAAACTATTGTGCATATATGATGCTGTGAGTGGAGTTCATTGTTGCCTTGATGGAGCCCCCTGCTGGCAGATCAAACTGGGGTCAGCTTTTGCAAGCCAAGTGGTGCTGCTTGATTGATTTATTAATAGAGCCTTATTGGTCAAAGCATGGCTATAAAAATAGGAGCAGGAGCCACCGTGGCTGCTGCAGAAGGTATGTTGGTTTCAGACACTAGTGTTGACCCAGGGTGGAGAGTGCCACAAGAGCTTCTGCTCCATGATGGTGGAGTTAAACTGGTGGGAGCTGGAGAGGTATGGGAGTTCAGTCTGTGCAAACAAAATTAAACACCCATTTCTTGAGGTGTGCAAGTAGGCATCTGCCCTGGGTGCCCACTTCACAATACACATTTTGCTTTGGATTTGGTTTTTACCCCAAAAAATTGCTCCCTCATCCCCATCTGTTTTCCTCTGGAGCAGGGGTTTGGGTTACTCCCTGGCAGCTGCAGCTTTAAACCCACACAGCCTGCAGCTGCCAGCAGGACAGAGAAATTGCTGCAGCCTGCTTCTCTTTTGCTGTTTTGGGGGGAGNTCTCTCTTTTTCACTCTCTTTCTCTCTCTTTCTTTTTCTTTCTTCCTTTATTTTTCCTTTCTTCATTTTTTCCTTCTTTTTTCTTTTTCTCATCTCTTTGCCCTGAACAGCCCGTGCAATAGTCAGCTGAAGGAAGCTTGCCAGGGAAAAGCAAAAACAAATGGCATTCATTGTTTTGACTTGCTCTTCTCACTGGAAAAGGGCCATGGGCCCATCCTTCCGGATTTTTTTTTTTATTTATTATTTGCTTTTTGCCTCTATAAACAGGAGCTTTTACTTACACAGTATAAACAGCTCTCCTTCAAGAACTTTTTGGTTATCCCCTCCTCCCATCAGCAGCACTGAAGAAATGCTGCAGATCACACCAAAAATAGCTGGAAATGGAGTTTTTGAAGCAGTGCAGCAAGAGGCACATTGGCAGCCCTGACACTGAACAGGGGGAAGGGAAGACCAAAACTGCAAATAAATTAAATTCATGCTCTGTCTTCAAGCTTCACATCTGCCCTAAGGGGGGAGGAGAGGGCATACAGCCCAAAAAATGGGCAAGGGAAGGGTATGACTCAATGCTGGTCCTGCCTTCATGAAACACACTCCTGTGTGGGATGGGGGGGGGG